>MIEF01000614.1:600000-1114818 GCA_001870725.1 Taenia solium
GAAGCCTAGGTTGACAGAGAGCTTGCGTAAACTCACTAGTGATTTACGCGCTCACACAGTGAAGGCAGCTATTAGACGTATTTTATTTAGATTAACACTTTACTTTATCAGCTTAACTTTTTGATAGAGTGGTCCATTTTCTTTGGCATTGGCCAAAGATCCGGGGAGTTAAGTCGTACAAACACCGCGTCATTTCAATCTTTAAACATTCGCGACCAACTCCGCTAAAATTGGTCTTCAATTCTAAAAAGACTGTATTGGCCATATGACCAGGTCTTTAAAGGTCGCACAAAAGGATTTCATAAATTGGTGCCTAACGTTTTTTGCTTTTGATACGAAGTGATACTTCTACGCCACAGAAAGCATGCTCAGTGTGTAACAAATTTTCTAATCATTTGCTCCACCACGCAATGTGAAATGGCATTTCTTACTCACCACACTAGAAGTAATTAACGTTGATACTCTCCCGATGATGATGAAGAAAAAGGACTTATTTTGGCAACTCAGAAATAATAAATGCTAGCAAAGTAGAGGCGTGACAGGGGAACTCGTTTCGCCATAGCTTGCTGCAGTTATTCAATCCCGTCCTTCAACCTCTTTATTCACGACTGTTCATCTTTCCAAAAGCAGACCACTAGTTATTCCCTATTAAACGAAACGCATCAAACTAAATGTACACGTGAATGTGCATGCACGGTTGTAATCGCCTCAGGCTAGTTTCGCTGATCCTCCTGTCGAAGGGTAGTAATAACCTTGTCACAGCGATGGTTCTGGTAATGAATGCGCGATGTCAACGCTGAACGGTATGTATGCGTACGCATATGTGTGCGGACATTAGCTTTCACTCCAAAGGCGCGTGATAGATGGATCTTTTGACTAGACAAACACTACCCATTCCTTCCAGACAATGGCACACTGTCTTGGCTTCCGAACTTTAAAGTAGTGCATCTGCAAGGATAAATATAAACATTTAATTCGTTCAAATCTTTATCCTACATCACATAGTATGGATAACAGTTGAATGGTATAATGAGTTCCAAATTGACGCTTTGTGTCAAAGACACTGAGATTGTATGATCTTATTTCTTGTCCCATTCATTGCTTCTGCACAGCCAAAATACAATGGCCTATTCACTAGTAGTAACTGCTCAGAGAAATGTAATGATAATTGACATAAGAGAATCATCATCCGGTTTTCCAGTAGCATAAAACGGAGTGCAAAATCAATAACTGCGTTTAAAAGGCTGATTCAGAATACTCTAATTCACTTGCCTAGTCCCGAAACTAGTGAGCTACATAATTAATTTTGAAACTGTTCCGAAGTTTTAATGATCTTGTTGATTTGTGACCACTGTACAGTTTATCTAACAGATGGTCAACTTTAGTTTCAGATCCACAAACGCAAGCATGACTTCCGGAATCAAATTTGGCATTGCGAAACCGGATGCAGTATATTCAACCCCTATTTTGTAAATTGCGGAAGTTCTACGTGAAACTGGTGTCATGAGCTCTTTTTGGGTACGGAAGGTAACTATCTCCAATTGCAGAGCATTTAATATCTCCTGGCGAATAGAGGAGGAGAGTATCTGCGGGGTCTTTGGTGCCACTTTAACCAAAGGTCCCAAATACAATTCAAATCGAGCTGTTGGCGTTGACTGTAAATATTATATGCCAGTGAAGGCCAGGAGTGTTGACTTGACAGAGGTGCCCCGCCCAGTACGCTTAATGGCTTCCAAATGTACTACATGAAATCGATTTTCTCACAGGTGCAGCGCCTTAGCTAAAGAAAAATTGAAGGAATATCCACTTTTGACGTGGGATGATTTGATCAAAATTTGTTACCCCAGGGACTTGAATAAGCGGTGGATAATAAATTTGATTGTCCGTGTAGAAATTAGTTAGATCGCCTTTTTGGGAATCGTCAAGTAACGCATCTTTGGGAGAAACTCTTCACAAATGTTTACCGGCCCATTTAGCTAAACGATTACGCCTCTACAGGATTGCGTCTCAGGAGAGCATCCTACGACCCCATTTCAACAGAAGGCAGTGATTTCTTTTCCATTTTTGGATTCATTATATACTCCTTCCGTAAAATTACACCAGAGTGGCAGAATTATTGAAGACATGCACTGAAACCCATAAAATTCTCTTCTACATAATTAGGTTTCGTATTCGAGACAAATCAAGTTGAGGTAGTCATTTTCTTAGAAAAGACCTGAACTTTACAAATGAATGCGCGTTTTCAAACATATCTTTCTGGACACGCTCTTTCCCCTTATTTTGGTTATAAATCGTTTTTTCCGGATCAGCACGAAATAGCGGACATTTTTCGTTTTTCAGAATTTGCCATAATTATTACAAAGACCTCCCGAAAGTATTAAGTTTTTGTGCATGATACAGATATACTCTGGCGCCTCGAGACTGCTCGGAGGACAAAGGAGAACAACGTTTGGGCAGAATATGTACTGTCGACCTACAGAAGGGCTTACTGTCCACTGGCATGGCTCGGAGACCAGACTTTCTAGCGTAGCAGAAGCAAGAGTTAAACAAGCAGTTGAGATCCTACACTACACTTGGGCGCTTATCAACTTTGATTTGCCGTGCGATTCGGCTGGGTCAATTTTTAAATACCACTGGTGGGGTCCTTACTTCACTTTATATGTCATGGTTAACAGAACCGGGCTTGGTATGCCTTCATAGAGCTCATGCTATTTTGCCTACTTTTAAATAACACTTGCAAAATAAAATTACCTCTGCAAAGGTCTTTCTAATTGCTTCATGTTTTTAATAAACCTCTTCGTCTTCAATTACAAAGTTCAAATTGGCTTAAGGTTTTTCAAAAAGCAAATACGCCGTTTGCCGAATCTTTTAACAGAATTGTCCCAACCACTTCTATCTACGCTTTTTGGTCAGTCTTTCTTAATTCTCAAAACATTTATTGTAGTCCCTATGGAGCTCTTAATTAACTTTCTTGTTTGGTAGAAATTGTCTCAGAGTGTCAATATGGAATCAAGAGGTGCTATTAAGTGAATATGAATGCAAGGAAGAGTGTCCTTAAACAAATTTTATGAAAATTTATTGATCGGCCCAAGTGCATTAAGAATGGTTTTACCACTAACTTTCCAGACCACATAGTGAAGAGGATTCCCTGTTGACGTCTAAATTAGTTATAAGAAACTTCAACTGTCGAGACGATTATTCTTTGCAGCGTAAAGGATGGTCACTACTAATAAAGCAAATGCTTATTTGGTATAGACTTTCTTCTTTCCATAGCGTGCAATATCTTTAAGCGTTAAAAACGGTGAGTAGTAAGGGAAATTAAAGAAATGAATTGAAGAAAGTGTTAACTTCAACCACGTGAGAAATACTCTGTGCTATCGGCGGGGTGTAAGATCGGCTTGATCCATACTTGAATGCAGTCCTCGTGACTCTACCTTCTGGGTCAGGCATGTTTATTTATGTTTTGTGCCCAGCTAAGCTTATCAGTGGCATGAGGTTTTGGATGATATGAAGATCCCGTAGAAGCATTTGTAAATAGTGGATGCCATATACAAAAGTAGGATTTCGAAAAACCCCAAACCTTGGAGGAGATGCAGACTTCAATGAAGGGCGCTCTCGATCGTGCATGATACTTTTACCAGAAGTAGTTGATGAGTACGTTTTGCTGAAAGTATAATATTAGCTTCTTTGATTGGAACTAATGAGGATTTTATAGGCGATGTAGTTCTATTTAATAGATGACAAGATGCGGCAGAACAAAATAAGTTTAGCACTTGGTCACACGATTTCCTGAAATAATCGAGTTTAAAAGTATAATATCATATCTCATTTATTAATATCGTAAATGGGAGTGGAGAATGCTCCTTCCAAGAGTGGAGTTCAAGAAAACCCTGTAAGTCCAAATACTTATTCTACCACATCGAATACGAATCATCCCTCGTTGATGCAGAATGACTCATCATGGATGAAAACTATTCACCTTAGCTACTCGGCCCATTAAATCTGAGCTCTATTTTAGTGAGTTGTTGAAATAATTCATTTTACCGAACCCAGAGTGTATGACAAAACTAATAACCAGGCTGTTGCAGAAACCATGCAAGCATATAACAACATCGAGGTCACAAATGCAACCGCTGATTTTTTGTTAATTTCAACTGGTACCTGCATAAACGTGGCAGGACAGAATGATGAAATAAATGGATGCATGCTGCGTCCGTTAGCATGCATAACTGTTATTAATAACCAGCAACTGACTTGCAGTTTGGATTTGACTGAACTGCAAAAAAATTAACTTAAAGAGTCACGTGATTTACGAATATCAAAAACACAAAATGGGATTATTTTCTGATGGTTACGAGTTTCGATTCTGACAAACTTCAAAGAAAGGCTGGATAAATATCGGCAGTCGCGATGGATACAAATACTTATAACCGGTAAGTTCGGAGCTGATTTTAGAGCCCAGCCTCCATTTATTCAAATCTCCAAATAATTGCATTCTCATACTCGAGAAAGAGTAGATGATGGTATGTCTCGTATATCATAAAGTCTCTTCTGCATTCGAAAAGATGTCTGCCTTTGGCATCATAACACTGAGTGACTCCTTCCTATCCTCTTAACCTTAGAATAGGCCAATTTAAGAACTCTGAGGATCGGCATTTGTCGAGTTGTTGGTGTTAGTGTTAAGCTGCTGACACTTGAACTAATTGTCGCATTCTAAAATTATGCTAAACAGTTGCATTGGCATTATCATTATTACTTATTCATGGTAAGGCGCAAACAAATGAAGTAAAATTTACGGCAGAGGAAGCAGCCAAATGCTAGAGTACATAGGTTCATTTTCAAGGTGACGGTAATGGGAATGAGAACTTAGGCAGCTATAATCTGCCCTTCTAAAAAGCGAATAGCTGAGCGCAGTTGATTGACTTGATTGAATAGCCTCTGGTTTGAGATTTACATAAATCGTAAAAAATAAGTATATCTTATTAAAGTGTTTGGGCTTCGATAGAGACCGCTATCGTCAACACACACAGCAGCATAGTTTGTATCATCAATTAATCCACCGAAGAAGCAGCAAAGTATTCGCACTTTTCCGCCATTATGGCTTTCCACTAAACGTACGTGGCTCCACTATGTAGCCACAAAAACCTTCAGTGCAGCTATTTTATGCGTTGTCTTCTCTCAAACCTAGCCACCAACCACCGGAACTACAAAGTGATAGAAACACCCCGGTCTATAGCAAAGATTACGTTGTATTTTGTCTCAAAAGTTGGCTCATAGTTTTGAAATTAGTAAGCATGAAAAAATCATGTGGGTTGTGGGTATGTGCTACTGGCAGACGTGGTGGCAAAGGGGGACATTTTTGCGGTCCGCATACAACTGCATGCATACTTTTGTGGGTCTGAGAGTGTGGAGCTGAGTAAAAACTCTACATGATGAATTACAAAAATATGTGTACGTGTTTGATCGGGGGGGGGAGGGGGGTGCGTGGGTCCGTGTTGGTCAGTAGATGATGAGTTTACGTTGCGCAGCGAAACAGCGCGAAGGTGTGTATGTGTTTATTTGCAAGAGGACGGCATCACGTACTCTCTCCTTCTCCCTCCACTCATCTATCTCCCTGTTACGTGGTCACGATTCGCGCCAACGCCGTCAAATGGAGGGGAGGAGACGAGATTTCTAACACATGGTAATAATTCTTTTGCAGATCCTAAAATACAGCATTCAAAACCGGCTTCATCTTCCTCTAGTGTTTTGGTGGATGAGTGGGATCGAAGTCGGTAGGATTTTATTGAGATTGGCGGATGAATGAAAGACAGTGCTTCAGCACGAACGAAAGGAGGAAAAGTGAGAAAAATGGAGGAGGGAGGGTGGGAGAAGGCGAGATTCGTTTGAAATAGCTCCACTGGTTTCTAGTAGTACATCGACTCCGAGGCGTAGTGTTGCCAGGATGAGTAGCATGTGAGGGAGGAGAAGTTATTGAAATTTGGCCTGTAGTCTTGTGTGTAGGCAGTGACAGGCGGACTGGAGCAGAAAGGAGCGCGTTCAGTACCACCCACCGCAGTCCGCATAGGGCTCTCCCCCGTCCCCATCGATGGGCGATTGCGAAAAAACTCCTCATTTCCCAGGGCCGCCTCCTCCACCACCACGTAATTGCAGCCGTCATTGTTGTCCCAATACTCTCCATTGCTCCCGCTTGGTCCTGCCTGGAAGCAAACCGCGAATTGAAGCTCTCGAGGTTCGGGCATTCTGGAAACTTCAACACTGAAGTTGAACATAAATGTGTCATAGGGAGCGTTGCCACCACTGCCAGAAAGTTGAGCATTGTGGACAGCTGGGTAATCCTTGTGGCTATTCCATCGATCAAAAGTGACACGAAGTTTGACCTGTTTCTCGAAAGTTATATTTTTCACCTTGATGGTACCGTAGAGGTAGAGGTTGTCATTGCCATCCTTTTGATTTGACATGGAGACATTTTCAAGAGACACGTAGTTGGATTCTAGGCGCTGACGAAAAGCCAAATACTGGGCAGCAGGTTGAGCAAACGTGAGACGCCAATTAGCAGCGCCGTTGATTGGTGAGGTAAGACTTGGTGGGGACTTGAGAGCGCTGAGCGTGAGAGCCCCACTAGAGCTATTAGAGTGATGAAGATTCGGAAGTGGTGGAGGAATTTTCATGATGTCTGGCAGACTGTTGTGCTTCGGACCCAATGCTTTGAACACAGGTCTTACAACTCCCGGCAAAGAATCCTCCAGGTCACCCATGTCCCGATAATCGTCGTCAAGTGCTAAAATTTAGGTTTCGACTTTTGCATCCAAAATCAACTCATTAACATTGAAAATGAACGTAAATCTAAATTTAAGCATTTAGCATTCCAAGCGTTTAGCGGTCATCAATTACATCGCTTTTCGAACTTTGCTACCAAACAAGGCCCCAGACACTATCCATCATTAGTGTGCTGCTTTCTTGAAAACCTTTTTGCCTTTTCTACTGTTCATAGAAGAGACATTTTCCAAACTCTAATTAAGAATCCTTCTTATCGTGCAGTAAAATTAGCGAAAACTGAAAATCACTTCATTCAAAACTGAATAGCCTTTCTATAAAGAATTCGTGAAAGAAGCGCCATCTGCAGATATATTTTACTGCAAAACATCCAGATTTAATTACAACAGTAGACAGTGTTTAATACAAGCAATAATACATCTAAATCCTTGAGCCCTTCTTACCTGTTTCCCACGGAGAATAGTCTCGGTTGTTTCATGTGAAAAGTCTTATGAAAGAGGAATCCAATTTTGGGTTTTGCAAAACTATATGCCTGATTGGTCAGCACTTCGATTGGATCATGGTAAGTCAAGTGTTTTATTCCCGGAACCGAGCTAAACCGGGCTCTGTACAATGCTTCGAGAAGCTGAACCACCGTTTAGCACATGGAAGTTGACCTATTTACGCAGCAATGCCACGTGTCTTGCTCTAACGATTTATAGTCATATGCGATGTTTATAAGCGGAAGATTTGCTTTTAACTTCCTTCATGCTTAAAAAATATCAACCACCATTCAGCTGGTTCTAACCTACGTTAGAAATGATACATGTCCAATCTAGCCACTAATAATTCACGATTACCAATTATGTAAGCAATAATCTAAAAGATAACCTACAGAATGGTCGTTCTAGATGCAAGGTTGGTGGAAGAGCTGTGTCTATGATCACTCTTTCCTGGAACAATGCATCACCGATATCATCTGCAAATCTCACAGTCTTTCTCTTCGGGGTCTTTGGAGTTTCTATGAGTGGAATCGCACATAAAGCTGCCTCCGATTCCTTTGAATTTGGTGATGGGTCTAAGAAGGTGGCTTCATTTAATACCTCCTCTGACTCCGTTATCTCCTCCCCTGCATCGAAAACTGGAGTGGTTTTTGGTTCTTCTGAAGAGGCAGTTACTTCAACAGTCTCCGAAGAGTTCTCAGTTGGATTTTTTTGAGGTAATTCAGTGTCATCGCAATTTGCGGATTCGTTCTCTGTGGACTCCGCTAAATCCTTTGCATAGCATATTTCCGAATCTGAGAGCGAAAGGCGTTTTCGAGGTGGGGAAATGGGGCATCGCGGTTGGTGTTGGCGACCCATTATGAGACGTTCAAATAGAAATGACGAAAGAGTGGGATTTCCCAGCTGAGAACCCTTGCTCTGCGGCTCACAGCTGCGACAGCGCACTTTACGATGACGATATTCATATCCAACGTAGCATTGAGTGGATTCTTGTATCTCGGTAGGCAGGAGGCTTGTGAGAGAGTGCCGAAAACCCGATTTCTCCTTAATTAGCTCAAGTAAGTAACGCGCGATGGAGGAGGGTAAGACACATCTATTGGCCGAGCCATCAGGAACGTCGCCGCAAGAGGCACATGAATTGGAGGTAGCTTCGAGAAATTGCTCGAGAATCAACCCACTGGTGATTAGGTCCCGCTGAGTCTCTCCATTATCCTCACCGCGACGAGGCAGACATGAAAGGGTGGATTCGTCTACTGATGCCATCCAGTTGTGCGCTGTCCTGAAAGTCGGTTCTTGGTGTCCATAGCCCAATTCAATCATAGACCCGGTCCAGTGTCTGCCTGCCGAATAGATAAGACCGAGTTCTGAAACCATCGAACTTCAGAGAGGTGTATGGTTGCTCGTTGCACTGGCTAGAAAGTTATTCTGAGCTAAAATTGTGGAATTAAATGAATCATGAGAGAAATATCCGCACTCCCGGCGCTGCTTTTGCGCGTGGTACAGCCGACTGCAGGTTCAAGCACAGTATAAATGACCAGCTGACTGCCTCGACAACCAATCAGGTGGTAGGCGAAACGAACCAGTCACGTACGCAGGCTGTGCCCGCCCCGCGTCGTACCCTGCATCCAATGAGCATCATACTTTGCATTGATTGGTTTTTCGACGAGAAGGCCTGCCCACGCGAGCAGCCGGCTTCTCTTTCTTCCTGCTGATGAATTTGAGTGGACGGAGTGTAGACTTAGCGACTTACTGGATTATGATCGTCTCTACTTAAAGGTCAAAAGTTGGAAAAATATTGTCATCACTAATGTCGATACGTACATTCAAAGAGTGATATTGCATAGAATTTATTACGCTTCGATCCTTTTTAAAATGTGGATAATTAGGTGGCAATTCCACGATGTTTTTGGGGATAAGTATTTTTACTCTTCCATCATTCTGGTGTATCGCAGACATTGTAGGCTCCTCCAGTGTAATTAAATCGCTTGAGATTAAAGGACATCTTAGTTATATCTTAATTGAGTCAATCTATGGTTTGAGAACACGTCCTCTGGCCCGCTTCTGGAGGCGTGACAAGCAGTCTTTCACTGTCTTGGGACAAGATGGCCTAAGTAACTTGTTCTTTGTGATAGTGAGCCCATTCATTGACGGCGATTTGATTTAGGTTATGTGCATCTCCAAATTCTTCATTTTGTCTAGACAATTAGATAAGAGCCAACTTATGTGCAGAGTGTGTGGCCTTAGAAGAGAAAAAGCAGGGGAATTTCTTTTCACACGTGGGGACCATGAAAACTATTTCTATTAATAGATGACCTTAACACCAACCTTAGTTCTTGCATGATATTTTAAGTGAATTTCTTTAGGTCCCGGATCTCACTGGGCATGGCATCGCATAATGTTCTACTTTTAACGGCTGAAGCACTCAGTAGTCCATCCCATTTCCTTTAAGGCACTTAAGAAGAGCTGCTAAAAGCTCTTAGAAATGTAATTAAAAGTTTCTGGATAAAACTTTGTCACATGGATATTTCCTGGAATACGGGATACTTTTTCTTGAGTAAAAAATTCATACATGAGAGATTAGAATAAGTATTTTAGCCACCGAAGCTTCTAATATTTACAAATACCAAACTTTGGCAGGTGCGTTTTGTTTGCGAAAGAGTGACTATCTAACGGAAGTAACACCATTTGCATAGGGCAGCAGAGGACTGCCCCTGCACTTTTCCTTAGTAAACAAGCATTTACTGCTGCTCCATAAATACGTTAGAAAATGAAAAATGACTTACAAGTGTGGCATTACAGTACTCCAGTTATATCATCGTACCAGTAATTTCAAATTTATTCATCTCATTTTACTCAATATTTTGTTCGAAATGTGGTCAATATTTGCTTTTGGTTTTTATTCGTGCAAACTGATTGTCATATCCTACGCCACATGTGCATAAAGAGTTCACACGCTCGCATTACTGCAATGCACAAGTTGAATGCCCAAATTTGAAGTTCATTCAGAGTAAATATTTGGATGGAAAGTTTTCTTCTCCGACAAAACACATCAACTCACGCGTACTTAAAAGCAGGTCCCTTTGCTTATCAGAAAATCTAGCAACGATTTGCTTAAAGACGGAAAAGACAACTCTAGGGCAGGATATGTATATTCGACCTCCAGAAGGTCTTGGGGGCCAGGGTCCTCAGCAGATGCACAACGGCGAAGCTCTAAGATGTCCATTACTAAAGTAAATAGTTAAAGTACTACATAAGCTTCCCTATTCTGCAAATCGCTCGTCTTCAAAACTCCATCAAATGCTTACTCAATGCTTTAATTTGAACATTTCAATATTTTAAGTTGCTTCTAAACTTGTGGCTAACCATTTATAAGTCTAAGTTTAGATTTACGACTGAAGTCCTTCTCATTCACATTTCAGTTCGTTTAGATCTCAACAATAATATTTGCGGTGTTTACATTCAAGTTTCAAAGAACAAAATGCAGTATCGTAGGGCATCAGTTTGCGCAATGGAAAATTACATTAGCTGTAATATTTTTTAGAGAGCATAAAGCTTAACAATAGCTTCAAATTTTATTAGATGCATTTCCCTCTGTCAACTTTAGCACAGGCCTTTCGTAATTTTTCGGAAGAATGCGTTTCATTTGGGTGACTTACAATTAACCTTTCCGTTGCTAGTTTCATCATTTTAAGTATTTTAAAAAGGCTTCTATTCTAGAATGCCGTCTTCTGCAAAGTTATTCAAATTCCAGGTTTTTTGAGGCTCCGATGAAGACTGTGCATGCAGATATGTGTGAAAATTGACGGTTTCACAGGATTTGGAGGGGCAATGTTGTCATACATATCGATTTGTGGAATTTGGAGGCATCAACCTTTAAATGGTATGGGTGTTTATTTTCTGACTTATGGTCAACAATTTCGATTCAGTGGTGGGTAAATTTATAGCCGATTAAACACACTCCTTGATCAGGATACACTCTTCCAGACAAAAAAACTACTTAGCCGAGTAGGAATTTCCATTTCATGTCGAATATTCCATAAAGCATGATATCTGTAGTAAAGAACCGTGGTTCGATTGACATACTGTGTAAACACAAATTGGTTAAGGTTCCTGGCGGTGAAGGGGCAAATCACAACAGTGTATTTGTCCCTAACTTAAATTTTGTAATTTAAGAAGAAAAAAACACACTTAATTAATGAATATGTGACATTGGAGTTCAAGATACTCTCCCAGTTTAAAAGTGTGTGAGCAATGACCGTTGCATTTTTCAAGACTAAGCATCAAAGAAGGCCGCTTTAATCCATCAAGACTTGACCGCATATGGCTTTAATTCTTTTATAATAATGTGAGAAATTTAGGCACAGAATCAAAGTAAATATAAGTACTTACATGCTTAAGCTGGCTTCTCTTAGACAGGCTGTAAGTATCAAACTTTGGTAAATCTATTTGCCTTAGCCATTATTAAACGAAATTTTTAATTCTGAGTGCATAACTTTAAACTTTTTGACCATTCTAAAGAAAAGACAGAATACATGAGCCCCTTTCTTGGTATTGCAACGAGTTGGAACTACATAGCGTGTACACACCCAGCGCGATTTCGTACTGTAATTTATAACCTCAAGTATGGAAGCTAGGCAGCAGCACAATTACTGTGGATTATTCAAAGAACTGTTCACAAAGCATATACTTGGAACATTTCCTATTATTCCTAACCGTGATTTATGCAAAGTTGACAAACCCTACTTTTTCATTTTGGCATTGCTGAGGTTAGCTACTTGAAGTTCATCTACCATTAGAGCCCAAACATAGTGTGAGTATTTGGATCCAAATGCAATTGCAAGTCGAATTTTACGTTATTGGTTGATTGATGGCACATTCAACAAATACATCTGCAATTGTTTTGTCAAATTGACTTTTCAGATGAGAGGAATTATCCGTACAAGTTATTAAGGTTCCCATTGGGCTGACGATGAGGCTTTGTTCATTTAATTTTACAGTTTTATATAATGTACTCAAACCACCCATAAATTTTAAAACTCCCACTAAATTAATGTGTAAGATTGCTCCTCAGTTGCCTTTTCAATAAGCTGACCAGAAAGCAGGCATGATGTTAGTCAAAATTGGTCTCTTTAAGAAGGATAAACTTATGCTACCTTGGTGTCCTTTAACATAATCATTGACGCAAGATAAATTCGCCTGTATGCATACTTCCATATGGTGATGTATATTTTTACTTCCATTAGTTCGTGTGATGATACTTTGCTACTTGTATCCACTATCTGTCGTTTATTCTCCGGTTAGATGCAACTTTGTTAACACTTTTGGTGGATTAGATCTACACAGGCAAATAAAAGAAATCAACTAAGTTGACGAGTAAATGTGTAATGAAATGATCATGTAGAGCCCGCATGAGCCAAGATACTAGCTGTTTATACTGTGCCACATCGTTGGTTTCTTCCACCCAAAAACTTATTAAATGCGGCCACAAGTAGCAAAATTCTCAAACCTGAGAAAATCTATTTGCAATTTTAAGAACTCCAGTACTCCTAAGAAACTACAATTACTTGTTGATAGGTTCTGATTTTTTCTTCCCCATGTATAACTGTCATAGGCTGCTATGTGCTTGAGAACGGCTGCTACCAAGATTCCAACTGGAACGGACAAAATATAAAGACTCCGGAACGCAATTCTTTGATCCCAATAACCTATGCGAACCCAAAACCGGGAAAACTAACTGCCAGAACTTCGAATTTGAAATGCAAACATTCCTGACAGAGACGGAGGCACTTTGCTGTGGGCATGCAATACGTACGTGACAATTCAAGGACTTACCTGTGAGTCTGATAAATACGACGCGAAATGCAGTGACAATTCATTTCAATATTCGAAGACTGAAACATGCCTGCATTTCCCCAGTAATACGGATTAGCTAAGGTATGAGGGCAATTGTGTAATTCAAATTAATTGCACGATAGTATTATTGAGATTTAATGAATGACGTGTTGAAAGAGTATCACGTAAATCAAGGGCAGAATCGCGTCTACAATAGTTGCGTTCCTGTTCTGACGAATGATTAATTTAGCTAAATGTTGCAGTTTCCATCGTAGGTGATCTGAATATTACGCACCTTGCTCTCAAGGCTAAAGTTGTACTGAAATCTAAAAATATTCAGGAAAGCCAGAACGATTGGTTCTGGTAGACTACGAAGTGTTTAAAAGTCATTCATACTTTGCTTGTCACAATGCAGCTGATCTGGAGATCTGCAACAAAGACATCTTTAGAGAAGATTCGAACTCTCTTGTCTCTAATTTTATTGCTATATTGTGGTTCAACATGCCACACAAAGTGCAACTAGCTTAAATGACGCAACTTTAATGTGCCTTAAAGTAGTACTCAATTCAAATAACCGAATACTCCAAATCAATTAGTTGTGAATCAGATCAATTCATTGAACAAACATGAGGCATTAGGGCGTCGCCGTAAAAATCTTTTCTCAACATTGAGCCCCGGAATTTCAGCTCATCGGCAAACTCTGATGCTGTCTGCGAATGGGACCTCTACTGTTTACTTTGAGTTTTCTTACTCCCAATCGCTCCATTTTTTAATCACTCCTTTTTCACAAAAAAATCTTACAATTTTTTCACGGAGGGTCAAATTTACGGTATGATTTGGTGAAAAAAGAATGTCACGCAATTTTTATACGACAGTGGTTTAGGGTGAATTAGGATTGCATTGCATTATTTGAAGGTTCGTTTCACATGAGCACACATTGTCATGTGTTATATTCCTTTCAATTGCTTCTTGATCTTAATTATTTTACAGTATTTCAAGAGATCAAGCAGGAAATCATTGCATTTAACAAAAGAAAGTTTTCTTTCAACTAGTTATGAGGGAATACGTGAACTATCTCTCTAACTCTCCGTTTTTTGTAGTGGGTCACGTGGGGTCTCATATTGTTCCCTCACCGCGCGGCCTGGCCTATGGACCATGCCAGTAGCCCCAAGCGCCCCTATACGTCGGCAATGCATTTTCTGCCTTAATATAAGGCCTCCGTTCGTCTTCAGGCAAGACTCATGGCGCTTCAGTAAAACATCTCTTTAAAAGCTTTTACATTTGTAGAATAACTTTTTGATTTTAAAAGTCAAAATGAATATCTCATATCAGCCAGGTTCGAATACGGAAGTAGAAAACTCACTGCCAAAATACAAAAAGGCCGGCCCAAGGAAAGTACGAAGACGGAGCCTTGAGTGCTTACAAAACCGAAATGAATAGCTAAACTGGTAAAGTAGCATAGGCCTCTCCCCTTTTTGACATTGTCACCGGCGTTTCCCTTGGTCAACCCTACCTCCTTGACCATCACAATGTAGACGGCACCGTGAGAAAACACCCGCGAACAAACTACGCCAACGATCCTTCTTGGCAATCCTACTGGATCTGAATCTAGAAGCTACATTGTGAAAAGCGGCTACAACTTATGTCCATCGATAGTGGTGAGGATACCAGCCTAAAAGGAATCATTTAATAAAGGGCAGGGTTTAAATTACTTTCTCGGGGATGGGGTTCACGTTTATTCCTCCTTGCTACTTTATCTCTGAGTTATATCCAGCCGAAGTAAATAAGGGCTGGAGGCTACTGGCATGGCCCGGAAGCCAGGCCCCCAAGCGGAAGCATAATGGCCGAGCCCATAAGTGCCAGCCTAAAAAAGAGGAGCTAAGCAGACAATCAAAATATTCCATGCTATCTGCGTGGGCACGCTTGTTAGTTGCCAAAAGTCAAAGTGTAAATCACATTTACAAAACAAACCGAGTCCAAATATAGGAGCTTTGTTTATAAAGCTTACGCACTGTTACTTTCTTAATGTTTTGGCCAACCAAATGTGATTAAGCAAACTACAAAATGGAGTGTTCCCACGATTTTTTGGACACAGGTTATGCATTAAAATCACAGGTAACATTATTAGTTTCTCTAAACAAAATACTTTCTAGGTATCCGGTTATGCTTCAATTATCGCCCTTGACGATCACTTGATTTCAATGTGGTTTATTTATTAAGAGATACGACACTTTCACTACACTTCTACCACACGTCCACTCCATATTGTTTCTACTTGAATTTACTGTCTTCCATGGGCTGTTCCACCGCCCTTTTGCGGATTACTTCAGTGCACTTTGTTTTAAAAGACAAATGGTGGCATTGTACCCTACATCCAGTAAAATTGTATTGTGAGGCGATTTTCGCTTGTAATAGAGTGTATTAGGTCATGTATAAAAGCGGAGCATGATATAGCAGGACCCTTATCTGATTTGCAACTTCCGCACAATCCTTTTCAGGCTCTTGTGTCCCCACGTCAAGGTTAAAGCTTATTTATGTTAGCGCAATCACACGGCAACCACCGTAATAATGCCGAGACAGCCGTTTCATGCGTGATCATCGCGTTGTCTGATGGTGTCCAAAAGTCCAAACTCATTTACTTGGATTGTTCGATTCTCGCATCACTTTCACATCCTTTTCTTGTGATGCAACCTCTTGGGCTACTGTTGATGTTTGTCAGGCGATTGCCATACCTTTTGACCAACATCTGTCGTGTCCATGTGTGACACCAAAACATTTGGCTTGCACTAATTCCTGGAGGACCCCTTAGTTTTAATTACGATGGTTTTAGCTAGCATGTCATTCTCATGAGGTTGCTAGAGGTGCGCTGGGATAACCATAAAGTTTATAGTTATCGTACGAATCATGAAATTGGAGTAGTTGCCGAGGGTAGACGTCAATTTTAGCCCTTCTTTCATGAGTTGTGATCGATTCTATCACTCGCAGCATATGTAATTCTCCCGCCCCGCTAAGGTTTAGCACCCTGCCACCAATGTAGTTCCCCGAGACCTCCAGTAGGCCTTGGAGCTACCGTCAAGGTTCAAAGGTCAACACACTCAGCGAGCATTACTAACATGCAACGTCGGAAAGCGAACTACTTTTTTGACCTCAAATGGGACTCATCATTATGTTTTCCTTTGCAATATGGGAAACTCTGGCATGACAACACGAAAGATCTTACAATGTACCCAAATTTACCTCGATTTTTCACTGAAGATGAAAAATCGAGGCAAATCACTCGTATCCTATTTGCGACCAAAAACACAGTTGCCATATCAAAAGCACTTCTGCGCACTATGACTCGTCGTATCAAATAGCGTTTTTACTCTGACAGCCCACCTAAGTACTAAGTTCATTCAAAGTGAACCAATCATGCCACCCAGCAAAATACTAGCAATATGTGCTAACCATACAGGACTAGGCAATTCAGCGTTGCATTGAGTTAGTTTATGGCAAGCATTCGATTGAAAGGTCACTGTGAGACTGTATTTTCTGGAATGGCTGTGCTCCATTACTTCGAGACCCCACCTCTTTTGCGAAACTGGAAAAAAGTATGCATAACACTTTTCTTCTGTGTGCATTGGTTTGAGACGCAGTAATCAAATGTCAACCTTTTTACAAACGTGATCACTTATTTGACTTTGTATAATGTGTGGGAGGCCCGAGATAACTTCTTGAGATATTGTGCAGTTTTTAGTCATCAAGAGTATGCAAAGGGCACAAAAAGACGATGTTTGGTGATAAAAGCAATGTAAGTGAAAGGGTGCTCGATGGAAGTCGGAACGAGCGATAAATAATCATGCTTTTGCGGAAAAGAGTCGATTCGAATGTAGTTCAGGTCAGGAGATTGCAATAATACATAGAATGGCTGAGGTTTTAATTTGTTTCGAAGGGAATTTGCTTAATTACACTGACCACTGTCGAGTTCATTTACTACTTAGCGTTAGCGATCGTGTCAACAAGTGAGAGCACGGGGGAGCAGAGGGTGATAAGTATACATTGATGGTATTTTTTACCCTATTTTGTTGACAAACGAACCTATCGTTATAAGTATAGTACTGACTGCTTACTGTACCCTGATGGCAAGACTTAGTTCCAATCACTTGTTACACCGACAGGAATGAAGTAAAACATATGGGGTTGGGATTCGAATACAAAAGTGATTCATTACATAGATTACATATAGCAGTATGTCACTTTGCGGGGAGGAGCCAAAAGACTACGTATTGGTCTTTCATTCTTAGCGATTAAAAAGTCATGCGAACGGTTTGTAAAATCACCTGCGTGTACTCCACACCGGTAGTGTTCAAAATAATACGAACTAAAATTTTTGCAAGACGTACACCGATATATCTTGACCGCTATTTACACACTTTATTAGTAAAATTACAATCGATAGCTAAACCAGGAGGCCTTTCCAAATGCTCACTACAAGCATGAAGCAGACTTAAGTAGGTTTTATTGTCTTTAAGCCCGTTTTAGAGCAAAGAAATGTCATTGCGCCTTCAAAAAGGATTGACAGTAAAGGGCCCTACTTGAGATGTAATTAAAATCTCGACAGCATATTATTAGCTACTTGCTACACTGTAATGTTTACTGACTTAGATATGTACTTTTGTCTGCCAAACTTCTTTCGCCGAACTTCTCATATGACCAGGACAACAGAGCTCACAGAGAATTTCCTTTTCTGCGGTTATTATGAGCATGGGAATGTTGTGAAAGATCTCCAAGATATTGTCTTAATGTATATATAGTGATGCCCGGAGCAAAAACTACATGATTTTATAACATGCCAAATGTTGCCATTTTTGTGATTATTTAGTATCCCCCTCCCTTCGAGCCTTAGGATTTAAGCCGAAGCTAGCTTGCGAAATGTAATCTGATAAACTCTAACATTCCTATTCGTGTTTATTCGAATTCCAGGTTCTCCATTAGAATACAACTGTCGTGCCATCCAACGTTTATTAGGAGAGATCGATGTAGTCAAATAAGCCGTAACCATAGGAAGATAATCCTATTTTCTGCACCAAAATTATTTTTACATGGTTTTCAGGGTTAAATTTACTTCTTTTACAAATGATTTAAGATAAACCTCAATGCACACAAAACGGGGTCGGAAAATAAGTGGCCGTAGCAGTTGATTAGGTTGTATAATTCCATATAAGCTTGCTGCTATTAGAAGTCTGGATGTTCCTAGACATCTTTATTATTGATACAGACGGAATACACAATAGGGGAGTGTTTATAGCGGAGGGACCTCTGAACCTGGAGAGGAAACATATGCGGCCACGATCAAGTTAAAATTGTCCTCCCGCCACCCGCCTACAAAGCACATTTAAAGAACATAAGTATTACAATCACAATTGGCTATTGATATTATCGAAAGTACCACAGAAGTTCTATGAAGCCCAGACACAGGGGCTGCAGACAACTCTTATGGGTAGGCCCACAGAGGCATGGTTCAATGTGTTTTCTAGTAGTTTGAGTGCACTGCGGTACTGTCATCGTTTAGAGGAATGCAGCTTGCATAGTACAACTTTGAGGCTGTACAAGTCATACTTTCCTTGTAAGCCTTCGGCGTCTGAAGCCGAGAAAATAACTCAGCCTGCCGCATTTCGGCCAGACGGTTATTGCATTGAAACTCGAGCAGAAGATTATTAATCAGCGCCACTATGATAAAGCAATCTCTAATGATTTGTTCTGGAGCTAGTCAGTGGTAATACTAAGACAAGCTCACTGCATTCACTGACAAATTCAGACCTCTAAGTATGGTTGCCAACAACTGCACTAATTAGTAAATTGATGTATGCCTAAATCATATTTGCAACATACATCTCTTTGTTTATCCATGCAATGTGGTCAGCTCGCTATTTAATCAGCTATGGATGCTCAGGTGAGCGTTTTGGTGCATGGTCTTGCAAAGTATGGGAATCCGTTGCAGTCTAGATCGGATTTCATTATAATGCGATGGATACGAAGTGTCTTTGGGCAGTTATTCTCCTTCCATCTTATCGAACCTGCTGTGTGGTAATTTGAATCATGCATAGGGCATGACTGTGAGATTAATAATGTCATAAGTCATGGTAACTTTCATTCTGTCATTCTAAGCCTCATAAGTTTCCAACTACCTCGCCCTTCGTACACTGCTATATTCTTACTAGAATCGATCGCGTCATACTCGTTCAATGTCTTACGCTATACGGTTGTTTTTGATAAGTGCGTCCTACCCACACTTCACACTTCGGGGTGATTTTGAAGTGCCTGGTTCAGTATGGACTTTAAGTGTTGGAATACACTTTTCTAATGATGGTTGGGGCTCGATGGTGTGTCAATTATACTTTGAATAAGAAGCATTTAGTTCCACCGAATGGATAATCCTATGCTGTAAATATCGACTCCCAAAGGAGGGGGAACACTCGGAATGTTGGCATGATTAGTCATGAAAGTAAATTGCAAGAAGTAACTTGGTCATCCATACTGCATCTGTTGTAGGTGTTCAGTCATTTCCTTTACACCAAAAATTGTTCTTAAAACTGGTTTGTTGTTTTGTCTCATCCCATTACTTGGCATGTCATTTTTAGATCTTATTCGTCTTCAAAGTTGGTCACAGTGTGCATCGAAGACGCAATTCGACGCGGGAAAAGACGCATCACTGGCGCTGCACGGTGGAAAGTTGGAGCGATCAATATCCGCTTTCTGAATTTGTCAACAACGTCGTATTCCAACTCCACGAAACTTTCAAAAATCCAAGGCAAGGTATGCCACGATTTTCTGATACTTATTCTGTCAACTTGGCCCAGCAATGATGGGGCTCCTAGTTAGTAACACACAAGACTATTTTAATAAATGACTTTTAATGTGCCGGCTTTACAATATTTGGTTTTTTTAGTCGTGCATAGGGAACCCTTTACTATTGAAGAAGATGGATTTGGTAGCTTTCGACTGTTTGCAAGGGTGTCCTTTTTAAACGTGTTTACTGATCTACACTATGATATCACCCTCTTCGATAACCGTGAGCTTCACGCTTTCCGAACGGTGCGTCTCGATCCAAAAAACAGCGAGGAATGGATTCGCTATTCCCAATATGGCGGTGTAGGTTCCACTTGGCTGGTATCGGCTGTATACTATTGGAAACATCCAAACCCACTATCTTTCAGGTTCCCTTGTCTTGCTTCCGACAGATTCCGATTCCTAGATCTGCTTCTTCTTTGGAGATTCAGCAGAGGGTTGTGGAACCCATCCAGATGTCGGGTTCAAAGTGTAACTATACGGTCTTCTCTTTCTACCCTGAAATAGCTATGGTAAGCCCCGATTTTAAAATTTAGTAATTTTATCCCTAGGCTGCATGTCAAATTGCTTCTTGCAGGAAAAATTTAGGCATTTTTTCATCTTTCCTTGTGTGTGAGAGTGTTAATAACTAAAGTTATCCAGTTGATTTGATGGTTTATAATTTCATTACTCTTCATTGGCCCTTCGCTCGTATGACTTGTTTGACTTTAATTTGTTTTGCTTTAACCACATGGTATTACGTTGTGGTTCGACCAATGCTATTACTAACGTGTTCTTTTTTTACATCGTATGGAAAATCTGAGCAGTCAATTGGTTTATAAGACCATACGAGCATTGGTGATTTGATTGGTATTTTAATAGATGCTTGAATCCTATTTAAGTGGGATGTGACTCGAAATGCCCCAGTCCCATTTAAACTACCCACTCCCTTGGCTACAGTAACTAAGGCTGTCAAGTTGGACTCTATGCGTCACTAGTCCCTTCTTTTCCAGGCCGTTTTGAACCCAGCAGTTCGAACGTCTGGTCTAAAATACGCCTCACCCAATTCGCTGCGAAATCGACCTAATCGTGAGTCACGTACTCAGGCCTTGGCGAATCTTGGCCTTCCTGTCACCACCGCATCCCCTGCAGCCTCAAATCCGACTTCATTACCTTCCATGGGTGTTCTGGGTCCCCATCCACCTAGCCATCTCCCGTCTTCCTTTAAGCACAAGAAGAAGCTACAATTGAAGCACGAGGCACAGTTGCGTTTGGAGAATCAGCACCATAGAGATCCTGTTAGCCCTCCACCGACACCGGCATCTTCGTCACTGCGCCTACCATTGGTGCCTTCCACTAACTCTTCCTCTCTCTCCTTCACCTCTCAGTCTGTGCAGAAAGAACGCATTGTTCTCCGGCTTTTTCGTTCTGACCTTCAAGGGAGTGTGGAGAAAGAGAAAAGAAAGAAGAATGGAGGGAAGCACAAGCACCGCCATCGTCACCATCGCCAAATTGAACTTGGTCAGCAGCAGCAATCCCGACCAGAGGTGTGGTCGTCGACCAGCGGTACACTTTTGCGCACTGTAAGTACACTTTCCTCTGTAGCCTTAACTCCTTCCACACTCTTGCCGCACACCGGTGCATCTCGGTTTCAGACACCTTCACAATTTCAACATGCCCCGTTGGCATTGCTTGAGGTTGCAGGGGAGAAAAATCGACTTCACCAATCATCTTCTTCCTCCGAACACGCTGTGGAAAGCTCTTCTTGTTCTTTGTTTCTGCCTGGTGAAGTTCCGGTTTCAAAGGCTTCATCTAGCGTCGAGCGTCAAGTGAAGTCTGTGAGTCCATTTTCGATTTTCCTCTATCGGAAAATCGCTAGTATGTATGCGTGTTCTCTGGCTCACTTTAAGCGATTACAGGTGTTTATAAACACATCTACCCAGACACTAGTATTGTTCCATTTGTCTTTTAAAGCCCATGACTCAAGATTCCAAACGTTCGTGGATATCGCGCGTTTCGTTTTGACAACAGTATTATTTGCATTGTATTATCGTTTGTTGTTCCGTGTATTACTTAGTGGTTTTAAAATTTGCAGAGGAACATTTTAAATTTTTGTGTCGAGAGAGGGTCGACAAGGCGGTTGGGATTACTGACTACAAACATTATTGTCGAAACTTGGGACCAACTGGTCAATGAGGGTCTGTTGAAGGCCACACCAAGAGGGTTATTGGATGACACATGTTAGCATATCCTTTGTTTCTTTAAGACCGATTCGTCTGAATCGACAGCCGCTATCAATTTCCCGCAGTTGGACGCGCAGCATGCTACGATGGTTTGGATTTCCAAGCTCAACGGCGGACCTCAACCCCTAGTATCCCCACTGCCTCCACACACCAATCCACGCCTCTTCCACCCATCACCGCCACCTCATCCACCTTCATCAGAGCAGCAACAACGGCAGCAGAAATTTCCCATTGATAGGGTAGAGAAGGCATCAAAAGGGGAACGGAACAAGGAAAGCAAGAACTTTCATCAGAATCAGGAGCAGAGGACCTCAAAACACGACTCTTCTCCCTACCCGACTCCCTCTACTTCAACTAGACAAGATGCTTACGATCATATACCTTTAAAGGGTCTGAGTAAGACAATCATTTTCTCTTATTCACTTTGCCTTTGTGAAGCTACGAACACGCGAACTATATTGGCTTACTTTATTGGGATTAGTAAAGTGTAATGGCAAATCGCGATGGAATAGAGTTCAGCTTTTTTTTTTCAATAGCCATTTAATTGTATCAAACAATTGTGTATTCATGAATCATGATCTTACACTTCGTGTCATCGATAGATCTTGCCAAGTGTGTTTGTTTTCAGAACGCAGATCCGACTGCATTGATGTTGACAGCAGCAGTAGTAGAAAGATTCCCAGAGAGAAGAAACATGAACGTAGGAAGAGCGTGAAGTCGTTTCGTTCCAAGACACTAGATCAATCATCACCCGCACGCTCCACTGTTTCCTCGGATTCCACTCCGCCAATGTCTGGGGAAGCACTCGTTCACGATCACCCAACTACCACCGCCCCTGCCTCCGCCGGTACAACCAAAGGTATTGGTGACGAGGTCTATTTGAACAATGAGGAGTTGGAGCGATTGTACGATCGCGTCCTCTGCCTAGAGAACGAGTGTATGGCTCTTCGGATGGCGGAGGTACTGCGGCGCTACTTCAGACCTGGGGAGGACTGCGGAATTGATATATTAGCTCCATCTGACGAGCTACCCGACTACCCCCAAATAATCGCCTTCGACATGCACAAAATGCCTCTGGCGTGCGTCTTAGAGATGACAGAGGTGATTTCGGCCGATGAGAGGATGTCGGCGCAGCGCCGTACTGGAGTTGTTACTCGTGATAGCAGTGTTGAGGATGGCGGTGATGCGAAAAATGGGGTGTCATGATTGAGAGTTTCGAACGTCTGCATGACTTCTTACTTTCCTCTCATGTAAATACATGTCGATTTTTCTAGTTTTGTACATCCCACTACGACGAACTTGGCGCATAATTAAAATGCACTGGTCCCTTCTCGAATGTGTGACTTGTTTCTGGCTTTATTTAAACCACATCGCGAATTATCTCGACCCGGTACGCAAAGCACTATTTGGAACGAACCAAAGCGTACTTCTGATTAGCGGAGTTTAGACTTGGAAAATTTTGAATTTGAGGGGATGTTTCTAAATTACTAGACTCTAAATGGAATTAGAAAACACCTAAACATCCACTGATTCCAAGTGTGGCTTTCTCTTTGTTGCTCAATGGGGAGTTTACTATTCATGAGTCCGGGTCCTACTTGGGAAGTGAGGTTGTGGCGCTCTGGCTTGTGAATTTTTTGGCAGGAAGAATATAGGATGTTTGTTTTAGAGGAAGCCATCGACTAGCTTAGGTGTCTGAGGTGGCCTAGACGATAAAGAAGGTCTAACGTTTGGGATATACCCGGACACTAAACAGGTAAATCGATTGTAAGACTCAGTGCTACACCGGAATCAAATACTTGTCTGGCGTTAGTGTCTGCTCCAAGCCAGATTTAATGCGACGTTCCAAACATCATAGTTCTGGACTTGCTAACATTGTCTCCGGCCGGAGGTCACCGCAGCCGAAGATTCCCATTTTTGTTAAGCCAGTGGCAACATCCGTAGTCGAAATCGTGTTTAGTGTAGGTTTATCTAAGATTTGTAAATAGTTGTTATTTGTCTTCTCTTGTCGTGTTAATGTGTGGACCACGTTTAGTCAGTTAGCGAATACCTAATTGGTTGGAATAATTTGAATACAAGGGACATAAAGTGATGTTTAGAGGTTATGAGTGAGGCAGTTTTTGAAATGGCGAATTCATCCACCTCTGTTGCAACATCTTTTCTACCAACCTGTAAAAAAGTAAAAGAGTTGGCTGGTAAGGATACACATTTTTCTACAAAATCTCTTACTTCTAGGTGTAATTATGGCCTCAAGTAAGCTTTGACCCTTGATAAGTAATATAAGGAGACAATAGTGTTCGGCACGAAGTCTGTTACCTATCAAGTGCTCTTAAGCTATGCAAGTAATCAGTGTTGTTGAAGTAGTGCCTTCCTTTGTTTACGTTTTAAGTGGATAATTTTTATGGAAAATACGTTATCTTAGGTTGGCTGAAAAGTTGGCTATGATTTGCTTGTTTATTTATTTAAAGCCGCTCGACGGTGCACAAAATAATGGCCATTTTTGGCGATAAATGAGAAGTCTCTTGTATTTTGCTAGAGTTTAGAGTAACAACATTAAGCGTGGAATATTTTTCCAATGTGTACAACAGTTCTCACAGCAGTTGTGGCATAAATGCCCGGTTGCTACCCCACCGTTATCAAACCTTTGAACTTTTGGTTCATCCAACGTAGAGCAATCACATACTCTAGCTTTCGAGCGCAAGTAGATCGAGCCGCTATAAGATCTGCCAAAATGGCGTCACGATGCACGCGCTCTCCGTAGACCAGAGAATTGGATTGAGATTGGTCTAGCCAATGCAAAAGTTAGTTATAGTCGAGCAAGAGTTTTTACTTATATGGGCCCAAGATTGTGTAATGTCATCATCAATCAGGAGAAGAATAACGAGTGAGTTCTAGGGATGAATTTTTCGTAGACACATGTGTAAGCAGCAGTTTGATTTCTTGCGGCAAGTCATAAGATTGAGAGGAGTATTCCTTGAAAACAGAATTAACTATCTAGTGGGAATCTCCCCTTGACGCTCACGTGGGTGGTGTAAGTAGATCATTCTTGAGCAGTGTCACCTACTTCCGATCTCTTTGATGGAGCACTCAGGCGATGGTGGAAGAGAAGAGACCAGGGTGAACGAGGAGTGCGGTGTTGATCTGAGCGTCGGCCAGGTCATCGGCCTTCTCTTTCCCCCTCCCACTGTTTCGGCATTGTCGGGACGCTCAGCTGCTGACAAATAATCCACCCTCAGAAAATTTCGTGTCTTATAAACCTGTAAAATAAACCGACCACTGAACTCTTCGATTCCTTTATGTTTACATTGAAATGCAGCACTGATCAGTGTAAACTTTAGCACAGCAGGGGGATGTCTTACATCCAAAAAGAATTATGCCATCTAAATATAGCCGTCTTGCACTTTTAAAGGAAGTGCAAAATTAGAACTTTTGAAAATTGTTTGGTTATGGGATAGAGAATGTTCTAGTCAATCTTGTAACTATGTTTGCATACTTTACCGCTATTCCTTCGCATTTTAATGTATGCTCATTCCAGATTTGTTTGAGCTTTAGCAGCAAAGGTTACAACTACAACTCAGTTTCCTCTTAGTGGCTACACGCTTATCGAGTGCACTTTGATCCAACGGGTATTTATCAAGCTTCTGTAGTCTTTGCTTAACTCAACTAATCTGATCGTGCATAAATAGCAACAAAACCATTTCTTGTTTACTGTCTCATGGCCAGTGGGCGACGAGTGTATTTGTTGCCACTGCATCACTTGGTGCCTAAGCTACCGGCTTGCATCCTTAATAATGATTCCTTTTAAATGAAAATGCTAAGACCATAATATTCACTAAACGAATTTATGTTCTAAGCGGTTGCCTTTGAGCCGTACTAAAGACAGTCCGAGTTTTTTATTTATCCACCAATTAATGGTGTAGTCATGGCCAATCTGAACTATTAAAGCGTTAAAATCAAGCGTTAAAGACAGCGATCCACAAAAACTTCAGCCAAGAAAAATTTGATTTTCATAATTAAAGTAAAAGGCTTTATCCTATCATCTTGAAGATTATACAATGGGCAACTTTTGGTTGCGCTCATTGTTGAAAAGTTAACCACTAATCGTCGTTTATAAAAGTTCCGGCCCAATTCAGCTCACTTTCAATGAAAGGTTACAGCTTTAGGCAAATTTGGAATTTCGCTTATGGTGAAAGATACGCAGACACTAACTTTTGGAGAAGCAGGCCGCAAAGACTCTAGTAGCGAAGTGGGGACGATGATGTTGCATTGCACCGCAATACAGCAACGAATACGGTGCTTGGATGGAGGGCTAGTCTGGGAACCGCACGAAGAAAGTGAGCTTGAGAAATGGGACTGAACACCCACTGAGCAACTTGAGGGCTTGATTATTTGACTGGTTGAAAAAGGAGCTTGAGTCCTACGTGTCTTCTTGGCAGCACTTGAAACAGGAATGGATGTTTATCAGATGCTATTTCGTTCAAACACCCACTAATCTCGGATAAAAATGGCTGTAGATTCCTAAATAAATCTATGTTTTTAAAAGAGCTTCACCAATTTTCTCTACATTTCTTTCCTTCAATTAATGTAAAGTAGTTTTGCAGCCCGCAGACACAGGGATGAAGACTTGCTCTCAGCGAGATGAAGTGTGGTAAATTATTTATAGTACGGTTACTCTGATTTCATACACGTATGCAAGGCATTCAAAAGGTTTTGCTTAAAAATACAGCTGCCGTGCAACCTAGTCAATGACTTTTCTAAATCTAGTTGCATTTTCTATAAAGTGTTGTTAGAAGCTTCATTTGTGTGTTCCTCTGTACAAGATCGTCGTTTCTTTCCAAGAATGTTACCATGAGGGTTTATCCGATACTGGAAGACGACATTGTATCCCTGCCTCTTGTGAACTGATTTTTTGGAGAGTTAGCTGGCTAGAAATAGCCAAGGTACGATTGTTATACTGAAGGATAGCACTTTGGATGGTTCCCTTGAGCACAGACGTTAACTGCAAAAGTTGCAAGCAAAACGACCTATTACTCAAACCAATATAATAGCAATTTTTGTTCAGGGTCGGTTGCTGTGGCGTAAATTTCAGTACTATTTTATCAAAACACTTGTTCAAATTAAACGCACTTGTGAAGTTGATTTCGGTCGAGAACTTATCGATCTAGAGTTCTCCTTGGAATGTGTTTTTGGTTGACTGGAATAGACAGGAACTAAACCACCTCGAGCAAGCGAAAATGAGTGTGAACAAAGAGAAGGTCGATAAGTTAGGTCCAAAGATTGTGATGGACAAGTAAGGTATTTATAATGAGCGAAAGGTTGATTATCTGATAGTTTGTTGGTCAACTCAGAGGTGAGCGAATTTTCTGAGTTTTCTTGGCAGGAATGGAATAAGATGGTCTTTTCTTTCCTCTGACTCAGTCGCCACTGAGCAAGTATGTCTCCCAGTAGAGCAGCCTTCTGTAAGTCTACTGCAGAGAAAGAGAGGTAAGATTTCAAGGAACTCTTTATGCCACTTTGGTTTTTAATGTCACGCATTCTCGCCAAATTTATTTATTAATAATTAAGACGATATCAGAAATTGTCTCATTATGTTTATTTGCCAGTATATTTAACTGCATTTACTAGTAATGAATTAAAGGCGTCTTTCTTTAGTTCTCGACAGGTAACGTGCGAAGAGTAAGTCAGAATGATTAGGAATGGAAAATCACCTTCAAAGGACTCAGCAAAAGGCAAACTCAACGGTTCGCGTCCTGAATCAATATCATTCCCTCGTTGAGTTTTCCTATAAGCAAATATTTTTCTCACTATTAAAGTCATTCAAAGTAGGTGTTTACTGCTTCTTATAATAAAACGAACACTGGAAATAAACGATCTAGCACTGTACTTATGAAATGTCATTTGGAAATTAAACGTTGTCTATAGTTGACAGGAAGATTCAGAAAATCCAAAAAAGCAACCTTTTTAAGCAAAAATCCTCCTTCTTTTCTTGTTGCCCACTTTTATTGGCAAAGAAGGAGTTCAGTGCTGCGGTGAGAGTCTCTTTATCTGAAAATACATCAAAGAGGTTGTCATCAGGATCGAGAACAGACCAATCGGAAGAGCTTTCAAGGGACTCTTTGGACAAGACTTCTGTCTTCGTCTCCTCCTGAAGCTTTTCAAGAACGTCGGACTTTGATATGGACGGCAAAATAGGTGGTTGATTAAGTGGTGTGGACTGAAGCATATCTTAATGAGAAGGCGATTGCTAAAAACAGGATGATTTGCTTACCTTTTTCGACAGCTTCCTTCGACTGGAGTTTTTTAAGGTATTGATACAAAGCATCTTGATCATCCATTTTTGAGCCACAAACTGAATTCAGCAGGTCGAATAGATAGATTAACTAAATGTATGCGCTATAATTTGAATGCCATTTGAGAATGAGGATGCAGCAAATTTAAACTGTGGGCATATCTACGACTAGCTGGGGTCATCATGCAAAAGGCATATCAATGCAAAACCGCGCAGTGGTAAACAAACTAATACGCAGATGCATTAAAAATATCGTTCATCGTTTAAGAACAAATAATTGTAATTTAAACCAAATCTTACACTGTTCTTAAATAGCAGAAGGCCACAACAGCAAAAATTGTACTGCCATGCAAGAACTAAGGGAGATTTTACTGACACCTTTGCCCTTTTGCTTATCTATATGCATATCAAATCATACGAATAACTCTGTCAGGCAGCAAAACGTAAACTCAGGTGATCCTTTGAATCAACGCCAATGAATTATCATTTAAGATAAGGTAAAAGTTACCCCAATGCTAAGCCTCATTAATAAAAGACATAGTTTGAGTTTCTTATACACATTTGTACATATATCTGTCGTTTTTGGCGTGGCAAAATTTTTTTTGCGTATGTGTACACAATGATCAGAAAGTGTATTGATGCTATGTATGAATGTTAGTCATTTTTGCTTAGAATCTATTTTTGTTCGATATTTTTTTAATAGGATATTACTCTATGTTTGCAAGAGTGTCCTGCCTTACTCGGCTTATAAAACTTGATGTCTCACCTTGTTATGTGTCAAATGTTTCGAGGTTATTCACAATATTAACAATAATTTGTGATGTTTAAGCACTAATTTCAATACATATTTTTCTTAAAGATCACACATTACTTAATCTTGAAGCATTTTCCCAACGCACCCAACATTACCCTGAGGGCGAGTAAGAACGCAGTACTTAGATGGAATGTATGTAGGGGGACCCTCCCTTTCCTCCTCTTCCCTTCTTCCGCCCCTGCTGTCAGGAGGCTAGCTGTTCCGCGACATCTTTATTATGTTACAGGCCAGAAAAGACGATAGCGGAGTAGTTATGATGAGGGAGCTTCTGATATCTGAGAGGAACCACGTGTGTCTACGACCAGGTTAAAATCATCCTTCTCCCTCTACCCTACAAAGCACATTTAAAGAACACATTAGGCAGCCCTTTGTCTTTTTAGCACCTTTAATGCCATCGAACGATTTTCTTTTCTCTAAAATTGCGCAGAGTTCACCCTCGTAACCGACCGGCGGGGTGTCTTTGTAAGGTTGAATATCATTGTGATGGATCGTAGTTGGCTGGGTACGGAGTTCTGCATTCCGGATGAGGTAGTTCGTGGGGCGAGAACTTTTTACTGCACGGTAGGGGTCTTTACGCCAAGTACGGCAAAATTTGCGGTACATTCCAGGTAGGAGAATCGGCCTGTATATTTGGACGAGATCTCCTTCGTGGTAGGTGCTGGGTCGACTATGCTTGTCGTAGTACTTCTTTTGCCTACTATAAGATTTTTGCAAGCGTCGCCAGGCAATATTGAACGTCTTTTTCATCCCTTCTTTTGGACGTAGTACGTAGTCCTGGGCATTGTGGGCTGCCACTTCCCTGCTCAGCAGGAAGATATAGGAGGGAACTCTCATTTGGTGCCCTGTGAGCATCTTGAACTGGAAAACTCCAGTTGATGCGTGTACTCTAGCCCTTTACGCGAGAAGGGAGCGTCCTAATTCAATAAAGAGTCGGCTTTCAAAGATAGGACCTTGATCGCTATAAACTGATGCAGGCACTCCGTGTTAACAGATCCAACGATTAAAGAAGGTTGACGCGACCGTTTCGGTGTCTTGAGACTTCATAGATTCTGCTTCGGCTACTTCTGTAAAGTAGTCAACCATAACCAGGATATAGTGGTTTCCCCTCTTGGTAAGTGGCAGAAGGCCCATGATGTCCATCTTCACTCTTTTGCCTGGGAACCCCGAGGCATGGGTTGCAGGGGTGCGATTACTGTGGAGTAAGGCTTCTTGAAACTACTGCAAGTGATGTAAGTTCGGCAAAAATCTAGCATGTCCGGGGTAAGGGAGGGCCACCAGTATCGTTTGCTCACACTTATATGCCCAATCGCTCGTGCAACTCTCGAAGGACCGTTTGTATCAAAGAGCCTGGAACAACTAGACATTTGGGAGACGTGGCGTCTTCTTGATACCATAAAACCTCATCCTCCAGGGAGAGTTTGGACCACTCTCGCCATATCCGTCTGGCTGATTTACTGGACGAATTAATCTCTTCCACAGTGGGTTTGTACGGGAATTCCAGAAACCTCTCGTATACCAGAGCCGTGTCGGGATCGGTACATTGCGTGTTTCTCTCCATTGGTGTCTAGCAGGCTTGCTATGCTTATTTCTTTTTCTGTACTGCACTGCTAAGTCATGCTGCCGCAGTTCCACGTACTAGCGTGCAAATGAACGGTCAGTCCCCTTCATTGTTTTTAACCAGGTTAGCACTCGGTGGTCCGTTCTCACTACGAGCTGTTTCGCTATCAGGTTGTGTTTGAATTGTCGAACCACTGCATAGATGGCGAACAGTTCACGCTTCGTTACACATTTCAATCTCATTTTTTTGTTGAGCCTGACACTGGCGTAGGCGATGATGTGATCTTTGCCTTCTTTGCCCCGTTGGGAAAGTACATCACCCACGGCTACGTCGTTGGCATCTGTGTCCAGTACAAAGGGAGGTTTATTGCTCTCGAAGTTTGGTAAGGCCAGAATCGGAGCGAAGCGGAGCAGAGCATTGGCTTTGGTTCCTTAAAGGCTTCATCATGTTCGTTCTCCCACTTGAAATTCATTCCTGCCTGTTTCTCGCTTAGCTTGTGCAGAGAACTGGCGATCATGGCAAAGCCTTTAACGAAACGTCTATAGTTGTTTGCCAAACCAAGAAAAATGCGGAGCTCCGTCTGATTGGTTGGGGTTGGCCAAGTTCTCACTTTTTATGTACGATCTTCGGTGAATGCCATCCCGTCTGATGAGACTGTATGCCCCAGAAAAGTGACAGAACGTTGAAGGAAATGGCATTTCTTTGGATTCAAGGTCAATCCTGCATCTCGTAGCCGATCCAGCACTAGTTTACGATTGACTTTGTGCTCACGAATGCCTTTATTAAAGACAAGAATGTCATCGAGGTAGATTATGCAGTGTTTTGGAAGAAGCCCTATTAGTGTCGTCTGCATCAGGCGCTGGAAGGTAGCTGGGACATAACAGAGTCCAAAAGGCATTGCCGAAAATTCATACAGTCCGTCTGGCACTATGAAAGCTGTCTTCTCTCTGTTTTCGCTGCTCCCACTTGCCAGTACCCTGGTTTTGAGTCTAGTATGGAAAACCACTTTGATCCTTGCAGGGGATCCAATGAGTCAGTAATATGAGGTAAGGGGTAAGGTGAGTTACAACGTTTAACCTCCTGCAGCCGATACAAGTCGATACCAGTGCGATTGGGGAGGCCCACGGTGACTTGGATGGTTTTATAACCTCATCTTTAATCATCTCGCTCACTAAAGATTTCACTTCTAGGAGAGGTGGGGATGTGGGTCCCGGTGGTTGCCACATGGGTCGTGCTTCACCGATGTCGATGGCATGTTCGACGATGTTTGTTCGTCCGAGTTTTGTTCCTCGCCATGAGAACATTTTTGAACACCTACTCAACAATGAGCGCAGTTCCTTCCTTTCACTGTCGGTGATGTGTGTTAGCTGTGCGCGAAGCTCATCTAAGTTGTTAACTGCAAAACCGCAGACTCAGAAAGAGCACCACAGATTTCGTCTGTGTCCTTTTTCGGGTGAGAAAAGACTGAGTTAGTTTCTTTGTACTGCTGAGTCGTAAAGGTACCTTCCGCGAAATTCAGAACCGCTTTGGTGTTACAAAGAAAATCAGCGCCGAGTATCACATCCCAAACTAACTCAGGACATATGCTAAATTGTACCATCCATGTCTCTTTTCCCATTGAGACTTTCAACGGCGTCTTCCTCCCTTCTACTGAGAGTAGTTTTGTAGTGGAAGGACCAGTGCAAAACTATGCAGATTTGTAAAGCTTGAGGATTCGCTATCGACTTGGATGGGTTCGAGTCAAGGAGAAAGCGGCAGGAACATCCTTTTAGCTTGCCGAGGACTTGCACGAATAGATGGGAACCATTTGGAGGTAGGCAAGACAAAGAATGTTAGGGCTCACCTGCTCTTGGATCCCAGCGCGACGGAGTCCAACGTTGACGTGTCAGGTCTGGCCGGCGGTTGAACGTCTGAGACGTCGGTATCAGGAGGAGTTCCTGACGCTTCCTGGTCGCAATCTTAAGCAAATGATTGAGATCGTTGGTCTTCACGGCGGGGAGCTTCGCCGCGACGGTTGGTGGTCGACCTTTCGCTCGGAACTGAACCGCCACCCAGATGGTCACCCTGCTTGGAGGGGAACCTCTGAAAGCTCGTTGCGCTAGGCATCGCAGGTTCCTAGCGTACTCTTTGTCATCTTTGCCAGCCTTTTGGTCCCGGTGGAAGAGCTCTAGTGCCAGCAACTATTTTCACTGGTCAATGACCAGTTGGGCCAGTGTCCTCCAGCTAAGGTTGATGTCAAGGTCAGCAGTGACCCCTGCCTTTATCGCTGTCAGGAATAGCTCTTGCGGAAGAGCGCTGAGGATCAGCGGGGCTCTCAGCCGCTGAGGGTATAAATTAATGCTAAAACTAACGGTTTTAATCCAGTCTCCAAAGTTAATGCCTTCTTCGAAGTGGGGAAGGTCCACTACCACTGCCATTAGTGTAGAGGGATCTTTCCTTTCCTCCACCCCTGCTGTTAGAAGGCTGGCTGTTCCGAGACATCTCTATTATGATGCATGCTAGAAAGTACGATGGTGAAGTAGTTATGACAGGAAGCCTCTGAGTCCTGAGAGGAACCACGTGCGTCCACGTCCAGGTTGAAATCGTCCTTCCCCCTCTACCCTACAAAGCGCATTTAGAGGACACATTATACAGCCCCTCCTCTTTTGAGCTCACAAAAGCAACTGAGTCTGCTGGCAAGGCCTAGAAGCCAGCTTACTCGACTAATGTTTAACTGTAGCGTCCTGGCCCGTACCGCCGGGCTGACATCCGGGCCATGCCAGCAGCCTCGTTTCCTCTGTTTTGTAAATAGACGCATTCTGCCCGAGTATTATGCCTTCTTTTGCCTTCAAGGAAGTCTTAGGACGCTGCATTTACAACCTAGTTTTTTTGTCATTTTCTATGCTCTCGGTTAATACTATAGAATTGCTGCATAGCTTAAGAGTGCCAAGATATTTGTAGATACAACGTTGTCATTCTGAAAATGAAGGAATTCTTTTGTAGCGCTCCGAGGCTTCCTTGAAGGCAAAAGGGGACATAGTGTCGGGGCAAAATAGATATGAAATTAGAGTACAAACGATTGTCCTCTGCATTATCAAAACGAAATCAAATTTTAAAGTTAAGGTTTAAGAATTGTGTTTTTAGTCCGCTTCTTTTTGTGTTATCTTGCTCCATGAAAATTTGAAAATAAGCTACTTATTTCGCGCCTAACATTTTATTTTAGCCTTACATTTCCTAAGTTCATCGATGTCATTATTATGTTATTGAGTTCACCATAATCCTTGATTCTAGGGCAAAAAAACTCGGCCAATTGCTTTGCCTGTATTTTATTCTGACAAACAATCAGAGGAGGGAATCATGCAAGCCGTTCGCTGTAATTGGATTATATCCACGCAGAAAATTTTATACGATTGCTGGAGTTCAAAAACGATGTCTTTTCTTTATGCCATCTGTGGTTCTGAAATTTTTCAAGTCGAGTATCCGACTCATGCAGGCACGCCGCACCGGACATTGAGGTGGAGGATTCTGTCAGGAAGTAACATTATGTGCAGTAGCGGATGTAGTTACCTGATAACTCAATGCATGGGTCTTATGCCTGTTGATAAATGGACGCACTAACTTTTTGAAAATAACTTGGGAATTGTCTGCACAAATTAGCCATTTACGTGTATGAATGTCTTGCACGAAAAGCGGTACGGGAGTACCCGGTCCCTAAACCGGATCATCTACTCATTTAATTCTCTTCTATGTACTTTCCCTATCAAATATGGTCCACATTTTTGGCATATTCTTCAACCTGGAGACCAGTACTTAATGCTTATTTATCATTTCGCTTCATTTTATATAAAAGGAGTTATATGTGTGTTAAAACGGGTCAGATGCATTTTTACGAATAATTTTAACTTGTAGTTATGTAATAAGTTAGCCATTGTAGCTTCTGTGTGTTTAGTCTCGAGCTATTATTCTCTATTTTAAATCCGTTTGTAGGAAGCTGACCTTTCAAAAGAGGATTTCCCTGTTTCCATTTGATTTTGTATCATTGAAAGTAAATGCTTCGTGGTTCAGTTCATTTTGGCTCAATTTTTGTACTATTTCCCTTAAATGCATTTAATTAGTTGGTCTTAATGCTATCTGCATATTATTTATTAATGTCGGCAGTTAAACGCCTTCTCAACTTCCAGATTCATATATTACACCACAATTAGCCATGTTTTATAAATTCTTAGCTTCCTTAATGGACGACATCAAAAGTTGTAGCCAGACCTTATTAAACGGAAATTTAAATAATTGGGCTTTGATAATCAAGTTCGCACATTTCCTGCACTGAAATGCTGAATAGCTTATTTAATCGTATGTTGACTTTGCATGCATCCTATTTACTTTTAAAAAACTACTTTCCATTGGTTAATGCAGGTGTCAAGCCCGTATTTAAGGAAACACGGGATATAATAAAATTGAATCAGGTCTAATTTTTCTTTGTAGGCTTTCTGTGACAGAAGTCAGAGCCATTTTAAACTTCTATTCTGACCTCCATCGGGAAGGGTTTCGATGTTTTATTGAGCCAATCAGGTACGGCTTGGTCCCCGATTGGCTTCTCACTAACACTAACCAGAACCAAACGCTGGACACGATATCACTTCCTGTAAAACACTTTAATCAGGTTTTCGCTTCAAGGAGTATTCTTTCCTTCATTGTGATTAATCGACCGTGGCACGATTAGGTCATTTAACCCTTAAGAACTTATCGGTATGTTCAAATTTATTAATATTAGTTGCAATGGGAATTTGCTCGTTACCCAATAGAAAAGTTGGTTCCTGAAATTTAAATGGTGCAACGTTGACATTTTAAGGCTTACCTGGAAGTGCATAAATTAAATGGATGTATAATATCTGTTTAATTTTTGCCCGAGGCAGCCATGCATTGAAAAAATAAGTCTAGTTGGGAGTTATTTGCGGAATTTCTTGAGGATAAATGTTTTATTCTCTGGTATGAATTTGGTGAATGCAATGCTAATTTGTTTTACTAAACCACACTTATAAATCCCCTCTATTTAGCTACTTAAGTAAAACAACATACTTTTTCCTCATATGCAAACTTTGTATCAGCCCAAATTCAAGGAGCAATTAATGCTGAAGCAGTGATTATTGTGTTTATTGAGGCAAAACATCTTTCTGGACACAAAATTATATGTGAGCCTGAATCCAAAGTGATTTTGTAAAGTCAGCTCGCATGATAGACAGTCAATTCCCTGTAACCTAGCACACAATCCACTAGGAAAATTTGGGCTGCGTTCAATTATGAGTTCGGTGTAAGGGTGGTTGACGGGCGAGTAGTATCGGCATGAAGTATACTAAGATAATCTTACCCTAAAAACACTCAAATGTCCTGTTTTAGGCGATGGTCTTAGATAGGGTTGTGAGATTTTGCCTCAGAGATTTATGGACTCCCTGAAATCTACTGTTTTTGCCGTGATATTGACCTCTTTTGCTATGTTCAAAAGATTTTTTCAAAGTATACCATGCTTTGCCTTCGTTTTATAGGTACAATTGTCACCCGCTTGTGTATTATCAAACACAACAATCCGCAATTTGCATCGGGATGAATGTTTTTAGAATGACTTTTTGGACCTAAGTTGTTTAAAATGGTCAGCAAGGTGTAAACTTTGCCTGGAATTTGTGGAGCCTATCAGGAGCAGCTTTTGTTCGTACGATTTTGAAACCGTCCTATGGGGAGTGCCTTTAATAAATAAAAATGGGGAAGAGGATAGGGATTTTATCATCTACCAATGTAGTTAGTGTGTAATTATTTTTCAATGGCTATGCTCTATGAATATAGTTTTTGCTCAGATTATATCCATAGCTGTCTTTTGTCTATAGGCCAGTTTTTTTATGAAAGTGGTATTTATTAATGAAGTTTGGAGAAATTATCAAAAATTGTGGCTGACGTGCTAAGTTTCAAACGCCGCCCAAAGGAGTTTGTCTTTCTTACTACCTAAAAATGAAATCTGCATTTCTGCGAAATGGCCCTTAAACCTGTTAAATTTGATGCGCTCTTCATGTAGCGGGATCTTCCTGTTCCTCCTCTTCGTTCTTTTCCACCCTGCTATTAGAAGGCGGAATATTGCGAGACATTCCTTTATTATAAGGTAAAGGGCGATTGTGGTAGGCCTGTCTACAATGATGGAGTCCCCGACACCGGTGATGAAGCACGCTCGTTAACGACCATATTGAAATTATCTTCCAGCCTCTCACCTACAAAGCACATTTAAACACTACAATTATTGCACTCCATATAGGACTGAGGCCTATTTTTGTCCACCAAAAAATAACAAAGTCATTTTCCATGTGAAACGTGTGTGGGAACCTTTTTTGGATTATAAGCAATCCTATCAATATTGAGTCTTGGATTTACTCCTAAAGACGCCTTAGGTCTCTCAAAGGGGAAAACAAACAACAATAGGGTAGCCATAAATGCAAAGTGCACGTGAGGAACGCATCCGTGGCAACATTAACTACAAATAGAACACGTTTCTGATTCCACCTGTGCACATTCCTTAACCCAGTAGTAGGTGGTTTTTTTAATGATTTTCGAATTACTCTGTGTGAGTCTGATTTGCGCATTTATGTGATTCCGGTATTTCTGTGAGTTTTTCTTTTTTTAAAGTACCAATTGGTATGGCAGTGTTTAGTGATGCTGCAGTCGGAAAGCAAATACCAATGCCAGTTGGTGATGATTTTGTACCGTCGACTATAATGACTGTGACTACCGGCACTAAAAGTGGCTTGAGTTCAGGCAGAGTGGTGGAATTTACTGTCCATCTAGATCCCAAGTTAGTAGAACCTAAGTTAACACTTAAGCTGGCAAAAATATTTCAGTTTCTATCAACTGCCTCAGTTTTCGACTGTTTTTCATGACTTCAGCTCTGTAATTAGTGCTGTTGATTACTTGTCCAATTTCGCCAAGCGCAATCAAGGCAGCCTTGTGGTTGTGAAAGCTCGCAACAAGTAAGCATGCGCCAGAAGAGTGAAATACATCTAAAAAATAATCGTTTTTATCCTAAAATCAATAAACAACTTAGATCTTAAGCAAATTCAAAGAGGCCATTCAAAGAACTAATCAATGATACCAACAGTTCTTGAGGAGATAAGCACAACTTACCGTACCACTTCTTGTTTTGAATTAAATTATGCAATTAAAGGGACAAATCAGCATCTACGTGAGCCATATTCTGATCCTTTGACTCAACGATTGTGATTAGGGGAAATTAATCCGAACATCTAAAGAGTGGTAGGCATTGTGCAGAGCTTACTGCTGACCCTGCGTGGGTTAGGCGCACCCTGCAGAACTACTCAGTTACATATCTTGGATAATTTGTTAATTTTCTGTTTTTACGCATTGGGCTTAAGCATTAACTAAGGCACTCCTTCTTTATGACTTAAGCTGCCTTTTACATCACCCTTACCTTTAGAATAACTATTCAAATTATGGTTACTTTCACCGCCTTATGGTTTGGGCTCGGGGCATTCTTCCACACTTGAGTTAAATCGGAAGGGCAGGAGGGCAACTCTTTGAATGAGGAAGGCTTAAATACTAATTGCACTTGTAAAAGTTTATACCTAGATGATAGACTTCTCTAATTTCGTCACTGACTGTGCGCGTTGGACATTTAAGCTATTTTAAATAGTTCAACGATTCTAGACGGTAATTTGAAGTTTCTATTCGCAATTGGTTTAAAAAATGTGTCGTTTCAAAATCTCATTGTGAAAGCAAGATGAAACATGTTTTTAGTCTAGGCAGGTTTTGATTTGCACCCAAATCGTCTCAGTATCCATTAATTACATCCACCTGCAATGTAATTGTTAGTCAAACACTGAATTTCAAGGTATGCAGCCTCATCAATACCAAGTATGCAAATATCCAAATCTCGGCTTCAGCTGTTTAATTGTTCCTTTAACTTATTCTTATCAAATTTTGCAATTAAATACGTCAATACTCCTGAAAAATAATGCCCTTTTGGGCTTTCTTAAGATCCTTCCTACTCGTAGTCAGATTTTGAATTGCATGAAATCAAACACTATTTATAATTGCTGTCTGATTTTTATTGAGGTTGTTGCGTGCATTGATCGACGCCAAAAGCGTCCAACAATAGAAATGGCATGATTTTCTTTCGCACAATACTTCCTACGATTGTACAACGTTTGCTAAAGAGCAAAGACCAAACGTTCAATGTCTGACGGATTGTAAAAGATAGGTCCTCACCGCTAAAATTATCCCGAATTTGCTTTGTGGTTCAATAAGGCTTTGGTTTCACCTAAAGTAATGCAACTGTTTACAACACAATGGCCTTTACGTGAAGGCGCTTACTAATTTACTAAATTCTTCCACACACCGTAGATGATCTGCATATCGCATTTGAATTTCGTTGAATTGCCAAAAATATTTAGGTTTTCACGATCTTGGCTCTGCTTCTAACATGGATATCTGATTTAATGCATGCGTTAAGCTAGTTTTTGGAAGTTTGACCACCACATATCCTCACCCATTGTTGCGAATCGGTATGTTAAAATTGCCTAAGCATTAATATGAAGGATTATTTAGCGTAACAACATACGAATATGGGAATTAACATGCAGCTCTACCGTTGAAAGCCATGAGCATGTTAGATCATATGCTTCATTGCATTGGAAACTACAATCCGATTTGATCAATTAAAATGGAATTCAGCTGTTTTCTTATCTCTTTTTTGGATGGCAAACAATGCCATTTATCGTGTTGATTCAAGTCGATTCTGGTGCTTTAGATTTAAACACTGTTACATTGTCAAGAATTTAAATGGAACTGAACTCGACACCGGAGCTCAACCATTTTCATTCTTAATGCCTGCTTTTTATTCAATCCACCCTCCCGTTGACGGAACCGCCTCAAACAATTGCAACCATGACATGAGGGTGGCGCGTGTGTGAATCCGAAAATCGTCAGTTTGTGGAACAACTCGAATGGACTTTCATTTTTTATTTTATTTTTATTTTTATGTTTGTTTTATTTGAAATGTAAGGTTTAATTAAAAGTAGTGCGTTTACTGACAATACGGGAAATGTAAATGTGATTTATACAAAAATAGGAAAGGTGCGCAATTTATTCCTCGAGGGCTTTTCAAGTTCACATATCTTGTGCCGATCATCATCATCAGATTCGGAGTATCTTGTTGATTTCCATTAACAACTCTTACCGTGAAAGTTTGCAAATAGGACACGAGACGTTTCTTTTATTCGCATTTGGGCGTAAAATTACCGCCTCATTGTTTACAGCAAAGTTTTTTTCTCGCATCCACTTAAAAAAATTAGTATTTGTCTAAAAGACTCCTGATACCCTTGTGAGCTAGGTTCAAATGGCACTATTAAGCATTTAGACGCTTGTGCATGTGTGTTCCCTTACTTTTCAATGCAAATTGCATAAGTCGATGAAATAACTTCCGCATTAGGCAGGAAATTAGAAAGAAATAAAGCATGCTTTCTGAGACCTGCACATCGCTTGCTTTTTTAAAAAATGTGGGGATACTTAAATCTGGCCTTTTTTAAATTTAGGCTAGTTGTGTCGCTAATTAGCGAATCCCTTCGTTATGGTAAAAGCAAATGGTTTGGTTCGTTTTGGGTCCAGGTCGTTTGATGTTTTCGTTCTTGGCCACATCCAGGCTAGCCGTTTTACTAAGCTAAAGTGAAATGAACAGGAAGTTTTAAGAATATATTAAAAATTGGAATATGAACCAAGCCTTTATGCCACAGCATGCCATCAAATCATCCCTTTGACTGTTTTAGCCTGAAATCGGAAATCGACTGGTAATATTTTCGGAGTTTGTGGCAGGCACTTGATAGCTGAAGAATTGCATACTGAATCCACCAATCCATAGCAATTCTGGAGATATTCTACTCCTCCAACATCCCATTAAGCTTCTTAATTGCCATAAACTCAAACGAAAACAAGTTTTTTTCGTGAAAGTTTAAAAGAATTTAGAGTAAAAGCTTAATTAAAACTAGGTCAGTTCTGCTTGACATCGGTGTCTTTATGGGCAAAAATCAAACTTTCAGATTCGGTGATATCCTAAGGAGGGTAGATTCTACGAAAGCAAATGCAAGTTACACAGGACTTGATAGTTACCGACGCCCTGAAAACTAAAAAATCTAGCATCTGTTCCATAAGTGCCGTCAAGGAATGCGTATGAAACCCGGCCAACTTATCTGACATCTAGTTTTGGTAAAAGATGTTTGAAACTGTAATACTTTTATCCAATCAAGTGCTACCTCCCCTGAAACCTCATTCAGACCCAAACTTTGGAATTCTATGAAGTGGGGACCGTGTGGTTTTATGCACCTCAGTTCTTTCACTACGTCCGTCAATCGCACAAAGTAAAACGCGGCATGCATCAAAGGTGCCATGAGGTAGCCATAGTGAGCCTGTTCGTGGAGAGCGCGTTATCTAACCCGGCTATGCTGACGACCGCATAGAAGGTAGCAAATTGTTTCAATCAGGATTCACTTTACGCTAGGGAACATAGATGTAAGGTGCGCTAGTTTAACCTTTTATGGTTCCTAGAGTTTCTAGCGGTTTGTATCTACAGAAACCACTGTTTGTAACGAATGGCACAGAGGTGTGGCCAATTTCACTGTCGCTTTTTATAGTGCCTCAAAGGTCCAAGATTAGACTTACTCGTCTATCCAAAAAAATATTCGAACAGCACTTGATCTTAACAATGTGTTTAGCCTAAGCACACCGCGCCCATAAATCAGCAGTGTCACACATGACAGACTGAAATGTATATGGTGTAGCACTTCTTTCCTTTACCACTATCCGCATCTACTTTTGCGAGAAAGTTAGGGTTTATTGAGTGTAAGACAGACATACAGTTCTAAAAATGGTGCCTCGCCTGAAAGAAGTGCCTAGTGAATGGTAAAATTTTGTGAAGAAATAACATTTTATGCTGTCAGGGGCAAAGCATAAGGCTCGTAACTCTAAGGTACTTCTGTGGTCAATGGAGGGCACTGATTCTGGAAAAATGTTGCTCTTACTGGTGATTCACCTCAGCACTGCCTGCCTCTTTGCAAAATCGCGGATATGAGATTTGTCACATGGGCAGTGGGGTTGGGTGGAGCTTTGCCGCTTCCTCACAAGCCGTAAGGTCACGATGAAATTCTAGTTGAACTCTAGCACCTATGCCGATGTTCAGATGAGGAAGCGACTATAAACTAGTGGAAATGGCTAAGGAGTTGTCTCCTTCCTAAAAATCTTAATGAACTTCTTTGCTTTAAATGAAAGTTGGGGACCAAAGTCTACTTACGCTGGCCCTATACGATGCGAATCCAGGTGATCTAAAAGACAAACTGTCCTATTATAAAAGGCAGTTAAGGGGGAGTCGAAGAAAACGGCATTCAGAGTTTCATGTGCAAAATTAAAACAGCTCCTCAGAACCTTTTTTGTTGGACCAGGTTGTATTTTATTTGGTCTACGTCGGGATAAATCTGCCAATTTTGAGGTTACCAACACAGTGTTGAGATTGCGCGCTTTTGGCTTTGGGAGTGCATATTTGGATTCGACGGACGGTGCAGATGAGCAACCAACTTTTTGCCTGTTGGTTCTCCAGGGAAGACTCACTCCACTCGCGCACGAGCACAAAACACACTAAGTAACACAAACCATGCTATCCGTCCGCCGTTGCCCGAAGCCACCACCACAGCTCCCTCTTTGTAGGCCCGGGTGGCTCCCGCCGCACTCACCGGTTTCTTCACCCATTCACATCCCCTCCTCCCTCGCCATTCACTCAAAAGCGTGTACAATCTCAAGGTCGTGTGCATTCGTGCGTGCGTCTAGCCAATGTGAATGTGCGGCCGCGCCTGTGTGTGTGCATGTTTATGCGAGTGCGTGTGCGTACGCGTACGTATATGTGTGCGCGTGTGCTTGCACGTGTGCCATTTGTTGAGCATACCTCTGACGGACGCGGGGCTCTACACTCCGATTCTCCTCTGGATTAGCCTTATTCTCTTCTGCACGGTGGACAGTGGTATGTTTGCTCGTTACCTTACCTCTACATGCTTGAACACCAAAACAGGAACCCCTCCGTATTAAAAGGTCTCTTTCTGCCATAGCTATTCATACTGCTTCACTTAACTCGTCACTTAACACTTATCTTGGTGTTGGTTCTGGTTTATAGTCTGCTGAAGTAGCATCTTTGTGCAGGTCGCTCTGTGCGGCTTTTTTTCCTCCTCGGATTCCCTCTAAGTCGACCAGAAGGTTCCTCACTTTTTCTCCCCTTAATCACTTTCCAACCTTCCACTTCGGCATTTAGTGTGCGTTTGAAAATGGTGGGGATATTTCCATCTTAAAGGCGAGGCCAATAGAAGTTTGTAAAGTCACGGGAATTAACTGTTCCGGATGCTTTTACTATTTTTTCATTTCCGCAAATCTGGTCGAGACTTTTCTGGATAAAGGGCTTACGATAATATTCATTTCCCAACGAAAGCATGGTCAGATGTCCATCTAGAGGGAGCCTGTCTTAACGTTAAATTCGCGAGTCAGAATCAGGCTGTCCACAATGCGATAATGCATTTTTGCGGAATGAATTGTCGCTTGACACAATTTCGTGTGAAGATTTGAGGGGCAATGGTCTGGTTAATTTCCTCATTTTAGGAGTAGTTTTGTTTTACATGTTTAAATGTGTCTGTCCATAATGGGGTGAACGTGTACTCGCAAGAATTTCGGTCGAGCTCTCAAATGTACGGGGAGTTGGTGTCATCGGATCGCCGCCACAACTCATCTTCCACCCAATCGTGTTATTCATGGGTCGACATGGGAAAATCTCTTGTAAAAGCGACTAAGCTACTGGGTTTGTGCGTTTAAAAACCAACTCATCCCATATTTCCTTCTATATTATTGTCTAATCTCTCCTAATGTTGTTCGTAAAATCTGTTTGTGCGGTTGGGAACTAATTTTAATATTAAGGCCTGACAATACAACCGGAAGGGATAGTTCTCACCATTTAATTGTCTGCTTCTGAGTGTCTTGTGACATTGCATTCTGACGTAGAGGTGGATTTCAGCCTTGCCATTTGTACAAATCAAGGGAATCACCTTCTCTTCTAATTATTCACTGGCACTCAGCATGACGGTAGACGGGACTTACGAATGATCGCAGAGGCCTAATCAATTCAGCCTTGAAGCCATATAAGCTGTTTCTGTCACCACAGCTGCAACTGCGCCTAACTTTTAACGCCTTTGCCCGTTACTAACCTCCTGAATACTGATTTTTATTCAGGACTAAGTTACCCCTCCGCATGCAACACGCAACATTGGAGAAAATAAGTACCTAAACCCTACCTTCTGCTGCGATGCCGATTGACTCACTGTCCGCCCCTCTCGGCTTCACAATAATTGCACGCATTGAGAACATTGTTCAGGCCTTGCGTGATCACTGCTTGTCGCGCCCTGCATGCTAAATAAAAGGATGCTTTTTTGCTTTCAAACACCAGGCTCATTGTCGTAGAAGGGCAATTAACGTCAATTTTATTTTGTCTTCTCTCCCTCTCTCTTGTGTGAAACCTGAGCTGATTTTTGCCCAAGCACACGCCTTGGGAAAGGAGGGAATTGCGTCTTGGTTTGTTAGCATTTGAAGCAAAAATTGAGGTGAATTACTGCTGATGGGAATGTTTCTCCTTGAGAAAGCCAGTTTATTGTTCATCAATGGATCTCCCGTCGAATTGCCCCAAGTGGGTATCTCTTTAACTGACTTTCCAAACAAAATAAGCAAGTTGAATTTTCTTATCGAAACAAAGCTCGCGCTATCAAGGTAAATCAGACCATAGCTGATTGTGGATCGAAATATTTCGATCTCCCGGTATCTTCTTTCTTAGGCTGCTTTTAATACTTGAGCGGTTTCCTGAACCATGAATCATGTGATTCTGACTTTATGTATGGGTCTTAAACTCCAGTTGTTTTATTTGAAAAAAATTTTACTAGATTTTATTAAAAGTGTCGTTTTACATTTTCAAGCGGGACGGTTCTTGTTTTGAGCTACTTGAAGACCGGAAGGCTTACAAGTTAACTTTGATCATCTATTTTAAAAATATGGCTTACAAATGAAGAGTTTAAGATGCATTCCATCAGTTTTTCTGGCTATCTCAATGCCCTGGCGTCTGTTGTTTAGGCCGAACATTAGCAAGTGCGTAAGACAATTGTCAAGGAAGGAAGTTCGCAAAGGGATTTCGCCGTTTTGTTTACATGTGGAAGTTGGGGAAAGGGGTGATGTCGAGTTTTTGCGTCGGTGCGTCGACCGAACCGCGAAACCCCATAGCACAAAATGTCAAAGTGATGTGGGGAGGGGTAAGGAGGGTGAAAGGAATCAGACTTGTGGGCAGCAGGCAGAGAATTTCTCTTCTTTCTGCACCAAAAGAAAAACTTGACGCCAGCCGGCCCATTGGAGAGGAGGAGGGGGGATAGATGTAAGAGAAAGTAGCAGCCAGGTGGAGTGAGCTGTCACTGTTTCTGCTGCCTTTGCTTCATTTGCTCAGAGGTTAGCGTTTTTGGAGTTTTGTGTATGCATATACCTTGCAAAAAAATCGCTGACGTTGCTTTGACGCTGGGAATTCATTTGTTGTGTTACATCAAGCCTAGTTATCACCAGTAAATTAGTAAATTGTTGCTTCCAGATAGGATTGCGGAAATCTATCATGATGTCTGAGCCATTCCAGAAGGGCTGCCTGAAAATCATGGGTCCCGAAATGTACCTGCAATGAAATCGGCCCGTGGTTAGTAATGGCCCTGATACAGTAGAACTATTCATTCAGCAGTCAACGTTGTTGAAACAGTCTCAAACGGGCAATATGGATCACGTCACATCATAGTTTCTATTTTAGTAGCATTCATCGAGTTTTTGCACCTACGTCTGATGCTCCATTGTTTTCATCATATTTGCCGGGAGAACGACCAATTTCTGTTTTTAATAAGTATGACACCATCTGTGTCAAATTGTGGTTTATTCATTCGCAGTTAACTGATTTCGAGTAGGTACTGTAATTTTGTTACTGACGTCCTTAAAATTCTGTTCGTGAATTGGTTGCACGAAATGTTTTGCAATTTCTCGATTCAAAAGGGAAATAAATACTGACTATTCTTAAGCGTTGCAGATTCATTTACCAACCGAGGAAAAGAATTTTTGAATTTACAGATGTCAGTTCTCTCCTATCTTGACAAGCTCATGTAGACTCCAATTTTTAGGAGAAAAGGTGTGGAAGATAGGAGTTTTCGAAGCACTCTACCTGTGCTTCCGCAAAGGCAGTACTAATTGCAAAGAAAAGTAAGTGTCGCGCAACAAGTTTTGGAAGCTGAGAGAGAGTAAATTGTAATAATTTTGTAGCGTTCCAATAATCCAGAGAACGGCGCCAGAATTATGCCATAATCAGATTAAGCAGTGGTCTGTCCTGAATTCTTTCGTTCCCGTGTTTTCCTGCACGCAAGCCTTGACTGGCGCCAGAAATGAGGTAGAGATTAGTTGGGGGCGGCAAAGAGAAAGGGGCAGAGAGCTAGGAGAGCCGTCTACCTCCCTGCCGCCCACTAATCGTCGCCCCATTAGGAAATGAAGTCACTGCTTAATAAGTAATGCCCTGAGGTTTGAAAGTATTAGAAGCTGACAAATTGAAGGGGGAGTAGTGTTGTTTTCCTGGCGTCAGGTAATGAAAATGACATTTTTTACCAGACCTTGTCTAAACCATAAAACTGCCTATTCCTGTCACAAATGCTCTGGGAAAGTGCTCTCTGGTAGATGGCTGATATACTCAATTAGATTTCCTTGTTTGGATGCATTAATGCATCCGCTAAGTTGCACGACTTATAAAGTTACTCCCACAGAAGCGTTGATTCCCGTTTGTAAATCTGCTACCCATTACCAGTCAAGGTACGGTCTTCCAGCTTAATCCGATTAAGTCGGTCAATTTAGGTAACAAATGAATGAAAATTCCGTGGACAGTGTTTGTGTAAATTACCCTGAGGAAATCGCTTGCAAAGTTTGGTACAGTGCATTCTTTAAATCCCAGTTTCATTTACACAAGATTAGTCCTTTCATTGTCAATGTTGGAGTCCTTCGTTCTACAGCGGAAATCGGTTTCGCAGTTTGGTGATTAATGTAACAAATTTTTACCGATTGTAAAATTACTTTTTGCAAAGTTGCCATTCATTTGGGCAAATAAAGGTTCTGCCATGCTGCATTTACCATGTTACAATTCACCTTGGAATGCTCTCGATCCAAGCATTTCAGTATAGATCACTTCATAGTTTCACGCATAACTTGGTGGATAAAATGACTTCGGAAAGTTACGATCGAAATGGTTAGATCTAGGTTTACATAACCATATATTTTGGATGGGAATAGTCATTGTTTCATCCAGGTTAGCCCCTAATTCATTGTTTCCAATAGAATGATTTTAGCTTTCTGGTAGGTATTTTGGCAAAACTTGCTGTACTGATTTGCGTGTTTAGTTTACATTCTTAGAAAATGGTCACTTACCGAGCCCACAGACCTATAACCTTCCTGACCATGCTTGTACTGTCACTCGCTGCCTCTTGGGCTGCCCAGCAGACGATTGTGCTTGGTGATGACACACCGAAAGGCGAAGTCGTTGCAGAAAACGTTTTAGGCGATGTGATGAGTATCGTCTCGGGAAGTTCTGGTGGCACCGTGACCCATGCACTGTTAAAAAGTCCCGTCAGCAGCTATTTCCGTGTGGACGAGCGCACGGGGATGCTGGTGACGCGAAGGCCGGTGGACAGGGACATGCTCTGCGTGGACTCCGGTCTCTGTTGTACCCAGAACACCCAAAACTCCCATCTCAGCTCCATTCGTCCTGCTGGTAACGGCGAATTGGGCACAGTTTGTGCTCTCAGCCTCGATGTTGCCGTTACGACGGGACACAGACGCGACTCTGTTCCTTCCACACGGAAGGTCTTTGTCGAAGTCAAGGACGAAAACGATCACGCGCCGGTATTTGTGGTAAGTCAAGAACCCTGTTTGAAGTAACTTCGCGGCCTCATCGATGGTATACTTACTTGCATGTTAGCTGTCAATGATCACAACCGAGAATTATCCAGATTGAGACTGATTTATTCTACGAGTGTATTGTGAATGTTTACCTTAGTTCTCTGATGGCACCGTTACAAATGACCTCTGCAAGATGCATGGGAATAGCAACGGTTGAGACTTGATTCATTCTCGCGCATGTTTTACAACCCTCTCTTAATGTTTTGCTTTTAAATGGTGAATAAAAAGTTTGCACAGTTTACGGTATAGGAGGTCGCAACACCTTACCATGAAGTGTGAGGAATTGCAAAGTTCATGCTGTCAATTGTATGCACCGATCATAAAAAGTAGTTACTTCTCCCTACGGCACTCATTATCGTGCTCTCTGCTATTTTCCTGCCACTTTGAACTCGTATGTAATGTCGATCGAATCTGTTGCGATTCGAGATTGTTTGCTTCGAGAACCAAGTTTGACTCGATAACAATTCTGTTGGAACTTCTTATCAAATTCGTTGCATAGCCTTTGGAATGGAGAAGGTGGTAATGGGGTAGTAGAACGCACCGTCCAGAATCAAGTGACTCACGTGATTTTCAGTGATGAGTCACCCGGTGATGGACGCATCATGTCCACGAAGATCTTCTGTTCTTGATAATGTCGAATAGTTGCATCTCTGCTAACGATAAAAACGGTGGCAGTTATCGTGGCAATAACAACTTTCAGCAGTGTTGGACACGTGGAGTGACGAAACAGTTCGTTTGCACCTCATCACACAGGGAGGAAAATTCGCAGAACCTGAGCGAATGAGTTCCGTCTACATGCGTTAACAATTGACAATGGGTCTCAAACAATGCCAGTTCGTTATTCACTTCCTTCACGATATAGTAATGCGTCACCCTTGGATTGTCTGCCAACCGACTTGTGAGTAGCAGCCTTTATTGCCAATTTCTTTGTGCAAACAAACGGATAATCGGTTCCTTACAAACAACCCACTCACCACCTTCACTTGTAAAGCATGCACTACTTCGTTCTCCCAATGTATTACTTCATTTTTCGACTGCAGAAGCAATTGATCGCATCATTTTTTTGTTGAAAGACGACCGATTATGCTTCAGGTTTACCCGCTCGATATGGTACAACTCGATGGTATTCATGACAGTTTTTTTTGTAGCCAGCTGGAACTGATCGATCGGTAGTCTGATTCTTATAAGACAATGTTAGATCTCATAATGTATGTTGACCTAAAGCTTGAAGACTTGCACTCCGCATTCTCCCACATTTTCCCAAATAATGACGATTTTTTATTTGATTGTACTCTAACTAAAGTTGGTTTGTTGATTTTTTGTTCCAATGTTTAAAAATTTACTTTGTTAAATTTCTCAACAAATGGTTAATAGGCCTTGCTGAGTCTCGGTTTGGTTTTTTTAAAAGCGCCCTATTGCACACCCCTTTGATTGTGAATGGTTTGTCTTCCGCTGCACGTTCATGTAGTTTGAACGGAGGACCCTTTTGGGATACCTTTTTATGGTAAAAGTCTTATTCAGCTTCTTAAAGTACCTTCTGTAGTTTGGCTCTAGAGCTTTATCTGCAGCAAGTTTTAAATTCATTATATTCGGAATACTTGTGCCTATTTACGCCAGGCACTTTAATCAGTTAAAGGAATTTTATTCTCTTACAAAAGGGCTGGGATTTGTTCGGGATTTTCTCAAGCAACCTAAAATAATAAATCAAACTTGGTTTCAAACGCTCTGTGCGTAATTGCCTCAGAGTGGACGTTCATTTGCATTTGACGTTACCTAGGATGCTCGGTCAAATATCTCAGCTCATTTCCATTAGAACAGTTTCAGATTCAAAGGTACTACTTAATCCCATTCTAACTTACTGGGTTTGTGAATTAACATAGTTTCATCGTGTCGGGGTGCTATTTTCTTCAAGTTAGAGCGCCCAATTTCTTAAAACAAATGTTTTTTATGTCCTTGCCGAAAAACACCTGCATTTTGCATACTTAAAACTTTTTAACCGTTTGACTGAGTTTAATGTGTTTACTGCATGACCTGATGTTTGTATATAGGAAAGGTTCGAATCAAAAAATATTGCATTCCATCATATGGCTGGATATACTGCCTCAGGAACTTCGAGCTACCTACTTAGAGGCAAATATTGTAATTAGCTGCACAAAAGTGATTCGTCAGTGATAGTTTTGCCGCTTCATGTTTGACGGCCAATACATGCATTCCTGATTTCCTGCCTCGTTTTTTCCACTGTTTACAAAGGCCACTCTGACTCATTGAAAGAGAATAGGCGAGCATGTGCACTATCGCAGCAACTAAGCTCAGGTTGCTTTCTTCGCTTTTTAGTTCACTTATTGCACCTTGTAAATGATAGAACTGTAAGACTAGGTTTTCTTTGTTACCTAAGGGTAAAAATGTTTTGAGGATATGGAGATAAACACTCCACTAAACACGCCTTTATTATTTACTTAGGTGCTTTGAAATCTTTTTAATTGACTTTTGTCTTCGAATACACTTCTTTTGACTCTTGGGAGGTAACAGGTCACTTACTCAAAAGAGTAGATAAGCAATATTGAATTCAAACGCTCCTAAAATTCCGTATTTTGGATAGATTAAACCATATTTAGAATCACTTGAGCCACAAAGTCAGACTGAAAAGGAGAATCAAAACTTCTCGGACAAATGTTGCCTTGACTTTATAGTCCGTTTTCAATATACTTTAAGCGCTTTGAAAAATATCACCATTAAAGCTTATTAGGTTACTTTTCAACCACTTCTGGCATCTTCTAATCTCGACATTTCCTTTCTGTGATGCTTCCTGTTTCCTTCTCCATAAACATCAATAAACAATAAACATCACTGGCAGGGTGTGATTCTGTTAAAAGCTTCCTTACCCACACATATGGGGCGGACATTTTCAGCTTAAATTTCCCGTTTTTGCAACTTCGGGCGTTCCGCTGCAGTGGGTGGATGTGTTTATTTTACGGTTAAGGATGTAGTGAGGTTGATTTTAAAGAGACCGGAGATTTATGGGAAAGGTAGGGGAGAGGCAGGGGTCTAGGGACGTCATTTCATCCCCAACTCTCTTCCGCTGCCCCTCTGTAGCTGCTGGATGCTGATTTCATTCAATCCGCCTAACTTTTGCCCTTTACTCTCCGCGTTGATTAAAAAGGTGATGCGCACTGCTGCTTTTTCGTCAGCTCAAATCCTACCTGCATTGCTCCACTTTTATATGATTTTGCAAAATTCCCATAATTTACGGATTTTTGTTTTGAAAATTGCCTTACCTTTTTAGTGCGGTTAATTTGCATGTCAATAATCGTGTTCTGTTTGAGTTCTCCCGACGATTACGTGAACAAAGATTATTCCGATCTTCAATCGTTTTCCAAAATTGACACACAACTGTCCTCCATTAACCTTTTGTTTATTTTTGTTTATCTTTCAGTGGCCAAACATACGATATGTTGCGAATTCACTACGATTCGCTTTAGCCCTACCGCATTTTGACAACCATTTTCGTTTAAAGTCATTTGTCATGCTTTTATGGTTGTAATGAAAAGTGACGATTTTTAAGAAGATTTTCATCGTAATAAATAAATCATAGGTTATGGCTGGACTGAATTTCAAGGAATGTTGGTGAACTTCGACCTAAGTGTTATTAGGTACTATTTTACGCATTTGATTTGAGTGATTCGCCTTCAAGTTGACTTAAAAAATCGGAATTAATTGTGTTATGACAAAAGGCAGCTCAAAATCCAATTGATAATAAATGACATTTTATTGATGGCTTATGACACTTTTATAACCGTGTACAATGTATTCATAAAGTTGCGACTATCATCAACTGGCTTTTCATGGTTTGGGAAAAAAGGACCTGAGCTTCGAGCCCTTTCTCATGCACTCTGCGCACTTACTTTTGCTGAAATACTGACACAAAAGTGATGTTGCCGTTGCTGAAATGAAAAGGATAATGGGGCTCGTTGCTACAAATTTTTTGCTGATGATCGAGTAGCTTTCCGTCGAGCTCTGCAACTCACATCCATTCTACACGCAATCTTTCACTGCTATTGCTAATCTCAGTTACTACGCAAGGAGAGCATACACGTACAAATATAAATTTGTAAGGATTGAGAGTTATTGTTAAATTCAACGCTACTCGATTCTCCTTGCTGCACATGATGACGTACGAGTGTCTGCATGTAATTGGAAGCAAGGGGAATGGAGACTAGGTGGAATGAAATGCTCATGAGGCTGTCAGAGATGAAATCACATGACAATTTTTCGCCTACCGTTGTAGCTCCAGCTTCGGTCTCCTTCTCCTCTCGATATTCATATTTTATGCTCCCCATCACTCGCCTGTAGTCTTTCCCTCAGGCGTTTCGGATGTGGTCACATTCCCCGCTTGGCCACATCATGCCTGTCAAAATCTCCGTAGCGGTTTCCCTTACTGGTGGCATGTAAGCATTCCTCTAGCTCATGGAGGATTCATCCTACTCATTTAATAACTGTCAGTACGACGCATGGGAATTCATTTAATGGGGTATAGTGATTCACGCTTTTAAGGGCGTGATTTCGAAGATCGTTTTTAAATTCTCCCTATTTTTCTGTCATGGGTGTTAAACCAAATGAACGATAAGGAGAAAAGTTTCCAAATTTTAGATAATGTCGTTCCTTCGTTAGGAATATTTGATGGACGAATATCTTATGCTGTGTTGATTTGCCACATTACGCGTAGTCTAAACTTTCAAAAAGGCAGCATTTCGCGCAGCATGGAGTGAAAGTACTACTGGCTTGTGAGGATGAAAGTATCTTAAACCTTCTTTTTTAAATCAAAGGCGAGAAAGGGGGAATAATGTCTATTTAGATGTTATTTTTTCTTCTTTTAGAATGAACTTCTAGTCAAGAGTGCTCCCTTCTAGACAAATATAGTTTATGTCAATGTTTTTTCCATCGTTTTGCTTAAAGGCACTTTGAAATGTACTTCACAACCCTTGCTCGATTTTGGAAGCAGAGATGAAACTCTTTCCCTATGAATTTCTTGCGCTAGAGTAGCTACTAATCCTTCGATAAACGTCCTGGATTGTTCTATTTCCTACTTCTTAGAAGTGCGGGTTTTATAGCTACGGGTATCCGCCCCATGAATAACGGAAGCTCCTCTACCTAATGGCAATGAATCCCTGTAAATCGGCCCTGTGGAATGAGTCTGGATTTTCTTCCAAGAGTGCAGCGAACTTATTAACTTACTGTTTGGGGTCGCGCTAAACTTCAATTTAAAAACGGCAAAGATTGGGCGAGTGATAAGCGCCACGCACTTCTCATTCCTAGTGCGATGACTACCACTGATATATGCCGCCTATGTGTAGCCGTTCGTTCCCCATTTCTGCCTTAAAAGTTATCACTGACTCGCCTTGTCTTCAGGGGCTGCGTCACCACTTGCTGCCGCTTCTCTTCTAGGTTCCAAATTTCGCATTTCAACGTGCAGATTCACTGAACAAATATGGAAGTGGTTCCACTTCCCAAACTCCTCAACTACTTCTCAACATCTCAGAGGCGGCCCGAGCTGGAGTTCACCGACTGGCATTGCCTCTGGCCACAGATCAAGACACTGCACCCTTCAGCGTCCAGCAATATGTCTTGGATTTCGGTGGAGGTCAGCATCTTTCATCTTCCCCCACATCTTCTCCTGAAAGGTACTTCAAACTGGAGGTTCAGAAACGCGAGCTCAACTCAGTATCACACTTCGAGACGGAAGCATCCATAACAGGCCTTGATCTGCTGCTCGTTGCACCGCTCGATCGCGAGACTTGTGCAGTGTTCGAGTTTAGGGTTCTGGCCATCGACGGTGGTTCACCAACTCCCCTGACGGGAACACTTTCTGTTCAAATACGGGTTTGTCTCATGTTCTGTTTACGGATGACTTCTCCCATATTGCAAGTTTGGCGCTGATTAACAAAGCGAACTGTATTCCCCATTCACTTATTAAAGTTTCAGTAGATTTTCGTAATATAGTAGGCTCTTCATTTTTTCATATGTTTAATTGTACACGCATTTTCGATTGCTTTGCTTAGATGTTTTTTTGACTGCCGCAGAAATCCTACTAACTTTTCTGAATTCATTAAAGAAATTTGTTTTGATTGAAAAAATGCTATTATATGTGCTAAAAGTGGTAGAAGAGATTTTGTTTTTCATCATAGTTGCCAATATGATGAATTATTTATTGAACCTTTATACCTTGATATGATTGAGAACGATTCCTTTTTTGATGTTCACTTATTATTAAACACACATAACTTATACGTATTTGATTCAATTACTTTGGCTTCGTTTAAAATGGTTACCGTTGAGCTTGACTACTGTATCCACTTCCTACGAAACTTTAACTCCGCTCTTCACTCACTGCATTAGTTCAGGTCTCCCATTTAACTCATTTGCTAAGGTAAATTTGCTCGCTTGTGTATAATCTCTCACTCAAACAATACCCGTACTCTATCCTCACTGGCCGGTCACACCTTTGTTAAAAAACCATCAGTGTTTAGAGCTTTGCGATGGAAATACTACAAAGTGACAGTCAGTTTTTGACCTAACCATGGTTTCTCGAAAAGAGTTATAGGAAGAAAAAATAGCGCACATTGATGGACAAAAACCTTCAGAGTAGGATAGTAGTATCTATTTCTTAAGTGAAGTCCCATAGTCATTGGTTTTGAAGCTTCTTTTTTAAAAAATGATGTTTTTGAGTGAGCACCCCAGTACTTTTGCTTCTGGTAACGTTTCAGCTACCTTCAGTGAGCTTTAAAGGAAGAATTCAAGTTAGAGGAAGACTGTTTGTCGATCTATCTGCTGTTATATTTGGAATTGTTTTACACATTATTGGTTCAAAGGACTGTTCCTTCCCTGCAATTTATCCTGGTATGGAAGTAATAAGTTCTTCGTCCTGCTGGATTGAAATGGGTTTTCTGTGCTTAGGTGACTGACGCCAACGACCACGAGCCGAGGTTCGAGCGCGTCTCCTACGAGACGAGTGTGGAGGAGGGCTATGTGGCGGAGGGTGTGCCCATCCTCAAGGTGGTTGCGCACGATCAGGATGAGGGTGCCAATGCGCGCATTCGCTACTCATGGTGGCCAGACCACGAGCGTTTCGGCCCGGACGCGAAGCTGCTGCTCGACCACCAACGTCTTCTCACGGATGAAGAAATCACCACGACCTTCACCAGTCCTGTCTCACCCGAACGACTCTCCCGACTGCAGGCGCTGCCCACTTACTGGTTTAGATTAAACGAGTGGACCGGTGAGGTCTTCATTCACCGAGCTCTAGACTACGAGACTAGACGCTTATTTGTTTTCGCAATTGTTGCTACCAATCCCGACGCCGATGATGTCGATGGAAGTAGCAGTAGCACGGCCAGGAAGTCACTTAAAAACTCCTCCTCCATGACCGAAGTCATAATTAATGTAAGCGTAAAGCCTTTGCCTATTCTGTCAAGGTCTCATGACCCAATTTCATTTGTCGTTTAATGGACCTTTGAAATCCTGCTGAATCACACTTGTTTGAAACTATCGTTTCTTTCCTGATATGAAGGAAATCGAACTTCTGAGACCTTATGACAAATGCAGCTGCAAGATGCCTGCTTGAGTGAATTAATAAAATGATCGTTTTTTTTCACCGTTCTTTTTGTAATTAAACTTTAAGTTTCTTAGCTAAGAATGAATGTAGAAGACGCGAAGACTCCAACCTTGTTTGGAAGCCTGCTATGGTTTCTATACGGTCTAAAAGTGATAGAAAATCAAAATCTGATCAAAGCGCTGCCTTATTGAGATCTTTATTGGATTGCTTGATGGGCTCAAGCCTTTGATGCCTAGGTGATCAATCTAAATGACGAGAAGCCACAAATCAGCGTTGATTATGTGATCAACAATGAATCTGTGAAGCACAAGCAGGTGATGGAGAACGGCTCACGCAATCACTTCATCGCCCTAATACGCGCCACCGACGCCGACGCAAAGACCACAAAGTTGTCTACATTAATACCGGAAGACTCATACGTGGTCCAGACGTCGGGATTTCCGTTTGGTGGAAGGGGAGCGGATAGGACACGACTCAATCCACCAGGCACGTTGCATTCCGCTGCCGGGGATCGCGTGACATGCGAACTCGGCAGCCACTTTGAGAACTACACTCTCACCCCCAGTACGCAGACTGACACCACAGTCGGAGGTAGTGAGTATGTGCTGCAGACTAAGACACCTCTTGACAGGGAGCAAGAACTTAGGCAATGCATCATCATTCGTTGTTTTGATGATGGCTCCCCCCCAAAAACCTCAACTGCCACAGTGGAGGTAAAATTTCTGTCTACTGGTAACGTTCTTAGTAAGCAAACATACTCAAAATCCGTTTTCTTGTTTTTGGGTTGAAATATTGGATCAAAACGACTGCGTGCCCGAAATGAATATCCACACACGAGTTCCCCCAACACACCAGAATCACCAGCCGAATGTCGTTCCACCGCTTCCGCGTAGTCGTCTTGCAGACGTTCTGCAGAAGGCCTTCGCAGACTGGCCCATGTCCCGGAGGTCATCATTTTCTGAACATCCACTGGTGAACGCATACGAGGCGGGCGTTCCAGTCGTTTTAGTGCGTAGATTCGATTCCTTTTCGTTGTGATTTATTCGCTCGACTGCCGTCTTGGCACAATCGATTTCTTCTAGGTAAGCGTGCCGGAAAACAGGCCAGCTGGTACGATCGTGGCATCGGTCCGAGGAGTAGATCATGACGCCGGTGATAATGGACGAGTGACTATCCAGATTCCGAAGGAGGATCGTCGGTTGCCTCGTGTTGTGCCTGGACCTCTCACATCTGTTCAAAACACTGGTCGATATCCCGAAGCTGCAGTCGATCACAACTTGCCTCCAGTTATCATCCGCTCCGACATCAACTCTGTCGATCTCTTTAAGGTGCATACCTCACCACCAAATTTAAATTACATCATGATGAATTCAGCCCCGTACGCTCTTAGAACCCTAGTTCCCGTTGGGAAAAAAATCCACCATTTTTAATGCTCTTTTCGTAACATTTATCGTAATCTACTAATTTTTTTTTCATCTACGGAGACAGTTCAAGTCCTGGGTGGAAGGGTTGAATAAGTGTCTTACCTTTCAATCAGAATTTGCAGTACTGTCTATAGCAAAAGCCTTCAAACAATCAGCCAAAGATGGAGCCCAAACTGGGACTAGGAGTCTCGATTTTAGTCGTGCCTACGATTGACTAATCTTCGAGGCTATCCAATTAAACCTATACTGTTGCAAATGAAGACATTTTTAGCCTCGTTCTGATTACTTTTAATGTGGATAGGTATTCATTTGTCCATCTGATTTACGATCCATCACTAAATCTTTTACTAATTGCACGGCCAAAGTTAATCATTAAGCGATAGATGGAAAGTGGTGCGCAGGCACAGATAATGTTCAGTTCAAATAACTCAAATTCCTCCTTTGCTGCGCATATTTAAATGCAATTATATTTGGTCAAGATTATGACTGATTTTATTAGTATAGCTGCAATTTTATGTTCTATTTTTCCTCTGCAGTTGGAGGCAAATGGTGACATCACGACGAACAGGATTATCGACCGGGAGCAATCCTCACCAATTCGGGACGAGCTTTACCTCTTTTTGGAGGCACGGGACTGGGGTCATCCCGTAGCCTTCACTTCCTATGTCCTGTTAGCTGTGGTTATCGAGGACGAGAATGATAACCCACCGACGTTCGTCCTGCCCCACCTCAACTTCCCCGTTCCCGAGAATGGACCCTCTCCACAACGCATTGGCGAAATTCCAGTTCGCGACGCAGATGCCGGAACTCCTGGAGATGGCTACCACGACTTCATTTCTGACTCCCTCTTATCCTTCCCTCTGCGAGTTAGTGAGCCACCCAAACACTTCATCAATCTCTTCATCAAGCCTGATCGTGGACCACCTGATCTACCTTTCGTAATCGATTCCACACCTGATGGGCGATTTTACTTGAATGTCACTCGTTCTCTGGATCGTGAGGTTGAAGAGATGTTCCAGTTTCATGTTCATGCTTCGGATTTCGGCGGACCCCCACATCTGGGCCATATATCTACTGCAATCATCACTGTCTCCGTGATGGATATTAATGACAACTCACCAGAAATTATATTCCCGAAACCCGCCACGGCAACAGCTTACGTCCACACTCTCTCTTACCTAGAGGTGCCGGATACCGAGATTCTCAGCATCAATGCGAATGACAAGGACTCTGAGGGGGAGAATGGGAAGTTTCTATTTGAATTGGGTTCAGTGTTGTCGTCCTGTCCAGATGCAGATGCCTCTAGATTGGCCAGAACGGCATTGGATGGAGATCTATTTAAGCTAGACGCAGTGAAAGGCCTCCTGAAGACCCAGCGCCGAATGAGTGAGGCAGATTTAGGCGAACATTGGTTGCAGCTCATAGTTCGAGATCTTGGGAGTCCACCTCTGGAGACACGGCAAATAATCCGTTTGGCTGTGGATCGTTCACCCCCGCAATTCGCTTCTAACATTCGTGCACGAATGCCTCCCCAACGAACACCGCCTTCACTAGATCATATGGGCAACCCAGTCATGGATTTTCCGTATCGGAACCCAGGCGACTGGAACGGTGGTCGACGAAGTATTTCCGATGTTGTGACGGTGGTTGTTATCAGCTTAATGACAACCGGCTTCATTATGCTCATTGTGCTTTGCTTCTACTTGAGACACCGACAAAAGTTGCTCGTCTGTCTTCCGGACGTATGCACCTTGTTTCATAAGCCTCACTCCTCCCCTAATCCCTACGCTAAGTCAAAATGTGTTGGCAAATCAAAAAAGACAAGTGAAATCAATCAGAAAGGGACCAAGGAAGGGATTTTTCAAGGTCGAGTTTGGACACCCCTTCCCACTCCACCACTATCTGTTGGTGAGTTCGTTGCCTCCAGTTCAAATTGTCTTCCAAGTGGTGGTGGAGCTTTTGTCTCCATTACTGACGGGACTCCTCGATGTCACATTAATGGGATTCAATCGACAGTCACTGATGTCCCTAACTTCTTTGCCAGATCAGTGAGTTTGTTCATCGGTGAATTTGATGCTCCAGCTGATATTTTTGTGGTACAAATACATGTGTGAGGCAGTATATGCGCCATTTGAACTGCTTAAATTTGTGTACTCGTTTGCTTCAGCCAAAGCTCTACACGGACTGCTACCATGTAGGTGTCTCAGGAAACCGTGCAGTATCCTCATCCTCTCGACTCGTTCCAATCTCTGTGGGAACTTTCAAGCCCATAAGTAAGTTATTTATGATGTCACCTTTCTCCTTCCTCATTTTACCGATGTTCCCGTCGTATTTTTTTGTATGTGGTTTTTGAAGGTGGAATATGGAAGTCAAAAATAGTCAAATGGATCGTAACCTTATTTGTCGAAAACTTTACGTGGTGAAACCTGTTGTCACCAGTGATAAGTGGTATAAGCTAATTAGTTTCAAAAAAATGTGATCATTTAAGCTCAGCTATTTACAATTTGAATACCTTTGACGGTAGTCTGTAGATTTTTTAAGCACTTATCATTCAAATTTGTATATGTGGGTTTTACTCTGAACAGACTACTGATAACTGCCCATTTAACTTGGCAGTTTGAGCATATGCCCATGCAAAACACAAGGTGCAATCACCTGTACTGTTTCTATCACCGCAACATTATGCAGTGGGCTGAATTCCTACAGCATGTCGTAAAAATTCTGCAATGTTTCTCGAAAAGCGTGCTGATTTTGTTCTTCATGCTTAACATTAAGCTACGTTCAAGTCGTCTTTAAAGCTCGTGGGCTAGAACCCGATTGGAACTGATGCTGAACTCACCTACACCGGGATTTTAGTAATTTTTGCTTGCCTCAGCTGCTGAATACGCCGGTTTCGCCCTTCCAGTTTCACTGAATGAAGAATTCTCTTCGCCAAAGCCTAACTTTTACAACTCAGCAACTATGGGCGTTCAGCTGGATGTCATCCCCTCCATTCATCAATCCAATCCAATCAACTCTTCCTGCCGATACGGTGAGCCTCTTCCTCTCTCATCGCTCTACGTTCAACCAAGTGGTGTCGTAGGGCCCGACCATTGTCAGGTAGGCTTTTATTGTTTCTCCTTTTCAGTATTTAACTTAAAAATTGTCATCGATCGATATGTTTGGAACTTCAACTGGTGTAGCATTGCGAACATAAAGTTGGAGTCGTAGTCGTTGATTGCTGTGATAATGATTCACGTAAGACATAAAAATAGGGCCAATGGGCCACTATTGTGGAGTTGAAATCGCAACCTATCTCCCAATAATTTGTTCTAAACAAATACTGAAGATTTTTCCACTATACAATTTTAATGTACAGCATGAAGTCAAATCAACAAAGACTACATTTTCCTTTTTTATGCGGTACTTTTAGTCTTTTTTCACTTGTTAGGCACCATTTCCGTAGCTGTCAAAATAACCCGATCTTAAAGACGTACCTTTGCAGTAAGCAGTCACGATTGAGATAATCGATTTTCCAACTGTTCTAATATCAGAGGCTTATAACCCGAGTTTTTATGCGTGTGCCTGTTTGTGCGTCAGAACATGTGGGTCTACTTGTACGCCCTATGCCGACTCTGGTTTATGATTGAATTCTTTCACATAAATAAAAAACTACCATAAATTAGTAGTTAATTGTATGTCCGACTTTAGTCCTTTGCACCTGAAACACATACTGGTGCAGTCACCACAATGGTTCACTACGCTGACGATTTCCAACATCATTCACAAAGGCCAAAGGTGACCCCGGCGCAGGGCAGCTGCGATCTGCTCTCCTTCTCTAACAGTCTTGGCCGTGGCCGCTTTGCTAATAAATCAGCACACTACAAGTCCGAACCCGATCTTGCAGTATGTGATGACCTTGAAGACGATGGAGAGGACGATCCGGACTACCCCAACGGGGCACCCGTCCCCGTGTGTAACGGGACGCGTTCAGAGGACTATCTCGGCGACACGAACGCCGGGGGTCGTGGTCACTTCTCACTGGTACCGGGACATCGGAAGATAAGTACTCCTCCGCCGGCGCAGCGGCCACACCAGCAGCGGTCGCTTGAGAACTACGCGGTCTCTTTTCCCAAACCTCAGGCGAGCTACGTTTAGCCTGAAGGAAGTAGGAGCGATGGAAACTTTTTGTAGTACTCATAGGTTCTGTTCCTGCTGCCGTGCACTTTGCCATTTTACACAAACTAGCTGCTGCACTACTTAATCCGTTAGTAAAGTATCTTTTTACCGTTCATAACTGCGTTTTCTGGGCTCGGAGCCTTCAGAGAAGGTTGGTTTAATTTGAAGTTAGGTCCAATTAGAAAGTGATCCCTACTTGTGACCAAAATTTCAAATTAGTTTCTTTCATTAATCCCAAAATACTTAGTCTTCAGTGAGTACTCAGGGTGGTTTGTGTGAAGTGCCCACTGTCAGGCAAAGGGGCGAGATCCATCGATCCAAGACTTCGTCTCGACTTTGCTCCCTTCGATCCAGTCCATTTCGTCTGTTTACGCCATTTACGGGAGTGACACTTTATAGTTTTGAGATCTTTCACGATTCTGATGTGTCTGCTCGTTTGTGAGGCAAGGAATGTTTACAATAAGACTTTGCTACGCTCCAACTAGGGCTAATAACTCATGTGTACTTTCAAGTAATCGTTGCCACAATTCTATCCAATATTGAAGTGATAAGATGCGAACGTAATTTTACAGGGATATTTCAAAGATGCCTGGGCTAGAGCGTTCTGCTTATATTTAAATGCTTAGACACTGGCGATTCGCGAGGTTGGATTATCCATTGACCTAATAAAATGTAGCGGTCAAATCATTCATTACCGTTAATGAGATTTGTCATCAAATTTTGCGTTAATTTGGCAGTTTAAGGGTCTCCAAATTCATTAATGGGTTGCATATTAGACACAAATTAATTCTTATTTTCAGGTAAATATAAATTACCTGCCATCAGATGGATGTTTTGCAAAACAATCCATTCGAAGACGCCTTTTCAAGTTGTCATTTCAGAATAAGTAGTGCACTAGCCCAAGTATTCCAACCCGATTTTCTGTCAAATCGGAAAAGCATTGCTCTTGCTATTTTTGCCACATTTCGTAACTTGCAGGTCTACTATTTGTAAGAGTGTTGTCATAATTGTCACAGTATTAAAAGCATAAAATGACTTGAGGGAACAGCTTATCACATCAGTAAAGGTTGGGAAATATTTAATTGTCAAATCATAGTTTTCTTTCTATTAATCACCCTTCTGCTCTTTAAAACAATCCTAATCAACATGAGTAAAACGGGTCAATGGTGCTTTGGGGAATACATATTCTACCTTTAATTTCGAAAATATATTAGTTAATTATTACTCAGAAGAGGGAGGAGAATAACGAGGAAATGCGGTAGCATCATCATCATAACTTGTGAAGAAAGAAGAGAGGAGAGAGGTGGCTATGGAAAGAGCAGGAGCAAGAACTGACACTTCAAGAAGAAAAGCTCACGTAACCACGAAATGCGTAGGAGTTGTTCCTAAACACACAAAACAAGGGTAAATGAATGAAGCCTTGTGACAGTGGCAGCAGCGAGTGGATGTCTATTCTGCGGTGACAGCAACAGGCTCAGTTGGCTCAGCAGGCACCCCGGGTTCAGGGGGAGGCGGTGGGTGTTGAGGCGCATCACCGACCTGGAAGCCATCCTCCGTCATCACCACGTGGACCTTGGGCTCGATTCTCTCATATCTCTCAACGAAAAGGGGACCGCTGAAGACACCTTGACGCTCACTAAAGCTACGGTGGTCCTTCACACGCTCGTACTCGCTGTACATGGAGATCTTCGGCTAAGCGGTACCAAAGAAGAAGTTAAGCTTGTTCTTCAACCACCACTTTTACCCCATAGCGTTCTATGACAGGTAAGACTTACTGGAAGGCCACTGATTTTCGCAGCGAGTGGATCACTGAAATTTAAATTGAAAAAATGATTAACCAGTACGGAAAGTCATTTTGTGGAGGAACACGAAGTACGTATTAAAGATCATTCGCATGTAGCACTAAGTCTGAATCATTGTCACCATGTGTTTGATTCCAATTGGTGCAAGAAGAGCAAGTCCCTTTTAACTCATCTTAAAGTTAAGGATGTATGCAAGTGGAGGTGCATTGAATTCTGATCCGCTTACGGTGTATTCTGCACCTTAGTTCCGCGCTTGTCTCTGTAAAAAGATAAAAGGTTAATCAGGTCTGATAGAGCTTAGACCGAGTAATACATACATCGTTGTGGTGTAACTCACCCTTTGTTCATTTGTCTGGCACGCTCAGCTAACTCTTGCATCTGCAACAAATCATTTAATCCTTTTAGAACGACACTTTCTACATGAACCGATAGAAAATGGATGCAATCGTAGACAAATATGTAGAGTGACGGATGAAGGAACGCTTAAATTGATGAATGGATGAGTGGAGAAGTGGATGGATGAGGCAATGAATTGGTGGATAGGCAAAATATTTTTCGCACAAAAACGCAAACTTGCGTCATAGCTTTGACGACTAAAGCGCTGCTCGAGGTCGTATTTGTCACCTTCAAGTCTCAGGATGATGTCGTTGAGCTCCTTGGCCTTGGCGCGCAGTTGTTCACCCTTCAAGCCATCAATTTGAAGGGGCTGGATACGCTGCTCCAGAATAGCCTTTCTCTCAGCCTCCAGCTGCTCTTTTGACTTCTGTACCTCCTCATGCTTGACTTCCTCAACCTGCTGAAAGTGGCAGATGGCATTTCGCGCTTATTGATCAACTTCTCCACCATGGATTTTGTGACATACCACGGGGTTAGCTATTCTAAAATCCAACTTTGTCATACCAACCACCCCAAAATAAATCATTATCGCCAAATTTGTAGCAGAGCATCGTTTTCAAATGTCGGTTAGAGGGAAGATTTTCGTGATTTTGGGTGGTCACGAAATCAAAGTTCGCATCACGATTCCCCCTAACAAACAGGGCCTGACAGTAAGATAAAACTCCACCCTGAACATGCACTACACCTGGTTCACTGAAAGCGCATGAAAAGCAACGAAACCATCTGACCAGTGTTAGCTCAGTCTACTTCTTAATTATTCACCTATACCCGAAGCTGTGGATTTAATGATTATACATTACTTTATTCACAACGTGCACACGGTTTAATAGCACGATAAGATCTCCACATTGTGAAATTGGCACCTGTACGCTTACAGGTACCTTTCCTAGCTAAACGTGTTGATTTGAAAAGTAAAATCATTGCATATTTATGCGCAGCATATCCATGGTCTAGGATATGACCAAAATGAGAGTTAGCGAAAAACGAAGTTAATATTTTTACGCTATGGATTTTATTGTTTGGGAGATGGTTCATAGTCGTGAATATCAAAAAAAGTGACGCGAGCACAAGACACATGCACAAATCTTAGGATAATTTTCACATGTAGAGTATTTCAATCCTACAAGGTCTTACTTCCACTGAGCCAGCCTTCTTGTTGATGACGAAATTGCGACGAGTGGTCAGCTTTGACTTTTCAGCGAATTCAGCACGTTTGCGCTCGCGCTCTTCACGCTTGCGCTGCTCCTCCTCCCTCTTCTTGCGTGTACGTTCTTCCTATAGGAAAAAAATGGAACCCTAAATCAAATTTCCGTACGTTTGCCGCGACAAATTTTTGCGATCTGTGTAAAAAAGTGAGTTACAAATGCATAAGATTTATGGATGCCCTTCAGCATGATCGAGCTCTTCAAGAATCAACTTCGTAAGTAAGAAGCGAACTATAGTTTACACCCTTTTGTCTTGAAACGGCAAATAAATTTAAGTGATTAGTCAAACAATAACGGTTGCTGAAATGATAATAAACTTACTTCTTCAGCGCGTCGTTTCTGTTCCTCAATGGCACGAGCCTCAGCCATGCGGGCTTCTTCTTCAGCACGCTCCTTCTTGCGACGCTCCTGTAGGTATAAAGTCGGGGTAGCATATACTTTGAAATCTATACCTTGAATAGTGCAATCATTATTGCTTCATTAACTTTGTAAAGAGAGAGGTTTTCAGCCATCACTGTTGTTTCAAATCCAAGCTGTCGTGCTTTGATTCCTAGTAGATTAAAACCCCACTTTTGCTGTTTGTGCTAATGCAAACTTGCTATTACTTCTCAGCATAGTCTTTAACGTATGCGAATGCGCCTCGTAACAACTTCGTGTGGCATACAATCCTTGAGAGTTGGAATAATATGGAAATGGATTTTGATTGAGCTCAGAGCTTGTCCCTTACAGGAAATGTTTACAGCTAAACGCGTAAGGAATACTGCACCCCATAGGGAATCCAAACTGACCTCCAGAACATGAATTTACTTAAAGTACACCAAAGGTCATTCTTGGCCTTCGCGGTATTCATTAACATGCGAAATTTTCTGATGCAACACAGCAATGCCTCAAAATGGGATGTAGGTATTAACTACGAATGCATGGTGGACTTACTTGCAGTGCAAGTAAATTAGAATATTCCTAGTATTTTAACTTAAACAAAGACTAAATTGTTGCATAATTCAGTTAAACAAGATGACAAATTCTTAGAGCATGTTTCCGAAGAAATCAGTGTGGAAAATTTTGATGCGAGGGGCCCTTACACGGCGTTCGCGGAGCTGTCTGATTTCCTCCTCCTCCTTTTCACGTTCAGCGCGACGGATTTCTTCATATTCCCTCCATTCCTCTTCTGCGCGTTCCTTGCGCTTGCGCGCATCCTCCTGAAAACATGAATTAAAATTCGATTCACACAACTTTAGCGCTATTTTGGAGATAGATCTACTTTTATCTATACCTCTTTCGAATGATAATTTTTCAATAATTTTGCAACAAAACGTAATTGCAGTAGAAGGAATGGTAAAACATGGGTAAATGCTCTTCTTACATACCTCCATCTTCAGCCTAACTTCACTAATGCTTTCATCGCTAAAATAAAAGGAGACCGAATAAGAACAGGTAATTGCATCAAGTAGCCTCGCTGTCACGATTACGCATAATGAGAACCGTGAATTGCCAAATAGAATAGATAGGTAATAAGAGGCAGCGTGTGAATACAAGTTGAAGTAGCCTGCACGTACCGCCTAAATTGGGAAAATAAATGAAACAAGAAGCAATTAGTACCCAAGTTATCGTGAAGAGCTCAAATCGTCAATGTGAGCTTACATGTGCTCCTCCTCAGACATAGCTCTGGCTAATGCAATTGCCTAGTACGCGCAGGAGTCCCTGAAAGTCGAAATTGCTGGTACCTATAGAGGCGGCACTGCACTACCGCTAGCAGGAAAACTGGCAATAATCGTGCATTCCATTCTCGCAAAGTTATTGGTCCATTTTCGCTCCCGCACCTTCCCACCCCCTCCACCCCACGAGCCTGAAGGCACACATACGCGACCAGAGCGGGATCAATGCTACGGTGGGTGCGTGCGTTTGGGCAAGGACGTTGTGTAAAGTCGGTAACCCCTGAATTTGCGAGTGGGCGCCGATAGGTGCCGAAAATAGTCGCCTAGCGGCCCGTACGTGACTGGTCAGGTGCGTGGATCAGTAGATTTTATGTAATTATTCTTTTGACGAGTGTGTCGTAGTGACAACCCGACTTAATCAGCAGAGAAAATGGCAGTCCATTTTAGAGATTCAACATAATCGCAAAATTTGAAGATCAAATAAAAATTTTTTGAGTGTACAGTTTGTGACATGATTCAATCGCACCCACCTTCGATAATTACTACACAACGTAATTTATAAGGCAGTTGCAATTTTTTAAAATAATTGGCTAGCGAATGATATGAACAATGTGAAATTAAGACCTGCCAAATCTTAACTGATCAGCTCAGTTGATGCATTTGTGGTTTCCTGAGAACGGCAAATGTTCCGGCCATTTAGAAGCACATTCATGTCCGTCAAATTAGGGTTCCATTTCGACGATATCATTGTGACTTCACCATTATTATCCTTCGAATAAAGTAATACAAAGTTAACGAAGGCTCTACAAATTGAATTAAGGCCAAGTGCCATAGATTTTTAATCGAACATTATAGCGGCTGATGGGACTAATTTTTAATCAGAAAAACCTGTTTCGACGGAAACGGGAAAGAATCACACTATATCTTGCTCAGTTTTTAGTTACCTAGACTAGCCTGGGCAAAATCATCGTAGTTGCACAACTCGCGCATACGTGCACATCTATTGACCGTAGTGCAGTCGCAAGCTCCCGATTGGCCGGTCTCACTTCCACACCTAACTTACAACCTCTTGTGATTGGTGGGCCTACAGGCCACCAACTAGCGCTCGGATCAATGCATTCTGCGCGGGATTCCAGTCGCCGACGCTCACTAAGCTGCGGGGTAGCTGAATTTCATGCAAAAAACTATGGTTCGCCGTTATTGAGTCAAGCCCAGATGGCTTGCCGGTTTTCCAACAAGGGTTTCGTCGGTCTCCAGTGCAAGCATAATTGCAAAAATGTTGAAAAATGCACTTTTTAGAGCATACCTGGCACATTGGGAATAGCATTTAGCCAGTTTGTGGATGCTGTGCATCATTTATTGCCGTGAACGTGGGCCGAGGACGAGGCGCTTAAAAGCGTGGAAGATGACTATTGGAAAGTTGAGTGCTGAACATTTTGCCAGTTATTCGTCTAGGACGGATTATTTTAAAATTAAAAGAAAGACTGTTTTTTGGCAGAATCACTTAATTGTTCCCCAAATGAGGGATAAAGCGAAAACCAAAAGTTTTTTTAGTTTTAGGGTTTTTTAAATGAAAATGAGTAAATTATTAGGAGTTGGATAAGGGCAGAAATATCATATTTTAAGTAGTCACCAGCATACTCCACTTTGTCTAGAACAAGCATCCAATGTTTAAAACATCTGAGACCAGAGAATGAATGGCCAACTTTTGAAGTCAGGAGGTGGGGTCCTGCTTTTCCCTGGATGCAACGGTGAGTGACAGTGCGCCAAAGTAGTACATTCCTCACGTACAAACAACAAGCAATTTGTTAAGTGGGGAGTGGTAGGGATTTGAATCATCTATTTAATTTGTCCGGTTTATTAGAAGTTAGAAGAGACAGAAATACAAAGCCCCCGACGTACCTGTAGTGCCTGTAAGTTGGGTCGATATGATCAAAGTGGGATTCCGCGGTCCAAAGGCGTAGCTTGGGTTTCCACCCAAAACGATTCAGCCAGCTTTTTGGTAAAGGTATCCCATTAACGTGGCAGTATCGTGAACGAATGACTACAAAATGTGTGTGGTAATTTGATCTACTACCTGGTTATCAGAGCCAATAAGTTTGAAATATGGTAAGCTATTAATTTGCTCACATTAGGTACATCATGCTAAAATGTCCCATTATTTTACCCTAGTGGATGGTTGAATAACAAAATAGAAATCTGTATCAATGAAAATGAACCGTTACTCACGCAGAATGATCAAATCAAGTAAACATCTATTACGGAATGCCATTCTTAATGGGACTGCCGTGCGACGACTTGTGACGGCTGACTCTCAAATTCAATTTAGGGCCACGTGGCAATGTAAGTACATTGATTCCACGTTATGAGTTCCGGTACGGGAAGTGTAAATCTCAGAGCGGAAGTCTTTATGGAGAGGCTCATATGCCTTGAGAACACCCTCCAAAGCGTGAAATGCCACCTTCCCAGTTTTTACGAATGCATTTCAGCAATGCCTGTGAAAAAGGCTTTACAGAAAGTTGTCGAATGCATACCACCCAATGCACTTGCCTTATTCCGGAGGAACAGTGATCCTACAGGGGTAGCTTCTGAAGAACAAGCAAAAATCGACGTTTTAATCAAGAAATTTGTGTCCGCTGAAGAGCCCGCAAATGACACAGCTCTAATGCGTCAGCCAATGCGGTACACTACAATTCAGAACTATGCGCAGTCAGACGTCATCAAAGTTGCTAAAGTCCTCTTAAAACCATCCAAGTCTTCTGATTTGAGTGAATGTAATCAAGAGCACGCCAGTAATCGCACGATTCAAGCACAGATCTCAAATTCAGGCAAGGCGCTTCAAAGGTCGCTTCAGCTTCTCAGTGCTTTGGAAAAGGCAGCTCTGTGCTTTGAGGAAACTCCTAACACACCAGTGGTGAAGGAAGAAATAGTTTTAATGGTCAGATACCTTAAGATTAACATTGCAAATCTTGTGCATGGAATAACACACCTGAACAGTCATCGTCAGATTGCGCGAATACTCGCGAAGCTACGACAGCGTGGAACAATGAAAACACTCTTAACTAGAATGGAAGAGGAAAAGGGAAAGAAGAAAGTTTGGAGGCTTTGAGCTGTTATATATCCATGTCCAGGGCCAATGCAGTTTATCTGCACGCATACTTATGGGAACTTTAAAGAGGAAAATTTGAATGCCTAATCTTTTCAAGTAGGCTTATAGCAACCGCTGTGCTGGTCTTATTCTTAGTCTGCATATGATCATTGCCCTATGAATTATGCAATATCAGTACGAACAGTATCGATCAGTAGTTAATATGGACTAGTAAACCGAATGGACGCGAAGTTTTATTAGGTTGATGTCTGCGCAACCCAGAACTACGCAAGACGTGAAAATGATCGTAGAGTTAAACGAGAAATGCAGTTATGTAACAACTGATGGCTTAATGCACATAAACGTGATGTCAAGGAGCATTTGACAATGCATAAAATGCATTCAAAGGCCAATTGGTTTAAATTTGTTCATCGAATAGTAAATGGTTTACGAAATTAAAGTTTATCAAAGTTTTGCTTCAGAACCATTTCCAGGAGGGAAAAATCGACAATGTCAGCTTGTACCAAACACCTGGTTTTGCTTGGTCTGAGAAACTCAATATTAGGCTTAAAATGTGCTCTGGCAAATTCCGGTACAGCGCAAACACGTTTTAGCAATAGTCTATTCCTACATTTTTTCTAGATAAGCTCTTGACGTATTTGGTAAATAACCACGCAACAAATCCCACGAAATAAGACCAAAAATTGCATTAAAGTGCCTTAACAATGAAAAGGCGTAAAAGCTTTCGTGGTGACATCCATTAATTGCGTTCAGCCTTTACTTAAAATGACAATCTGTAACTCCTGCAATCTTGAGTTACTTGAGAATTGACTACACCGCGACAGATTTTTAAATTTCGATGGAAGACAATGTACTAAAATTTGTTATTTTAAGAGGATTACAAATTAAAAATTGGGAAGCTCACTTCTAGTTTAAGCGAACCAGAGAATTGAAGAGGGAGCGTCTTCTTCGTTCCTGTGGGGCGTTCATGTGCTGCAGCTGTGGTGGGTGTCGCCTTTTCGCGTTTATTTTCACCGTTGTTTCGTTCTCATTTTGCTAGAGGGAATATATTTTTAAATTGCTGCTTTCGGAGTTACGTGCTGATTACCATTGCGTATAAATGGTGTGTCCTTCACATGGCTGACAGTAAGGTTATTGACATTGCATGCGTGTAACGTGGCGATTTGTTTGATCACGTATTAACTATGATGACCCAAGTGTATTTGCTGTTACCTTCGGGCATTTATCTCAAAGGTTTCCACACGTTTCCGAATTTTTCGCTGAAGTGCCAAAGATTTCGTTTTAATTCCCCTATTGTTTCCGCTACGAGATGCCTTTGATCGCTGTTGTACGTCATGCCACAATATCTATGCTGTCGTCCAGTGGCAAGCTCTTTATTATTATAGAGTTCTATTTATGTCACTATTGGAACTATGTCGATGAGAGGATACTCGTATTATGTAAATTTGCTTTAAGTTTTCCTCCTTTTTACAGCCGAATGCTGTTTTCCATTGATCGTACGCCAACGGAAGGGGATTGTAGCATTTCTCGTCGTGGTATTATAGAGGACAATTTGTACGATGACCACGAAGCGTGTGTAGGTTTTATTTCCATTATACATGGTCTTGCAGGTCGGATCGCTTGTCAATAGATCATGCTTTCCGGTGGAAATGCCGACGAAGAAAGGTAAGGAGGTCTTTGAGTTAATTTATGAGTCTTTTAAGATACGTCGGAGATGTATGATGAGTTTCACTATGCTTGGAAACAAGTGGAAGAAGATCCTCTTGCGTTGGCTGAAAAGTACTCACTTCTCACCAATGAATATCTTACAGCTTTACCAAGGCCTGAACGACGATCTCCACTTTCCTCCAAGTAGAATATTGCTAATTCTAATGCCAAATACCTTTAGAAACGACTACAAATCCTGCCTTTTCGACGCTATTGGCTTAGAACGGTCGATATGGCGACTAATGCACGCTCTGTATAGTGATCGGCTCTGTCATACAGACTCTCCATTAAACAGGGAATCACTGAAAGTTGTAACAATAAGTTTTTTTCAAGTCTTACCTTTAGCTGCATTACCACTCGGAAAAGGACATTGTCAATAATTTGTATGACACGGATGACGATCTTCGGGAAACACAAGTAGGCCCTTTGACTACTTGTTTGAGCATGCTCAAACAGGCGATTTTTAAGCTACAGTTTTAAAAACAACATTTTTTCTCATTTGAGACTTCTTAATTAAGGTGATCGTTGATTGGCTAGAAGGAAAGGTTCGGGAAGAAATAGTCGAAGTGGCTGAAAAACACGAATGCCTCTTCAACGAAAATGCAGTATGGTGAGCTGATTGCCATTCTGTCTTTGTGTGTTTTCTGATGGTTTACTTATCTCATATAACTGTGATATGGCTTAGGGAAAATACGCGCTACCTTTTGGAAACTTGGAATGCAAGTGAACTCAAATCCAAGCATTTAGTTACCCAATTGGTGAGTTTCATTTCGTCTTTGAGTATCATAAACAATGAACCTGTATCGATTGTCATTCTATAGTTTCCGGATACGGCACTTGTCAGTGGAGATAATCTAGTCCAAAAAGACATATCGGACGAACATCGTTACCTGCATTATTTGTTTTTATGCGTCAGAGGCGGTGATTTGCAGAGGGTACGCTTTCTTCCACTTTACTTTATCATAACACAACATTTTTTTCTAAGTTAAGCAGGATCCTGTTCGTTAAATTATTCAAACGCAAATGTTTGGTGGCAATCATTAAAAAGTTAATGGTTGCTTGGTTCTAGACCTAGACCTAGACCTCTGTATGCCCAAATTCGTGCTCAAAACATTACCCTTATAAGAATTGATTGCTGCCTTTTGAACGCAATTAAGGTAAACCAAGTAACAAATGGGACAGTAAACTCAATGATTAAGGTTTTTTTGTCATTGTCAGGCAATCTTAACTTGTTGTAGAAGCCATGTAACGAAGCTAAAGGCCGATAGAGAAAACACGTTCTGCACGTTGAGGGTACAGGTATTCGGTCAACTTAAAGGTGCGCAAATGAGTCGGGCTCTGATGACATTCTGAATTTGCGAATTCCCAAATGCGAATGCATGTGTTCTTACTTCACTCCCAATCATTCGTCATGCTACCCAAGCAAATTGATACCATCGTGTCGCCGTTCGAATTTGTATTTAAGTTATTAACAATTCATTAACTGCTTTTTTGTACCCACCAACCGTAGCACGAATGCTCGACTGTCGACTGACACTAAAGACTGCACAAAGTTCTTGAGATTTCCTTTCGTTAATTAAGCCTAGGTGGAATGTTGAGAACAAAGTGTCAGTTAACTTGTTTTAAAATCAGGAGGAATTGCCCTCTGTTTTGCGGTGTATTATTACCAAACTTTCAGCCATTTCACCTGAAGAGGTTTGTTTTCTGTATAGGCTCAGCGACTTTGTCTTCAGAGAGGTGATATCACTCGAGCCGTTGCTATGGAGGGTTGGCGACCGTTTCATAGCAGCTATTTATCCAAAGGCGGCGTTCAACCAAAGAAGCATGTTATTGAAGGCAACGCAACCCGTGTGCTGAGCAAGTGCGTCGCTTGGTGGAATTCTGAAAATGTTGGTTTTGGCTTTTCTACTTTTTTCTGTAATAGTAGACACTCACGTTTGATTTTGTTCATCCAGCCGGCTCTAAATCCCTACGAGCGTGCAATGTTTGCTGCTCAGTCGGGTAACCTCAGCGCGTTGCTGCGAGCTATGACTTCTGGTAACTGGGAGGACTTGTTATGGGCACACTGTCGTGCTCTTGTCGAATCTAGAGTTGATGCCACTCTGCGAACGAAAATTGACTGTGGACCTAGGGCCGATACATTAGTGAGCAACCCCTCCCTATCGAGTTTCACTACACAGTTTCTAAGGACAATATTATCTTGAGAAGCTTAAGTGTTGAAATGTTTTAGTCGGTGCTGGGACGTGCACAAAAAGACTTTGAAATCGAAGACATTGGTCTGCAGCTGCCCAACTCAGCCTGGTTGCCAGGCTCGTGGACCCTATCAGAGGCCTTCTCGAAGGCGGAAACTGCTCTTGGGTGGTGTCCTATGAATTGCCTCTTCCGGATTGTTGGGATAGACTCCAGTTTTGCACCTTCAATTCTTTGTCCCTCGGAGATTTCAGCTTTCCTCAATCGCAACGAAATCAATGACATAAAGACCTTGGGTGGTTCTAATTCCCCACCCATTCGTCATATGCTCTTACAGGCTATGTTTTATGCCATATGTAGGGGAGTCGCTCTTAGAGAATATTCAGGTATTCAAAATTTTAATCCGTTCGACTACTTGTTTATTTTAATGCCAACTTTTAATGCGTAAATTGTAGCAATTTCATGGATGAATATCTGACTGAAATGGTACCTGGATGAGTTTCATTTGGTAAACCTGCGTCTTTTGGTATTTTCACTTGCAGAACTATTGACAGCTGTAGCCTCGGTAGCACCGCTTTTTGTTCCAGAGCCGATTCGCGAGATTTTAGCCTCAGGCGTTATAAATGCGAATTGGCCGAATCAGCTTACACTGGATGAGGTAGATTGCCAAGTTCTCCGCTTCTTGGCTCATCTTGTGCTCTGTCTTCGGCTCCTGGAAAGGAGTCTTCCAGTGAGCACCTTTAACATTCAAATCGGAACTCCGCTCTAGTTGCTGGACTCCGTCTTGTTTTTTAGTAATGATGCTGATTTTGATCGTCTCTTTGGGAATATTTATATGCTTAAACGATTTTACTCGATGGAGACTTATAGTTAATGGCTTTGTTCTTTTTACAGGATGAGCCTTGCAACGCTGTTTTTGAAGCCTATATAAGCACACTCATTGTGGAGCGACGACATCCGCTAATTGCATCCTACATTGCTCAGCTCACCTCTCCAGTGCTTCGAACACGCTGGTATGCCTCGTTTCTCTCCAGTAAGCCACCCTTTCATTTGCTCCATCTGAGTTGTGGGAAGAATTTTCTAACTGATATCAGGTTTTCAAGGCCGAGATCGGGAATAGTTAACTGCGCCTAGGTTAGTGTTTCGTTTTGCACATCGGGGATAACTTTGAAATGATTTTTCTGCTTACCATGTCTGTTAATTTTTAAACGTAGTTTTCATCTTTCCCTCATTGTTTGTAAGAGACGTTTTTGAGCTGGAGAGCAGTTGTGCACTGTAGATATTTCTAAAACCGGGAATAACTGTATCAATTTTAAGTGCGTTCTTTTTTTACTGGTTTCATTGCACTCAATGATTAAGCCGGCGGCTAATCAGGTTTTAATGATAATAAGCATCGTCAAATGTCCGCGTTATTTGTGCCTATGTGCTTCTTCATGTGTCGAACCCTATATTCAGCTTTTATATGAATTTTATTGCTATTTACTCAAAATCTTTTAGACTTTGGGCGACTTTTCCTTGAAGTACTTTGGTGTCCCAAAAGTGGGCCAAAATAAACTGACACCGGCCTTAGTGGTTCCTGCAGCTTTCTACATTGTTTGAATCACTTTATCGGCTCGTTAATTATACTTGGTGAAATTTTGGGGTAAAAATAGGGTACTTATTTACGTTTGTTTTCCTCGTGGTAACAGCTTATCTAAGCTACTATAGCAATATTGTGATCAATCAATCTCCATGATCGCATCTGATGCACTTTATAATTTTCAGACGACCTAGGAGTCTGTGAATGGCTAGAAATATAGATCCCAATAAGTTTATCCTTAGCAATTCGTCCATAGGTCTCAAGAAGCCAGAGGATTGTCGCCAGTGTCTTGAGTACGCAGGCGCCGCCGGTCTCAACGTACAGAGTATCACACGAGCAGTAATCCGGATAGTGCGTCGTCGATTTGACGAACAAGAGAGTTTGGAGGATGGGGTATTGAATACCTCAGCATTGCTGCCGACCTCGAACGACATCACCGATATCGTGGGTGGTGATGTGGTAGCCTACCTTACGCAGGTGGACAAGGCTCGCATCGCTGCCCTAGACTGGTTGGCACATGATCGGGCACAGCGCGGCGAATTGCTGGTGCTTGCCAACAGCCTTATCCGTCTATTTATTGCCATGCGCAAGCTGCGTGCCGCCAGGGCTCTCCTCGACCGTCTGCCGCTGGCCTTGTGGGACCAGCTGAAACTAAAACTCCTTCAGGAGGAGGAGGACTTGGGCGTGGAGAGTGTTCGGCCCGCTATTCCTCCTTGGCTTTCTAATACTGTCCGCGAACACAAAGCCCTCATCCACTATCTCCAGGCCCGGGTACACCTTTTTATTGCTTATGCTACTTATGCATGTGGTTGCAATGTGCTTTTCATAGTTCCAGCTTTCGCAATAAATTCCGTTTTCATTATAATGCAAATAAGTAGGCAAGTTTATTGTACTTAGGTCTTAGAATGCTTATTCGGGGCTCGATCGCAAGGCATATAGTGCCATTAATTTCCTATAATTAGGCTATATATCCCAGCAGATCTGATGGTTATCAAATGAAAAAATATGCTTTAGTAAAAAAAATTAATTTTGATATACGAGGTAAACAAATAATCGCGAGTGGTTTCTCGTGTCGACAAAAATAGTTGCACAAAGCCACTCAAAATACACTCTTCATTCAAGCATTCACAATTACAACTCATGATTCTCTCCCAACGAAAAATTAGCCCGTAAGTTCAGCTCTTTAAAAGGTTTTTGCCTCTAGAACCAAAACCCACCTCTAGCCACCTCTTTCCATCTCACTTTTATTTCCCAACTGCCTATTCCATCTCGTGTTTCACTGTCTAATGGCAAGAAAAGGTGATAGTCATCACTTGGAGAAATATGAGGGGAATACGGAAGATGAGGATGAGGATGAGGCAGCGTCCCCGCTTCCTCTCTCCCTCCTTCCCCTACCCAGCCCCTCCCGTGCCTCCCATCCTAAAGTGCAAATCTTCCTGCGGGTGCGGTCTTGTAAGATTAGGACTCTTCCGGCAGACCAGTTTTGGGTGCGTCTGAACAAAAAGTAGATAGGTCTCAGTCCTAACTGCTTGGCCCTCAGCAAGTGAACAACTCCAAGTGAATACTTTTGTTCGAATCCCATCACACACAGAGAGACATGGTGATGCGTGCTTGACAAGTGTGGAGTGGGTATTGGGCAGATCGTGTGGAGAGAAGCAATGATCTGTTCGCTTGTGCAATGAACTTCACGGCACAAAAGCTACTACCCACCGCAAATCGGTTGGCAGACAATCCAAGGGTGACGCATTTCTATATCGTGAAGGAAGTGAATAACAAACTGGCATTGTTTGAGACCCATTGTCAATTGTTAACGCATGTGGACGGAACTCATTCGCTCAGGTTCTGCGAATTTTCCTCCCTGTGTGATGAGGTGCAAACGAACTGTTTCGTCACTCCACGTGTCCAACACTGCTGAAAGTTGTTATTGCCACGATAACTGCCACCGTTTTTATCGTTAGCGGAGATGCAACTATTCGACAATATCAAGAACAGAAGATCTTCGTGGACATGATGCGTCCATCACCGGGTGACTCATCACTGAAAATCACGTGAGTCACTTGATTCTGGACGGTGCGTTCTACTACCGCATTACCACCTTCTCCATTCCAAAGGCTATGCAACGAATTTGATAAGAAGTTCCAACAGAATTGTTATCGAGTCAAACTTGGTTCTCGAAGCAAACAATCTCGAATCGCAACAGATTCGATCGACATTACATACGAGTTCAAAGTGGCAGGAAAACAACGTCGATTACGATAACGAGTACTGTACGATGATTGGCGTGTATCCACCTGTGTTTTATAATGGGTGGATATAAGCAACAACATGAACTACAAATCTCAACAAGCTACAACAGGACGTTAGATCGGGTTATACTGATAACAGGCAGAGCTTTTTTTGTTACCTGATGTACGGCTAGTTGTGTCTTGTATTGATATAGCAAGTATGTTTAGACAAATTCATGACCAAGCTTTGTTTTTTAGCAAAAATTGGTTGTACCAAACGCTTATTATGCCATTCAAATACCTTAAATCACCACAACTTTTTTTGCGAATATTTCGTGAATGGGTTTATAAGTTTTTGCGTGATGGTGTTTTAATTCATCTAGTTTTGGAGCCTGAGATTCTCGTGGCATTTGTGCAAGGCCTATCATCGCCAAGATTATGCTTGTGTCTAAAATCCATTGATGTGAAAGTGCTACTGCTGCAATGGTAGTAATTGTATCGTGGAAATTTTACTGCTTTTGGCATGCATCATGTCTTTTTGGCTGTTGAACAGGAACCAACCTTGGACTATTCCGTTATACTATGTGTAAATGGACTGAATTTCATTTACATAAGTTAAAATAAACAGATTTTTGGGTGGTTGCGGATTGACTTTGATTTGGCTTTGGTTAAATATAAATATATATAAATATATAAGACTGACTGCATCCATGAAAGTGGCGGATCGCTAATTTTTGCCTATTTTATATAAAAGTATATCCTGCACCACCAAAGAAAGTTTAGGTGAAAGGCACTCCCACCATTGACCAGTTCAGTAACTTATTTGCAACACTTGGCAGAACAAGGTTTTGATTACACTTATTTTGAGGCTGTTTAATGCTTCAAATTGCTACCTCTCGAACGATTTATGTTCATAAGGTTCTTAACTTGTGTGTTGGTCTGTTCTCAAAGTTATACAGCGAAGTTTTAAATGGCGTTTTTCCATCGAAATGATCGATTTCCTCCATTTAAGGAAGCTTTCGATCAGTGGTATGTACGCATATATTCGGGAAAGCCAACTCCTCCTGCCAAAAGTGGCAGCGCTGGCGTCCTTGGTTCTTTGGTGGAGCGCGTAGCTGCCGAAGAGGCGGAGAAAAATTTTCAAGTGCGCCTCGAGTGTTGGAATCACGAGATTGAGCTCTCCACTTTGGTATGTGCACCCATCGCATCACATTGCTAGCCAGTCTTTGCGGTTAACACTCTAAAATGCTAATTTTCCTCTTTTCTATTTTCTATACGCTGTAGTAAACATTCTCTTGTGTATAACTGGTCCTTTTATACCATCTACCTTAATCGAATTTCGTTTTTTCATCTCGAAAAACAGTTGGGAGTTGAAGGGGGGACAGTGGGGTACTAATAGTCTCCTTAGTCTGGATGCGTTCTGTCGGATGTAATTAGGGAAGAATAGAATGCTACCGGAGAGAAATTCTTTATATCTCTGTCTTGTCCAACTACTTTTTTTCCTTTTATTTGCTTTCCTACCGTCAGTTCTCAAAGTCAACCTCCTGCCTCTCATTTGTGGCATGATTAGACCGAAACATTGGTTAAGGTAAAAGAATGTGAGTGTTACTAGCTCATTTTTTGTGCGACAAATTTTACTTCGAGTGGAATCGAAACTGTTCTTTTATAGTAAAGAATTGTTTTATATCCAATCAACTGGGCTTAGTAATCGCATACAATTACACATTTCTGTGCTCCAACGATGTGCTTCACTTTTGGATGAAAACTACTACAGCCCTCTTTGCAAAGGCACTACGGAACTTTGCTTGCGCACACAGTTTTGTCTCTTTCCAAGCAGGAAAATTGTCCCCACATATTCGAGAAGCCATTTCCTTTAATTAAAACCCCGTTTCGGAATGGTGTTAGTGTATCATTTTTCCTGGAGTTTGTGATTCACTTCGTGCTCATTGGTGAATTCACCGGTTTTCCTCTCACCGATTCTTAGCCAAAACACGGAATTCATGACTTGATTCTGTTTTGTTTACACTATTTTGTTTAATGGTAGATTAGTCAAATTGTAATCCATTTTCATCGCAAATATCGTGAGAAATTAACTCATTGAACTCAAGTCTTCTTCTAAATTTGGTGACAGCTTGATTTTAATGGGTGTCTAGCCACATCTCACTTATATTTTAAATTTAGAAAAATGTTCACTTTGGTGCCAAAGGACAACACTGGCACATTCTGAAAATGGTATATGCTTAATGCGAGCGAGATTCTCTATTCTTTTTTTACAATATCCACGTAAACTTCAGTATGAGTGATCCTTGAGCTACCTGCGAATTCTAAATATGGATTCCCATGAATACCTTTATGGTAATGATGCGTGAGACCGCCAGAGTAGAATCGTGGGTAAAAATTAAAGAATTCGATACCAAGTAACTTTAAGTTTGTTAAGTGGTAGGCTACACGGTTATAAACACACTATACTTTCTAGGATGATTGAATGTTTAACGACACCTATGTGTTTCTCAGTCCTTGGTAAAGCAACTGGAATCTTTGCTGACCTACGAATCTCCTGGGTGGTTGGTGGACGCAGCAGTTCTTCACTCCAATGCGACGACCTCTAGCGAAATCGATGTCACTGGTATGTTTGGTTCTGTGGGGGAAGATGTAGAGGAGGAAGAAGAAGAAGGGAGTGGGGGACTGGGTATTGCTGGCCTCGGGGACTCGCCACACTCCCGCAAGCTTCAGATGGTCATCCTTCGTGAGACCTGTCTTCGCGAGGTCGTCTTCATGTTGATCAAGGTCTTTAAGCTTACTGGCCGCCACGCTGAGTGCGTTCGCCTTGCTGATCTCGTGGCTGATTCTCAATTGGGGATTTTTAAGGTTGGTTGCCTGGATCAGCCATCAAACTCATGTTTTTAGGCAGACCATAATCGGAACATGATCTATTGACGAAACTTGACCCTTTTTTGGTGTCCGTGTAAGTGATGAAATAAGGGTGTTTTGCATCCTTCCCTGCCGTCCACCCTACCTTGCGACATATTCATGCCATCCGGCATGTTAGGTTATTTTTTTGGTGGCGCTCATATTAGAAATGTCTGGGTGGATACCTCATGGGGTATTAGTCTGTTTTTTTTTCATGCAAAATTCCAAGTGTTGGGCATTTTCAAACTACTGAAATAAATGTAGATGATAAAGTTCCTCCTAAAGGAATCAGTTGAGAATTAATACATATGCCACCCTATTGCACTTTGGCCAGTCATATTGCAGGTGCAAACGTTTGAGATGCTGTGATGCTTTTGATTTGGAAGCCGATTTAATATGCTCCCACTGGACTAAATGGACTGCCATTTTCATTAAATCATGAAAAAGGTCCATTTGGTTTGAGATGTATTGTTTATTGTTTTTTTCGTGGTATTTCTCATTCACTTTTATTCGAAGCGATCTCCAGTGTTAACCGCATCCACGTTTGAATCGAGGAGATACAAATCTCATCGCCGACATCTACCTCCTTTGCTGCCTGGTCAAATTATCACATCCTCCTTTACTTTATGAAATCCCATATGGGTGGTGCGAACCAGAATAAATGCTAGTAGTTCACACTGGCTGAGGGAGGTTGACTTTTTTTTGAAACCATGTGTCAACTGACAGTGTTCTATGCACAACACCATTGTTATCGCCGTAGTCTCTAATGTGTGGGGCTAGTTTTGATCGCTTTCCCTAACCTTGGGTGGTCTCTAATGCATCAATTATAATGCTTATTAAGTCTGCTCCTAGAAATGTCTTTTGAACAGCGTAACGCTAGTTTTTTAACAATATGCTTTTGTCATCCTACATTTCCGCAGCTCGTGAGTGGCTGAAAAGCCAAAAGGGATTTTGTAGGAATTTGAACGAGTCTCGTAAGGTGGTGCCGGTTAAAAACAATCTGCTTGGTAGAGACTTTTAATATCTTTGGGAACTGCTTCATAAAGCATCCCATGGGAACGATAATTAGTGCCCTTAACCCTTATCTCGATGAAGAAATTGAGCTCTAAATAGGCAGGTCTATTTGACGTTGCTGTTGTTCCTGGTCGGTGACAGTTAGAAACAGGTACTATAATACTTAATTTTTCTTCCATTGCTATCGCTATCCTATAAGAGTAACTACTTTTTGTAGCTCTTCAACGAATGTCAGATGCAGGCGCTTCTTGAGCAGCTGCAGGAATCGATGCTTCATGTACAAGAGACCTGTGGGGACGCAATCGGCCACAGCACAAATTGAGTCCAGGTGTCTCCGCCCTGCGATTTCAATTATTACTACTGTACTATGCTTTTTAAAACATTTCCTGATTAAATACAATTGGCGTTTTTCAATCCGTTTTTTTTTCTGTTTTCAAAGCACTTGCCTTCACCTTGATGGCGTCTTTGCTTAATCTTTCGATAGCAGCCACCCATCCATCTCTGCCTGCCTGTGGGGCCAGTCAGGCACGCACCCAAGCACTAATAGACTTTTTTCTCCTAACCGCTTTTTAAACCTGTCCTATGATAATTGTATCAAGCTATTCTTTTGGTTGGTAAAGTTTGACATTCCCCCGTACTTTATTGATGTGCCTTTGTAGTTAGGTTTTTATGAACAGTTTGGTTTGTTCAGAATGAAACCATTAGCTATTCTGTTTTTATTGGTTATGATTCGTTTTCGACATTTTTGACCATTTTCTTGATAGTTACATTAGAGCAGAGTTTTGTTTCGTCATTATTGTTACCCAAACCCGTGTGGCAATTTAAATTATTCTTTTACTTTTTGGGAGTGTTAAATAGCGATACGTAGCTTATTTTGGGCAAAGCATCTCGAAATAGACTAGCGTTACCATTTTAAGCCTAGATTTATCTTAAACGGCATTTTGATATAGCCGCCTGACTTTTTTTCGTTGATCTTTACAATTTCCTATTCAATCAAAAACCTGCAACTAAGCTGAAAATGGTCAATTCATCGTAAATTTTTCTAATGGGAATACGCTTTATGTTTTGGCCTGTACCTGGTCTCGTCGTATCAAGTTTGCACACTTCGACTTATTCCGTTATGTATACAGTCTCAATAGTAATTTTCTCTGAGGAACACTCCTTGTTGTCATTTTATCCCTGTTCTTCCAAATTAAAAGCTGTATACGCTGTTTTTTGTCCTTTTAGATGGCTGCTGCTGACATTATCCCTGCAGGATGGTGAGTCTGAGTTATATTGTATCTGAGTCGATTCACGCTTTTATTCATTAATGATTGTCACTTTTCGTTGTTGACCATTCATTTCAGGTCGATTTCAGAAAAATTTCGCTCCCTTCTGTCCAAATTTTCGAATCAGAGAGAAGTTTTAACCCACCTCCTTAATGTACGTTCCCTCCAAACTATGTATTGCAAGCTTAATACTTCAAAGCCTCATTGCTCGAAATTCAAAAGTAGTTGCAACCAGCACGCGGCGCTCATTTTCACAAAAAGTATTTGTGCTGAGTGCTCTCTATCAGGAGTCATGCTCCTTCAAGCAGAGTATGGCTTCTATTTTTTTGTTCGCCAAGCTGAAGATTTAGACAAAAATTCTGCTGGGAAAGCGGTTCCTCGATGAAGAGGGTCTCTGTTTTCGGATTCATCTAAGCGTGCACTTTTAATTTCCGGACGCGTTTTATTAGGCCGATCCCTTGTTTTTCCGATTGTCGGCTTTATAGGATGTAATAAATGATGTCGAAAAATAAGTTCCATTCCAATGTAATACTACAACTTTGAGCCTCTCATTTTCAGCTTCTTCCAAATGCTGGTGTTATACTGCGCTTTCTGTTTTACTCGGCAGTGTAGTTTGCTTAATCACTCGATTGCTTTATTCTACCAATTTGTTCAAATTTCATGTTTTTAATTCGGTCTTCCATCCACCGCGTGCGCCTATGAGCCTATTTTGCTTGATTTGGGATAATCTCCCTAGACCTCGCGAGCATCTACAACATTATATTAAGATGCTACCACTTAATTCGCGTTTCATGTAATTTATACATCACGTTTTGTTTATACCAATTATGTTCTTGAGGTCTGTGGTATAGGACTTCAAAATTCGGCAATGTCAGTTACGAATAGTACATGCTTCATAGTAGAGACAAGTTTATGGTACTATACCTCCGCAAAAATGGGTTCAGTACGGCCAATCAATGAAACCAGCGATAAAGTTAGTGTTAAGATTTCTAAACTGCTTGTTTGTTCATACTGGGACTAAGAGGTAAAAATTATGAGAACTGTTTCACGGGTGTTGCAGTTTTTTTATAGTGTATCATTCTAATTACAAATCGTAATAAATTACCATTTGTTCAAATCTCCCATTATCGCCCAGTAGAGCTGTGAAATTGGCCTTTTTGAGTGAAGAAAGTACTTCTTATTACTCCCATACTGCTTCTAGCCATACCAGCTTACATTCACCTACTGCCTCGTGTCGAAAGACTTCTCTTAACTGACAGGTCCATTAGCTCATCTGGTATTATTACTACAATACAAACGCAAACGAATCATTTCTTTATCGCATCTTTCAGACTGACATGCGGGAGTACGGTATGGGATGGATTGAATCGAAGAGGGGCAAGGATTCAGTAAGTTTTTGGTTCTTCTAATTACTGAGATTAATTTTTCCCATTAATGCTACTTTTGGAGTTTCATTTACCGACCATTCACGATTATTTCTTTTGATTGGCAATCTATGGTGGATTTGAAGTTTTCCTCTGTACTATAGCTGAATGCGGATGGACGGGTGCTTCAGATATCCCGTGTACGCAATATCGCCGTTTCGCAAACGGAGGAGGATTTTCAGACATGTTCAGACAGCACAGGGAGCGGTTCTCGCCTCCTCAGATTAACCTTGACAGATGGGAAAAGCAATATCTTGGCCCTCGACGTTGATAACTCACCCAAACTCTCGTGAGTTTCCTCCACCCTCTTGTGTGTTTTCGCTGTACACAAAATTGGCCGCACTACTTGCCGCCATGCATACAGCTCTTGTGTACCAATTTGTCATTTTCGACTTTCCGAAAATTTGTGAGATCTCCAATCTCATGCTGCTGTTGTAAATTTTGTGAAGCCCTGAAGTCACTTTTGCGCTGTGGTGTGTTGTGTCCTAAGCATAATGTCGCTCGATTTGCACGTGACCTGCCTATTGTATTCATGTTTGAATTTCCTACCGATTTTGATTGTTCGCGGCCAAATATGATACATTTATTCACAAATTCTCAAACATTCGTAATACTTGGTGGTGATTGTCGACGTTCCATGGACGGCTTCGACCCCTGTAATCTTTTGTTGAGATTGGAGATCACTACCTAGTGGTTCCTCTAAATAATTTACTTAAACCTGAACAGCCCTTCTTTGGGGATCAAACTTGTTTTCGAATGTTAACACCACCTCATAGGTGACGTCAATCGTCGTTTTTCTCGAAGATGCAGCTTTTTGTTACTTTCAACGCTCCCTAGCCTCGCGATGTGTTCGGTCCATTATCTTAGACCACAGCTAAAGCCATTTCAAGCACGAAGACCATTATAGTTTCCTGAACTAGTTTTTCATCTTCTTAATCTTTCATTAAAATATGATTAAGCAGTATGCTTTACTATGCCTTTGCGTTTGCGTTTTTATTCGTTCAAAACTCAATCTTGCCAAAGTGTAGGTTTTAAACTAACTGTATGCTTTTGTAAGAAGATAAAAGGCTAGAGAAAGGTGGGAAGTTTGTCACTGATAGGGGCGAATGTGCCACTTCTATAACGGTAAAAATTTGGGTAGGTTTTCATTTCCCTGGATCTCCTGGCATCACTTTCAGTAGAATCTGGGATGGGCTTCCCTTTGGTTAAGGACTCAGACTCCGCCTGGAACCAAAATCCGTCTGAGCGGTTATGTACAGATTCGCGTTGGTTTTCTCATCCTCCGACGCAACAATTTCGAAGTTCTCCAGGGTTCCGTCGACCTGCTTTGTCGAGAGTGGCTTCTCACAAGGGTAGGACTCTTACTTCAATCTGGTTTTCCTTTGGACCCCACTTTGTTTACCATCCTTTAAACATTCAGTAACGAAGTGTAGGACTTTGATGCAATCCGACGATCTAAACTCCGAACAAATCTATTTGTTCAACGGGTATATGCTCAAGTTATTCGTCTATTTCCATCAACTTCCAAGATGTAATTATGAATGAAAAATTTATCTTTAGGTCCCTTTTCTCGTCGCAGCTTAGTAGCGCAATGGGCTTAAACCGCAAATTATACATTCATGTTGATTTTTAGGACGCAAAGGGAACACGGCGCTCTCACCGAATCGGTCCTGACGCACCTCCCCCGTTTGTTTCCTTCGGTACACCAGAAGCCCTCGCCATGATTGATTCACACAACGAATTCCTTGACAGCCTGCGGAACAGAAACCACCGACCCAAAGGTTTGTCACCTTCCTACTCTTCTCGAAGTTGCTTGGTGTCATCGGTAGTTCAACCAGATTTTTCCATTATTTGTACTCCAACACTAGGAAGGAATCTCGTAAATTCTTTATTGATAATGGTGTTAACTATTTTCCCGTTTATTGTGTGGAGTTATGTTTTGTAGAAGGTATCGAGAGTTATCTTGTATCCAGTTCTGCCAGACGTTTGTGTATGCTTACCATCCTGTCTGCTCATCAATGAGCGGATTGCTGTTTTGTCACCTTTAGATCTAGGTGAAGTTACTTATGCCGGTTTTTAATCTTACCTTTCGCTAGCACAGACTCGGTGTTAATTTATTAATGCTGCATTCGTTATCTAAGGTTTTAAAGAAATAGTCTGATCTATTGCGTAAAAATCTACCTTATTTACGATAAAGTAGTTATGAATTCAGTTGCTTGTCGTATGCTCACTATTGCAGTCACATGGAACTAACGCTCCAGTACGTCCAAGGGGTTTTAATGTTCGATGTTAGAATTTTGGGATGTTTTTATTGTTTTCGTCTTTGAGATGCTCAGCTGAACATTTGTTAGCATGATCATACTTATTTCCAAACTGTCGTTTTCGAGATTAATGATTACCGGGAGTACTTTTATAAAACGATTTCTTTGAATACACTTAGACAAATTTGAGCCGTACATTTCAAGGCAATTATTTAATGTTTTTTTTTAAATATCTACATTGTTTCTGTGCTTTTTTCTTGTTACGACAATCAAGACTCAAAAAGCCATTGGAAGCATGGAATTTGAATGTGATTTGATTTTGAAATCCGTTTCAGTGCTCAGCAAACCCTACGGATATATTAAGAAAGCTGCTGCAACTACAACCTCCGAAGCGATACATGGGATTAGTATTAATATTAACTGTTACCTGTTTCGTCGGTTTGGCAAAAGATAACAAAAGTAAGTAGAGCAAGCAGAGCAGTCACCAACTGTGCGAACCTATGGAGAAACAATAGCAGGTCCGTCTTCCATGGATGCAGGCTATTTGAAGCTAAATGACTTAATATGGCTCATGCAAATGTGTTAATGAGAATTAAAAGGGTCCTGAAAAAAACTAAATGCTTCATCTTTACTGGACAGCGTCTGGTGCCTTCAATGACAGTTTTATTTGTTGCGGCTATACATGCGTGATTAATCGTGAGCTTGTCTTCCGTTTACACCCCATAGACACTTTCGATTCTCTCAAATTGGCTATGAATGCTACCTCGAGGGTCGGCGTTGCACCGACCGAGGATGATTCGGACTTCCAACAAAAACGACGCGAAGTTGTGGCTAATGCCCAGAGCGCCCTCTCTACTGGCACCACTGCACTGGTGCAACACAAATTCAAGGTTGGCGGATCCAGGTACGTACCTTCCTTGTCTATATTTGCACTCCACCCATTCAATAACCACGCTTGTTTTATTGTTTGGATCCGATTACCTTAAACTTTTTTGATTAGCAAACTGTTGTCACAGAATTGAAAAGGAATATAAAGAATGTGTTCCATGTTGAGTTTAAATTCAAAGTATGTTCTGATATATTTCTTTCATTCTAGGTTGGCCAAATACATAAAAACATTTTTCTGGATTTGTGTTAATTTACCCGGATAAACCTTATATTTCTGTTTCTTGGGGTTGCTTCGGGAAAAAAAGGAGGAGTAAATGGGTAGAGTTGTGCCAGTGCATCTGTTGCCTTTTCTGCGCCTACCATATGCGTATCGGGTGATTTTGAGTCAAGGTCTCTGCGTGTGGAAATGACTTAATGAGCAATTACGGAATCATAACGTTTTATCATTACCTATTTAAATTGCCCTCTGTTCCAAAACATTTCGCCATCTCCTACTCTGATATCCTTGAATATGTGAAGCAATTATTAATAGGAGTTAATTTCACAAATTAAATTGCCTCTCTGCAAAGGTTTAGGTAAAAGCAGGATTTTTTCTACTGAACAAAAGCTTGAAATTTTCGCAAATATGATTGAACTTGTCAATTCTCAGTACACAACAACTTTTACCGATACGCAAGGAAATGTATGAAACAACCTTTTTCCCCCTATTTCCGGAAAATTACTTTAACATCTGATGTTTTTTTCTGATTTATCATAGAAATTGAAACGTGCGTGTCTTATTTTCGCGCTGAATTGATTGTGCTTAACTACTCACGAGCGCAGTAGGTATTTGGAAGTGCTACTTTTCTCGTCAGCATAATGTATTGCCTTTTACCAAAGGCTTACCTAGCATATGCATTAATCGATGGGTCGTTTGCATATGAATTAGCATGAAATGGTGCTGAGCGAAGATTTGAAACGTTTTGTTCTCTTCCGCATGCAATTTCGTTCATCCTCTACTGGCCTTCAAATCTGCACCGGGATTTCGACGCACTATGAAACGTACTTCATCTTCATAGTGTGCGCCAAAGTTCCATTTCATATGCGGGTTCTAAAGATGAGCTATTCATTTTATTTGGTATCCAATTCCGTCTCGTGAGTAAAGCATTGTGTTTAATGCTTAAAATTATCGTTGTAAGAGCCAAGCGTGCGACATTCTTTCAAAATTTTCCAATAACTGAATTTTGGTTAATCCAGTATCAACGTACCCTAAGGTTCGGCACTCTGTATTTGGGCTTGTGCAGTCGAATTCGCGCTAAGCTAAAGTCTCGGATTCCTGCATGATTGATCCTTTTTGGAAATTCTTTTTCTCCGTCACTGATGCGACAAGTCTCCCAATTTCGAGTACTTTACCCCTTTCAAGCACCTTTGTCAAAACCAAGTAGTTATCGCCTCTGTTCGTTTTCCAATGTCCTGCCGACAAACGTCGGTATCGAGTGAACTATTTAAACAATTTAGTCCAACGACATGCAATTTTCGTTTTATGGTTTCTAGGACAGAAAATTTTCAATAATTCCAACGAACACGTTATTTCATTGCTGTTTTAAGCATTCTACCGTAAACTTGATTACTTCTGCATTTTTTCAAACGCAAATTGCCCCATCTGCCTTTGTACCAGGCTTTATCCAAATGTCAACGTTGTCTCCCCTCATAAATTACACTAATAGCAGTCTTATTAGTTCGGTCGTAGTCATTGATGGCTGCGCGTCTTATTCTTCTAAGGGCTGCTTATTTATCCTTGCTTACGCCCGGCAGTTGAATAGCTCACTGCCGGACTTTCACTGTGCTTGCCATTGTTATTAGAACGGTTTAATCCATTTTCTATGGGAGAAGTAAATGGATTTTCTTGTAATGTATTTTGGTTGTGATAATTTGAATTTTATCATGAGTTTTTATTCCCAGATAAATTTAATCTCATTTATATATCACGGATTGCATGTTGTACATCTCATTCATTATCAGACTTTTTAATTTTGGATCAAGCAACTCGAAAGGCTTGTGTAATCATTTTGCAAAAAAAAGGAACAACGATTTAAATAATGTTTATCATTTTTAGACGATTTTACTAATCAACGCATCACACCTAGTCATGGGATGCGCTTCACCCTCAGTTAAACTATAGAGTCCCTTTACAAGATAGCCTTACTGTGTCCATAACCACATACGATAATTAACGATATTATGCATCCCTGAGTTTCGCCCACAAGATGTATAGGGATGTGCGCTCGCTTGTCACCTTTTCCCGCCTAATTTGCTTCATTACCTTGGCGACAGACGGCGGCGGTAACCTCTTCCCTCCCCTCCTCCCTTTCGCTCGTTCGCTTTCGTTGACTCCCTGCTATTTTGTTGCTGCTAGCAGAGATGGCGATGTCGCTGTTAACTGTTTCGGAAATCTGGCGTTCATACGCCCAACATCGAAGTGATTGACTCATCGCTTTGGAACCTCTCATTTCCACAATCCAATCTCATCCCTTCCACCCTCATCTGTACCAAATTAGGACCGTAAATCTCTAGTTAATTCGGGTGATGGCCGTCATGATTTTGACAATTGTGGGGTTTGTTGGCTTGATCAGATTGAGGGAAGGCTCTGTTTAATTACTGAATTCACTGTTTCCCCTGCGTGCCATCTGAAATGAACGCTCGCATAGTTTGCTTTGTTAGCCATCTTTGCGGTTTGTGCTGGTATTCTACTCCATATCCTTTTATTTTTGGTACGCCATCTTTATTTCCAACTAAATGAGAATGACTTTTTTAGAAGTTAGGTCGAACATGGAGTGCTAGTAAAGTTGCCCTTCAATTGATTTATAATTGGATAATTGTGATACTTTACTTCATTTCACCGTAGCCCTGCCAAATGATTGTGCTTTCAGTGCTTTGTCTTTTTTATGCCAGTGCAGTAGTGCTCGAAATTACTTGCTGAGTGAGGACGTGCTTGTGTGCGTACCCCCTCATATGATGCCACCTTATTTGGAGGTCAAAATAATTAATGCTTGCCACCATTACCTGCCTTGACGGAAGTGTACTAGAGGGAATGGCGATGGTCGCATATGATGGAGGTAAGGTCGCGTACACCGTCTCCTTCAAACTGTCGTGAAATGCGATGACTCATTTTGTTATAGTTGAACATCACTTAATACCTAGTTATTGTACCTAGGACAAGTAAAGAGACGCTCAATATCGCTGTCCCACTAGTGATAATCAAGGCTGCTTCAGGTGTATTCTAGAGGGCCATTCAGCCCCATGAATAGTTGCGTCTTACCACGCATTATTTATTAACCAACTATCTTTTGGCTGTTGCTTTTCCCAAATGTGTAATGAATTTGGAAGTGAGTTGGGCTTTGGTCGCATTCTATTGCACAGCTGTCAGGAAATTCAGTAAGGCACTCACTCATTTATCAAATTCCACCTCTCCTGAGTTATTCTTTTATCACGATCCGCCTCTGCTAATCACTTTTATTAGGACTAAAAGCGCATTTTTGAGATTGACATCGTGAAACCCTACTAGGTGAATTTGTTATGGCTCTGATAGGCTCAAGTCACTGTTATGAACAGACAAATAATGTTTTTTTAAGATTTAAAGTTTTGGATCTACTAAAGATTTTAGCAAAATAAATAATAGGCGGGATTTGTCCAAATTACATCCTTACAAATTTGAGCTGCTGTGATATTACCAATCGAATTGGTCATTCCTAAAGAAACTGTTTCATGACATCGAATTCATAAAAAAACACTCCAAACTCCCTTAACAGTTTTTGCCTCCCCTACATATCAAGCCTTTATTCACCATGTTGACAGAAACCATACCATCTGGGAAAAAAGTTTCAATAATACCATCCTACCCATATACCATGGTACAAAAATTTACCAGCGGTAAAAAATAACTTAAAAAGCAGCAGTGAAACGATGTTATTCATTCAGGACATGATGATATGGATACAAACGAATTGTTTTAAGTTTTTGCTTTCATTGACTCATTTATGAAACACTTGGTTGAAATACCAATCAATTACAATGAATCGCTTTATTATGTGAGCAAATGTGGATGCGGATTACTTCAATGGTGGATCGAATTCAGCCCTTTGTGATGAAGACTTATCATCTTCAGTGTTTTACCATTTTCCGCGCGTCAGGTTCCAGCAAGCGCGAGCACACATGACAGTAGAGCGCGATGCCAATCTTGCCCAGCCCCAGATGGCTAACACGACCTTTGAGGAGTCAAAGAACAGCCTTGATGGTGCTATTTATCGCCTCACGGCACGCCAATCCGATCGCAACCTCAGTTTGTCATACAGGAGCAGGGCGGGCGTTGAGCACGGACGAGGTCGTGGGCGTAGGGACGCTGAGCGTGGTGAGAGTCTCAACCTTGATATTGAGGAGAATCCACGCTTCGACCCAGTGAGTTATGTGGCTTCTTTCCATCGTTCATGTAATTTGATTGAACCCATTTCTCGCTTTGCGATCTTCATAGCTTAATACTAATCTATCAAAGTCGGAAAAAGGCATTTTAGGTCTAGTAGGTACCGGATCTTGTTGTTTAGATAGAGGGTGAATGGGTTGGATGATTCATTTATTATTAGACTGTACCCTTGTTTGAGATTCGCGGATAATCCTGCCTGCCAAACAGGTAGTCCGGCCGGATCCATTTTATTTATCAGCTAAGTTCACAGATTCCCCATCGAAAGTAAAGTGAAATTTGACTCCAGGTCGTTTTGCCATTGGAGTTTTTACTGTAATTTAAAAGTATGCGAATCGTACAATGGCACATCATTAAGGAGCTGCACAAACTCCCACGATGCGGAGCTAAGGTTTGAAACCTTAAAATGACAAAGCTTACGCTTGAGTTGTTACTTCACTGCTTTACTTCTCGAAGGTTGATCTATGCATCATTAATAGATTTTCGATAGCCTCTCGAAATCTTTTTGATAGATTTGACATGTTTCGATTAGTTAGAATTTTAGGCTGTCGTTTAATTTTTAATGGCTTAATTTGAGCGGAGACCTAAGGTAATGCATTTCCTCAACACCGCCAAATGGGTGGATCAGGCGGTGAGTGGAAAGATAATCCACATTAACAATTCCGGGTTTGTTTACATGCCTGTGATCATTTTTCCTCAAAGTGGCAAAAGGTGATTTGCGAACGTGGTTCATTAGTGGAACTTAATTTCTCGTCGTTCTCGTGAACAAAAGAAACGTAAGGCATGAAAAGTATTTGTTTTAGAATCTAATGGATTTTAAAGGCAAGTGCGCGATATAAGCCCTCCTCATCGTTAATCAGCAGTTCGAAAAACACTGCGCCGATAGCTCTGTGTTGTCTTGCTGCTGGATATTTTCACAATTGGTCAAGAAATATTCCAAAGTTAGTATGTGGTTAGTATGAGTGCATTAATGACCATGAATTGCTTGTAGGATGTCAAACGCAATTTTAAGGTAGACTTGGTGCACACTTTTCTGCTGTTTTGAAAGTGCGGAAATCAGGAGTTAAATTTTTACAATGTAAGAGCCGAGGAGAGCATACTGATAAGCTATAATACGAAGCCAAGTGCTTCAGCCTCACATTGCTCCTTGAGATTTAAAACGGACACTTTAAATGCGAGTTTGCTGACTAGGGGCCTATAGACACATAGACACGGACGTTTGTGGTCAATTTTACTGATTCGATTCTTATCATTTTCGTGTTAACTACGCGTCCTTTGGACGATCTGCTGGTACTACTTTGGAGACCCATTCGAATTTTGAATTACCGGATCGATCCCAGTTTGAAATTTCTTATAAGGCTTGTCAATCCATGCATCGTAACTAGTGCTTTGTCAGCCAATGAATGGTCGTTTTGCACAGAATCCTTCATTTCCAGATCTTATTCGAAGCATGGTGCAGCACAATGAAATAATCTAATCAATGCATGCCTTCCAAGATGGATATCTTATAGTATTTCTTCAGCAATTGATGATTCGGAATCAGCGCATAATTTGATGCCTGTAGTTGACGGCAGACATGTTTCCAGCTGCTTCTATCTCTACTCCGCACTGTGCAAAGACGCTCTGTGACGGTGGCGATAGCAGAGGCGGGAGTGTAAGAAGGAGAGGGGCTCCTCCAACCCGTTTCAGAGATTGTGGACGTGGCCGTGGCGGTATCTTGCATCGCGATTCCCGTGGTCGTGGGTCTTATCGTCGCTAGCTCTACTTTTGTGGGCCTTGGTTGAACTCTTGGTGCCTGGGGCTGTACTGATAAGACTTCCTGAGTGTTAAAATGTTTTTTTGCATTTCTGAAACGCTTCTGTGTTGATGAGCGTTACATTGATTATGTAAACTTAAAGCCGAATTAAGTTCTCTCTGACCTTATGCGGTAGTTCCTTTTTTCTATAAATTACTTCGGATGCTTAATAACATCCAAGTGCGCTTTTTTCTTCTGCGATTGATAGGCGAAGTCCGTGTCAAAATGTAGGGACGAACTGATGACATCTGTCAAACAGGTTGGCGGTTTTTTGAGATTAAATTTGAAGGAATAAAAAGTTGGGAAGTTGGTGGTTCAACTTGCGCTGGCAATCCATTTTAGCTAAAAATGTGGACTAAAATTTCGGCTCTTAACCAGAATCTGGAAGGTTCGGTTAATGGCGGGATTTTCGCTGGGACGCCACACGCTTTATTATTTTTAAATCTTATTTTCGTTTTGAAAATCAAGCGGTCTGTGGCTCACATACCATTATTTTAATTTTATGTACGAATGTGTAAAAATGGATCTCATGTTTCACTGTTTTATTAATATCGTTGATCACCTCCGGTCAGACTGAATATGATCCCATCTGTACTGGGACAAAAAGCGACAACAGCAATCTTAGATCGGGGATTGAAAGGGGAAGCGACCTATACTTTCAATTCAATAAGTGAGACTTTTGAAAAGAACGTAATTAACAGCATATTATCTCCACACATTCTTTGGAGATTGTAAAAAAAACTGGGTGTTTATTGTACCGAATGAGAGGTTTCCAATATATTCTCCAATACATTCGCAATAAGCTCCCGCTTCGGCTTTTCTTCCGATCTATCAGTCTGCTTGGAGTTGGATCCTTTCCATAATCAAGACGAATTTATATTTTCTTACACACACGCACGTACACTGAAGACAAGGCCATAATGAATGCATTTTTCGCGGCGAAGGTCGCGTGCAGAAGACCAATAAAATTGTCATAATTTAATACGGTTCCTTATAAAAGTTTCACTTTTGTGTGAGTGCGACTCATTGCTCATTTTAAACACTGCCATGCTGACTAGGTAGTTTGATTGTCTCCCATGCTGCTGCTGCTCTGGCATGACTTTCGTTGACCGTGAGATGCAGACCTGCAAAAACTCAACTTGATTTATCTCGGTCGAACTGATGGTAGCTATTTACGCGATCGCTTGGTGCATTCAGTACAAAGCTCGGAAGCTAAGGCTGGCCTCATAACATGTGTTGGCTACGAAGTGCTTCCACACTAGTCATCTTGCCCAGACATGCGCTGCCCAACTTTTTATGACTAGAATTGTAATTTCCGGTGGGAGTTAGCTGTTCAATGCGGTGGACTGATGGAATCTAATTGGGTGCCAGTAAACGAGAAGCGGATGCCCACATACATACGAATCCACGCACCCTCACACAGCTGAAAGGTGGAGAAGTGCAATCAAAAGCAATCTTTTTTTGCTGATCTAGGTCGTCCTTAACTACGCATTGAAGGCATTAATAAATTGGTTGGTTAAGGAGGCAATTAAGATGGTTCCTTTGTTTAAAAGAACCACTGTCGTCACGTGTGGTGTGGACATAAAATTGCGGTGATTGGACAAGGCGCCACTTTGGCTCACGCTGTCGTGAACATATCCGCCTTTATCCCAAACAGCGAGCAGTGCTACTTTACTTTTTTTGCCCACTTTCCTCGGAGCCCCCTGAGTTCGCAGGCAATTGGAACTCTGCGTCTCCCCTGCTGCCGACGACCGAAACGCCACTGCTGTCATCGTCATTTTTTCCCTTCTCATCCGAATTCAATCGACCGCTAATTAAGTGAAAGACTGGGGACATACGAAGTGGTTTACGAATTGCAGTGTCTTCCTATTTTATTTTGACCTTATATATCTTGAGCCCTCGAAGGAACCTTAATTTACTCTTTGCATCGGATTGTACTCTTGCATTCACACTTGGATACATACAACAGTTCAGTACCAGATATGGCACTGTTACTGCCCGTTTAATGTGTAGACCCTCAGGATTCTCGGTGGAGTCATGCTAAGGAAAGGACTAGAAAAGATCATGGCAAAAAATACTCAAGTAGAGAATAAAAGTCAAATAGTGAAATTCGGTATAAGTATGACATCGAATAAATATTGATAAAAGTATCAGCTGTGAAAATTTACCTCCAATATCAAGGTTAGAAATACCGATATGAGGTAGCAGATGGTTCAAAATATGGAAATTAAACGTTTTAAGGCTTACCACTTTACGTGTTCATCACTGCAAGCCAAGAATGACCTTAGCCACTGCCATGAACCCCATTTGTAACGGACTAGAGCTGCGTGTTGTAATGTATTCCCGGTGGTAGTTAAAAAGAACACTCGTCCAAAGCTTGTCGGGCAGGCAAAAAGGTTTCAACAGTTCCCGGTGTAATGTGACCTAATGTCCTGTTGTAGCTTGTTGAGATTTGTAGTTCATGTTGTTGCTTATATCCACCCATTATAAAACACAGGTGGATACACGCCAATCATCGTACAGTACTCGTTATCGTAATCGACGTTGTTTTCCTGCCACTTTGAACTCGTATGTAATGTCGATCGAATCTGTTGCGATTCGAGATTGTTTGCTTCGAGAACCAAGTTTGACTCGATAACAATTCTGTTGGAACTTCTTATCAAATTCGTTGCATAGCCTTTGGAATGGAGAAGGTGGTAATGCGGTAGTAGAACGCACCGTCCAGAATCAAGTGACTCACGTGATTTTCAGTGATGAGTCACCCGGTGATGGACGCATCATGTCCACGAAGATCTTCTGTTCTTGATATTGTCGAATAGTTGCATCTCCGCTAACGATAAAAACGGTGGCAGTTATCGTGGCAATAACAACTTTCAGCAGTGTTGGACACGTGGAGTGACGAAACAGTTCGTTTGCACCTCATCACACAGGGAGGAAAATTCGCAGAACCTGAGCGAATGAGTTCCGTCCACATGCGTTAACAATTGACAATGGGTCTCAAACAATGCCAGTTTGTTATTCACTTCCTTCACGATATAGAAATGCGTCACCCTTGGATTGTCTGCCAACCGATTTGCGGTGGGTAGTAGCTTTTGTGCCGTGAAGTTCATTGCACAAGCGAACAGATCATTGCTTCTCTCCACACGATCTGCCCAATACCCACTCCACACTTGTCAAGCACGCATCACCATGTCTCTCTGTGTGTGATGGGATTCGAACAAAAGTATTCACTTGGAGTTGTTCACTTGCTGAGGGCCAAGCAGTTAGGACTGAGACCTATCTACTTTTTGTTCAGACGCACCCAAAACTGGTCTGCCGGAAGAGTCCTAATCTTACAAGACCGCACCCGCAGGAAGATTTGCACTTTAGGATGGGAGGCACGGGAGGGGCTGGGTAGGGGAAGGAGGGAGAGAGGAAGCGGGGACGCTGCCTCATCCTCATCCTCATCTTCCGTATTCCCCTCATATTTCTCCAAGTGATGACTATCACCTTTTCTTGCCATTAGACAGTGAAACACGAGATGGAATAGGCAGTTGGGAAATAAAAGTGAGATGGAAAGAGGTGGCTAGAGGTGGGTTTTGGTTCTAGAGGCAAAAACCTTTTAAAGAGCTGAACTTACGGGCTAATTTTTCGTTGGGAGAGAATCATGAGTTGTAATTGTGAATGCTTGAATGAAGGGTGTATTTTGATTGTCCTTCTATAATAATTCGCATCAACACGGTTAATGCTAATTTTTTTACCGCATAGTAGGTAATTGGCACAAATATAGCTAGAATCAGAGGTGGTCTTCACGGTAATGTTGTTATGCTACTTTGTGTTGATCTGGTTAACGATCTCTTAGCCATTAAAACGGGTATATGTAATTCAAATTTGATTAATTTTTGAACGGCTTCTGTAATCACAATTAAAAATTGATGTAAAGCGCGTTAGCCACCGGAGCATTTCGGTACGGCACTGCAAAATCGCAGAGAAAAGTGTACTCAGTTGGTCTGTTTTACCCCATTTGTCATAAGGCCCAGACAGCACTGTAAGACTTTGTTTGTTCGAACTGTCGGTTTCGGTCAACTTGGTGGCCATATTGCCAACAGCCCCCCAATTCCTCCATTTCCAGAATATATATTTTATCCTAGTACCATGTCTTCTTTTACCTTCAAGGAGGTCTCGGGACGCTACAGCACTAATCCATTACCTCTTTCGGAGGCTACTCAATGCTCCAAGGTGAAAATTTGTAAATGAGAAATAGTTTTCTTGTTCAGAACAATTTAGCTGGATTTACTAGAATTGCTTAAACAATTTGGTAATGGGGCTTATTTGTAAAAAGTGGATTTTTTTTGTTAGTCCACAATTAACACATTACAGACTGATGTTTTCTCTACTTCAATCCTTTTTCATTTTATCTTTTTTTTGGAATGTAGATTATCCAACATAAATGCTTTGGAGGTTAATGCATTGCAATTTAGTTAACTCCGAAGGGCTCAGTGATACAAAAAATATTTGCTTATAATGAAAGTGATTAATCATTTGCCTCGAGGAAAAAACCACTTTTTCGCTGAGAGTGGAAGTTTTGTGCTATTTTATCGAGAATGTTTTAAGATTTTAACTTTCTATTCATGTTTTTTTATCTTGATATGTTCCAGAAATGAAGAATAAAAATCTTTTCACGATGTATCTTTAAATGTTTTTGTGTCCAACAGTAGCAACTACAGAGCACAATGAATTCTCTTTTGATTGGCTTGAATCGAACAATTTTTTACAGAAGTAATTGCTGCTCATGCATTTTAAACATTCAACCCAAATAACTAAGGCTTCATCGCATGCTTTACCTCTAAAGCACATCTATTCGAGCTTGAAAGCATATAAACCCCTCACAAAAGGTGATCACTTTCCAAGGCTTCTACTAGCCTACGGAGCTTCTTTCAAATAAGGAGGACAATGAGACGACTAGTAGAACCGGAATAGCTGGATTATTGGTCAGAATTTGCAGCAATTGTGCATTGCAATTTTGGCTTTTTAGAACGCTGTGCAGTAAACAAATCAGTTCAGGATGTGCGGAGACTACAATCCAAAATTATGATAGAATTAGGGACTTTGCTTGCATAAAATGGCTTAAGAGTCTTTTTGAGATAGTTACTTATTCCCAGCATGTTGTTCATTGCTTAGAAACGACAGCAAGAACTTTTTGCCTGCCGTCGCTACAAAACGAACAAAACAGGTGTGTCGTTAAGGCTGTTTTCAGCCCCTTTAAACGCACAATTTGTCTGGCAAACCCCTTTTGGAATGACTAGTTGCAGACCTACCCAAAAGGCTATTATTTCCTAGAATTTGTTGCCTAAATGCTTTACGTCCTCAACCGCACCAACCATGAGCTTTCGCCAAAGGCATCAATAGAAGATAGAGTTATGGAATAAGTCTTTATTAAAATAGCGTTAAGGAGTTTAAGATTATGTGCTCGTAACTCTGTAGAGCCTAAAATCTCTCTCAGACTCCCTCTCTTCTACGCAAGTCGTGTGATTTTTCTTCCATGTTTTTTACCAAAATTAGACGTCTTGACACTGCAATAATGCGTATCACGGTTTGAAGGTGCTTTTTTGAGTCCCACCATCATTTTAAATGCTTGCTGGAACGCTTACATCTCCGGCGACTTTTATCCGGGCAGATGCAAGCACAACGTTTTCTTTTCACTGACAAAATAATCATCAGTGGATCGTTTTGCCTCATCTATTTAGGATTCGTGAATAAATCCACCGTCCTAGGACTTGCCTTGTTACCAATGTATGTCTTTATACGTGTTAACGGCGGCTAGGACCAGCTATTGTCAATACATGTTACATATTTGTTTTGCATGAAATATGCTTAGGTTTTGAAACCTCAAAACTTTTTGTGGCGCAGCTTCGGATAGTTTGTTTGCTTAAAAAATTGAACATGTAAAGATTTTCCACATTTTATGTTCAAACATACTGCTCAACGCAATTGCGCTTAAAAAATTTGCGGACAGATCATAGTTAATTTTCATAAATGATTTTGTTTCATACTCATTAAGCTAATGGAGTTAGCCAAGTTCACAGAAGTAGCAACGTGACTTGAATGATTTCTTCTACCTGTCAAGTCTCGTTGAATTGTAACAAAAGATAAAGTCCTCCTTTAGGCCTCATTTAAGTAACAATTAATCGTGGCTACTTCCTCATTCACTATTGCGAGTCGATCGGGAAAATATTTATGCATCACACGTAATTAGCTAAAAAGAAGTGTTTAAGTCTTATATTTTGGCAGGCTTGTTGCTTTGATAACTGCTATCATGAAAACAGTAAATTGGAAGGTACTAAGGCATTCCGAAATAATGAGCCTAGGTGCCTTCTTTGACTTCAACTGTGGAATTTACAACGATGCATCAATCACTTCTCCATTTTGAAGTCCAAGTCACCAGAATCAACTCCTCCAGTCAAAATCACATTGTGCTACTACAAAACTATCAGCATATTATGGGTTTAGATCCGTTCTTAGTAAATCGGTGTGGTTCCACAAAAACCAAATCAAATAATAGAGTAAATTAAGGAAAAAACGTTGCCTTTAAGTAGTAGACAAATGAGCTCTACGTCGATAAAAGAAGGAGTTGACCTGGGACTTGCTCTGTAGAGCAGTTTTAGCAATACTGAAGCAACTGCCATTTGTTCCGGTTTATCTGGGATATGCAAATGCACGGGCGGGTAAACCGACGCGCACCCACGCACGCGACTAAGCGAGTCCGACTGTGTGGGTTGATGAGTCATAGGTGCTGACATAAGGCGCCTCAGAGGCGATCGAGTCGTTGAAATTATCTAAACGACAGTTTCCACATTAACGATCCCATGGCGCCCTCCCTTCAGACATTTGCACTTTCCAACTCACAAGCCGGTTGAAGGGGTTCCAGTCAAGTATTTTGATGCTGCATAGGCATGGCTTATTGGTGTTAGGTGGTACAATTCGCGGGAGAGCTCACACACTTGCCGCTTCGTCCATTTTTGAAAACAGCTTCTGTACCTCTTGTCCATAAAAGAATTGATTAGTAGAATAATTCATAATTCATTTTATAAAAAAATATACGAAGCTGGAAACGCACGCAGCCAGAGCATATTTGGCAAGCAGCGATTGTGATTCATCCAGGCTCCTGGCGCCTGTACGACGAACGGACTGCGCACAGCCCATTGACGCCTGACTGATTCTAGCTGGCGAAATATAGCCCACGGTGGTCTTTGAGTCGCCTATCAGTAAAGGAGATTTGAAATACGAGCTTAATTCTTGTTAGTATAACCAGGTTTTATTGTGTGTTAATCCGTTTTGAATAAAATGAAAAATGATGTTACTAAACTGTTAAGATATCTTGATCTAAACATGTATGCTAGGGCAGGCATTTACCGCTGATGAATTATTTAAGAGATGATCCAAGAGAAGACCTTTAGTTTGGGTGTTTCGAAGACGAAAAATGGAATGCCAACTCTGAAGACCCCATGTTTTCATTCATACATAGTTTTCTACTTCATTCAGTCACATTATCAAACAGCGTTTCAACGTTGGGCTCAAGAGACGAGCGATCTTTATCAACATTTTACGCTCAATAGCTGAAGGGACAACCTTAGTCCATTCGCAACAAAGTTATATTAATTACATAGTAATAACCAGAGAAAGTTGCCTTGAATACCTACTGGTGAGTTAGTGTGTTCGTGATCATACCTTAGTAGTTCCGCAATTCTCAGGTAAAATTTTGCTAGGAAATTCGCCGTGGGAAAAGTATAATTCGTTTGAAGGTAATTTATTTCCGAAAAATCATGCTTAGTAAATGAAAGCAGATGCAGTTGTGGCGCTAAGTTCGGTGTTAGTTATGCTCGCAACCAGTTCAAGCTCCATAAAGTCTCCTATATTATTTCATGAAGCAATTGACTGCAAAAAAGATTAACCACGGGTTAAATTACTTTTACCGTCTTTCAAAATCAACTACGGCTTTGCATTATTTGGGCAAAACTGGGGTGGTCTCTAGTGTCCCACTTAATAGTGCTTCCCACATGATACAACCTCCACCAACAGTTAAGGGGGTAAAAGTTGTACATTTACACTTGTATATTTTTGAATGCAATACAAATGTTTTCAATTGATACAGCTGCTACCACTTTTTTGATAACGCTTTGCGAAGTTCATCCTTTATTTTGAATACCTGTGGTTTATGGCTGAAACTGATTAGATTTCTTTTATGTCTTTTACGCCTACAATTCCCAAATCGCACTCATGCGAATTTTCACATGAAGTTTTTTATTATCTAGATTGCATGAGAAGATTTGTCATTACATTTTAGGGTGTAAATCGTGAAATAGATGTCGTAAAAAAGACAGAGATAATAAAATATCCATAATGCTGCATTAATAGCATAGTTGGGGAGCAAGTGGAGCATAAATTTTCAAGCTTAGGCGAAGGCAGTTATTACATAGGCTAGCCAGGCTCTTAAACATTCGAAAACAGCAGAAACTTGTTTTACACTCAGAACCAAAGGCTAAAAAGCCAATTGCACCTTTTGTAGTTCCTAACCTAACTCCTGATAATTTGCTAGAACAACAAGTCATATTTGATGTCCAAAAGCCTTGTTTTTTTGAACAAGAGTTCATGGTATTTTACGAGTGACCATTAATGTATTCATAATTTGGCTGATCGAATTGACTATGATTAATTCAGAAAGCAACAGATTTTTTCAAATGATAACACATTTTCCCTCATAAGTACAAGATAAAATTATCTAACTCTTTTCAGGTACAATGGATAGACAGTATGACGAATATAAACAGACCGGTGAACTTCTTCTTGATTGCCGTAAGCTCAGATGCAGTCATTATTTCATACAATATTCGAAGGGAGCAGGACGTAATTTTGTATTCCAAATATAGAATGGCATGCCAGAACAACGCGCAAGATGAAAGACGATGCTAATAGCATAAAACTCCTTACTTGTGTGCAGAATAATTCAAAAATGGAAGCCAAAAATCCACAATGATTATGATTGAGTCATTTTGCAAGCGCGGAACAGGACGCCAGCCTCCCAAGGGCGTAAGTTCTGAAGGACCACTTGGAAAGCAGCTGTTCTCAAGGCTTAGGCTGTGTCGGAAGTGTTTGGGCATTAATTATAAGCCTTTATTTTTACAAGCCTACCTAAGAAATTGTCTGCAGCTGCTGCAGGCAATTGACTGGTGGGCAGCATGAAACTGTAGACCAAGAATAATCTGCTGGACAGCTGAAAGTCTAGCCTTTTTAGTTTGTGGAATTGCCGCCAACGAACTTGCTGTTTTTCATTCAAAATTATTTATGGGGCCTTTAGAGACTTGCAAATTATGCTATTCAAGTCAGCCAAACTAAGATTAGTGATTAGTTTATTGAGTAAATGCTAATATGGTCGTTGCAAATGTTATTGCTGTGTTATGAGATTCCACGCCATTTTTAGTATTTGTTGACAGTTTTTTTATCCTAGTTAAGGCAAAACATTGAAATTCACAATGGGTTTTTTTATCCTAAGAGTGCAATCGATTTTCCTTGTTACCAGCAACAAATTTTTCCGCTTAAAATACCTCTTAAGAAAGTTGATTATTAAAGAGCTTTATTTAAACATGATTTTATATCGCGTGTTGTAAAAATTGAAAAAAAACAGTGACATTATAACTTAACCAACTCTAATTTTTGAACCGCTATATTTTAAATAGTTTTTTCTTCAAAACCTGTATTGAGAACCCTAACAAATTTCAATTTTTGCCATAGTAGTGAATATTTTCCCGCGTTTGTACTTTTCAACATTGGTCAATTCAATATATCGTCGGGAAATTTTTTTCATTAGGTGCGGTAAATTCGAATGCGTTGCTGCCATTTATAACCAAGACCATGATAGTTGTTTGCTGGAGGTGAAATAAATGAGGATTAGAGTGCCGCTGGATGTGATAGAATGATCACATAATACAGTGACCAGTTTATTTAAAGACGTTATCGTAAACCATGAACCTAACCAGCGAGCTTCTATCGTAAGATAGCCATTTTCCAAAACCAGTTTTCATCACCATAATTTGTGCACAAATAGCATTCTGTGACTATCAAGATTATACCCTTTAAGGCGAAAAAGTAGTAGTGTTTCTCAGAGAAAAGGCTGCTGACGGGACTAGACCTTCCTCGGGGACTTCACTAATGATACTTCTTCGAAAAAGACGGTGGAATTTTTTCTAAATCCGCTGTATTCCTTACCTGTTCATTTTTTCCCAACAAAATTTCTTGGTAGTTTAGCATTATCGAAGTGTGAGCTGCTGGTCTAAGTTCTTTACCTAGCGTGTTTCAAGCGGGTGGTAAGCGTAAAGATATAATTTAAGCAGTCATGATGTATTTCTCGAAACATGCCTCATTTTTTTTTAACTAAGATGAGACCTTAAAACCAGGACGCTAAATCTGCTTTATTTCTGCCTATTTGAATAGTTTGTTGGAGTCGCAGATGCTGCGTATTTGGCATTTGCAATGAAACAATAATTAGCAACTACTTTATAATCGCTATGATAAAGTGCTACATACTTCTTTCGAGTGAGCCTTTTTCCTCATATGGCTAACACTATTAGTGGAATTCACTAGCGTTGTGAATCGATCGCAGCAATCCTGCACAGGTAAAACTAAACTGCAAGCTGCCACCAAAAGCCTTGCAACGTCGAATTTAAGTTTTTACTTCTTATTTAAGGAAACATGCATGGAGGTTTAAAATGCTTGCATAGGAATCTTAATTAAATTAATGAGGATACCCGAAAACGTGAATTGGCCTTCGTCGATAAGTTCTGTGAGAATGATGAATCAATGGAAAGGGTGACATTGTCAGGCTTGCGGTTAAAGCGCTTTCCAATAATGGTTAGCGAATCCCACTGGATTGGAAGTTACAAGAATGGCACAGCTTAACCAGGAATATAAATTATCTTGGACAATGCAGCATAACAGGGAATCACGAAGAGGTAGTCCCTCATGGTAAATGTCTATTTTAGAAAATGATCCGGTTAAATTGAATAATAGCAGCATTCTCGCCTGCGGTAAATGCTTTGCTAACTTTGGCTGTAAAAAGTACTACATTGCTTTAAATAAATGCTTGATTTTTTATGTAAATGAGAAACATCAATGAGCACTTCGTTTGGTCCGTGAGTGAACAATCTGCAAATACATGGAAATGATGCTTTCGATTCCACTGGCACTTTCTGTCTTCGAGTTGACATACAATTTTATGTGTGGGGTAAGTATTTTGGGCTAGTTTTCCTTGTAACTGTATAGCTTTAATCGTGAACAGGGAAATTGGCATTGCAGATGTGTATTTATGCAAATAGGTCACGCTACCAATCTTTGGGAAACAGAGCTCACTGGGTTGACAATCTGATTGATCAAATTGTCGTTACTTTTTCTTATAACTTCATTCGATTTATCATTATTTTTACACAGGCGACAAGAATGTCTCTCATTACAGTTGTCCCCTTTTTATGTGGTCATTTTTCGATAAAGTAACTAACTAATGCTCTTAGTGGACCCGCCCTACTACTATCCTAGTATGTTTTTGAGTAATTTTAAAACTACTTAATGTGTCTGAATGATTCGGGCAACTATAAAAGGTGAAATTAAACCCATAATTTCTGTCGCATAAAGTAACCATTACTTTGAGCTAAACAAAAGAAGCGTTCTGATTTGCTATTGATGTTCACATGTGACAGATGTGCCATGGCACCGTATTCAAAATTAAAATTTGATGCTTTTGGTTGCGGTATAAATGCACTTTAACTCAGCTCTACCGCTTGTTTAACTAGTCTGGCTGAAGTCGCAACGAAGCTCACATTTACTTAATCGTAAATTACAACATGTAGGACTCAGTTTCCAATAAGCTGTTGCTTTACCACGGTAGTCACGTCGTTTTCATTAAGTTATTCATTCCGATTTAAATCCTAGTCACACAAGATTTCGAAACATTAAGACAATACAGAGCCAGTAGAATTAATGACGTATTTTAACGAGAAATGCCTCACCCCAAACGCCGACAGATTTCAGGTGTTTATGGCACACAAATACAAGGGTGCTATAAAGTTTGCGTTTATCAATGGTGCAAAAACTGTAAAGTGAACGTCTATGTCGAAAAACAAAGCCTGAGATTCGGCTAGTCCCATTCGATGCCTACCCCATATGGGAGCCGTAGATTTGGCCTTTGATGTCGCTCTGTGACTGTGCACGTCCTAAAGAGGGATGCGAAACGATGAATCCGCAAAAATTTTTCCAAGACAAATTTGAGTAACTTATGAAAGTTCAATTCAACTATTTTACTAAGCAATCGCAAGAGTACCATGTGCCTAGTTCTTATAGTCTCCCTTTAGGGGTAAGAAGTGACCGTAAAGAAGGTTTCAAAAGTCCATGCCCAGCCGCACCCAAATTGGCAGACAAGCTGGGTGAGTAGAAGGCGTAAGCTTGGTGGAGAGATACTCGCACCACTGAGTAGCTGGCTAATCACTCAGCAATGCTCATATTTATGAGTCGTAACCTTTTCCTCCCCTGTTCACGAGGCTTTCTTGCAGTTGATTGTTTAGCCTAGCCGTATCGTTGATTATATATGGATCCTCGTAGGACTAGGTTGTGGAAGAATTGAAGCGAAACAACGGACATGCAACGATTTATCAACTGATTGCGAACCAAAGAATCTATAAACGGTCACTATATTACCAAGTCATTCTCCTAAACACGCCTGGGAATATTAGCTTGAATTCCGACTGCATGGCCAAATATGGATCAGGCATTGATCGGAGTTCGATCAGGTTGCTGCTTACGAGGATGAATGCACTCAATCGCCGTTCACTCGTCTTGAACGTTGGTCACGACTCATAGTGATGCTCGGTTCGAATCGATCGGACAGTGAACGCTCAAGATAACCAAGGGGAGTATGTTAACACTTGCCCTCCTAGCACCGATAAATGACTGATTGTTATGAATTTCATTATGAACTGACAAATTATCGTGTATCTACGACTTTCTGACGTATAGTAGTCGATAGATGTGATTGTAAGTTACGGAGGAAAACTTTGCATTACCAATTTAAAACGTAAGGAACTGTGAAATATATGAGCTTCATTAACCTGCCATCTGCACTATTTTTGTAAGACTAATGCTTTTGCGACTTAGTTTTGGCAACAATTACCAGATTTTAGCGAATAAAGTGTAACCAGCCTCATTCCTAATCAACAGAGTTTTTTATACTTTATCGTTAACTCTTAACAGAAACGGGTTACAGTAGTCCCAAATTCGCTCCAGTAGGATATTTTTTTGCCTATGTTCATTGACAGTTTTTACTGTCCGACTGCAGAATTCGTTCCACATTTTCAGTTGTGGCCCGAACCACCGCGACGGGACTTGGTGGGAGTGAGCTATGACACCGCTGTTGCCTCTGCGCGATCACTTTTCCCGAACACACACATTCACCCAAACGCTAACATCTCATCTTACTTGCATTAATTCCAATCCTCTGCCTTTTTCACTTCCTTTGCGCCCCCCCCCCTCGACTTGTGTCTACCACCCCAACACCTCACACGAGCGTGATCTAGTTAGACTCTACGACTTAATTAATCTTCTGACTTGTAATTAAGATATATTAGCCAAAAGTTTTTGTTTGATATGAAGGAGCACTTAAGGAGGGCATGTCACTGTAAACCGATTTTGGATAGTAGCTAAGAGTAAGCAGCAAATACTGAACGCCTTTACCATCCCCTTCGACGCCAACTGTTTTCATGCTCAACTTAATATTCACAATATTCTAAAAAGTGACACAAGCAGAGAAATTCGTTACAAATGCAAACAACGTGTAAATGCCTTGCACACCTCATCGTAAATATTAACTCACCGTTATTTTAACTTTGGACGAGTTCGACACAAACACTCCGATTATGATATGGCTAAATAATTGCAAATAGCGCCTTTGTCAAAGCAATTTCTTCCCTACTGCTCGTTGCGTTAAGAAGCGTTAACCTGGCCTAGGCTAAAAAATCCCCAACTTAAGGCGCAAAACTATGGCAGAGTATTTGCGAATGTAATACATTTATTCTCTAAAAGCTCTCATTGTAAGCGCGTGTTGATTGTTTTGGATTTTAAGTAGTAGATTATGGTGAAGAGTAAATGTAGACTTTCAGCACGCGGCGCAGTATCGCGAAAGCGTTTGAAGTAACAATAAATTATGTAGGGCGAACTATTCGAGGCCTCTTGCCTATTGCTGGAATGTAAGCCCCAAGGCAGTAGAAAGGCCCATGAATCCTCTTTTTTACCGACTTTCTGAAGATACCTGCATTTTCGAGCGAAAATAGAGTTGTAACGGCAAAATAATATCGTCACTTCACATCGAATGCTTCCTTTGAGAGCGATTATAAAAGCCCTTTTGATCTTTAAGTGGAATGAGGCAATGACAACACCGCTCTTTTTGTAGGATAAGAATATTTAGCTGCTCGAATACAGTAAACAGAGCGATGACTCGAGAATTACCAAGGCTTGTGATGGCCTCAGCTTTACCCTACCTTGAATAGCCAAGCTCATCAAAGCAATTGTCTAACAAGCTTGCCATAACAACAAGGCCACCAAATTTCCGGTGGGTTGGGGAAGATTTCTGTAGATTACATGTTTTCTGTCAATTATCATTCACATTTGACAGCCGCTGAATTATGAATTTTATCTCCAATTGTAATACGAAAGATTTTTTATCAAAGGAAGTATGAAACTTAACACGAGCTTAAAAACTTTAGTAGGAAAAACAAATTTTGCAGGTGTCTAATAAATCTATCAGCAGATTAGCAGATACTCAAAGGGGATAACGCTGCTTTTGGAATCAAGAAATGATCGTGATTGATTAAAGACAATTCTAGAACGTGAAATTCAAACGAACTGTAAGCAAATAAACTAAACTGGAAGTTGTGCTGAGTAAGCAAATTGTGGAGAATGCTCGGTTTTGTCCATTACACCCTACCCTACCACGTCTTTCTCATCCTTTCCAATCCACCTTCCTTCCCATCTCCCTCTCTTCTCCATCCCCGTTGTGATAATGGCGTCACTTCCGTTCTGACTCAGGCTTGATGGTAATCCCCTCCCAAGTTCAACTGTAAATCATGTCAGGCTTGATTTTGGGCCGGAGTTGCAAAAACAACACGCAAACATGTTTTAGTGCAAAGAAAGAAGAACGAGATTAAGGTGCTGTAGAAGTTTAGTAAGACGCCAATAATTTTTAAACAATTTATGACTGTCAACTAGAGGAAATGGCTAATCTAGTCCATAGGATATTGTCTTTGCCCATGGGAAAACATATGGATCCGAATACTGCTCTACCTACTGCCCTACAATTGTTAACGCCTTTGGGAGTTCAATGCACGTATAATTATACCCTCTTTGTTTTTTTAATCTTCGGTTTGCAATACGTCATTTGGGAGTGGTCATTCAACGCAGACATAAATATTCATTTCGCAGTTTGAAACTACAAGAAACTTCTAGTCTATGATGCTCAAATTAAGATTATCTTGCATTCAAAAATGGATTTGTTAATACCATCAATGGCACATGGTCCCAAATGGTGGTCAAGACTTTCATTCTGAATTCAATGCTCATAAAAATCTCAGGGAAAATGATCTCCGTATTTCTTATGCTCGGGAGTAAAAGAAACGAAACACCCTTAATCAAAATCCCAAGCTCATCCTGCGACGAAAATCACAAAAATCAACTTAGACGCACTGCATTTCTTATGTAACTGCACTGCTTAAACAAAATGTTTAAAGTGGCTAATAGATTATGCTTTCAAGAACAGAAAAGTCGAGATTTAAAGATTGACATAGACATTGAACTTAAAAATTGATGATTTCTCCAACTTGGTCTTCTATGTAATTTATCTATTCTATTCCTTGCAATTTACCAACTAAACACTTAAAGAACTATTTTGTACAGCAAACGGCGCACTTTGAATTATTGAACTGTCTTACCTTTATTTCCATTTACCACACCATTTGTCACTAGAGACGGGTTCAATTGCCCCAGTAAGATTGGTGACAGTGAAAGAAAGAAGGAAAATGAGTATTTCGTACGCGCGTTTCGGTGTTGAATTCTCACAAGCACCGACTCAAGGTGTGTTCTAACCATACTTTACTATGCTTTTACTTTCTTTTTAAGCAGAAAGGAAGTACAGACAACCAAAGTATAGGGCATTCGAATAACTGCTGCCAAGCATAAACTACTTAGTGTCGTGTCCTTTGCTTCGGTGCCAGTCAGTGTTGTATAGTTATGCCTTTACTGAAAAAGAGCACAAGTGATTAAAAGGAATTAATAAAGATGCAAAACACAAATTTCATAAAAAATGCCAAAATTGCGTACTTTTACAGGGGACGAAAATCATTTATTACTATTTACGATTTATGCGCTTTGTCTGTATATTCATATTCCATGACTCTCTTTTGTCAGTTTGACAGTGAACGTCCGGACTTCAATCAAATTTAGCTAATCCATTATGACATCGTTAATATTCTTGCTTTAATCACTTCATTCGCGCAACTCACCCTCTTCCCCCTTTTCTGTCATTCCAAAAAAAGTCTTCAAAAGATTAAGTTTAGGACACTACATCTCTGGCATGCAATCTGTTTAATTCATATTTTGTATAATTAAAACGAAAGTTTAATGCTAATATTTCCGCTTTGGATTATTTGGGACTGGGACAGATGACTCAACCAGTAAAGGCGTCATTTGCATATCCAAGACGAAACGAACCCATGGCAATTACTAACAATGCTACAGTAAAGAAATGTTTTTAATGATAGCAAGGCGTACTTTTACCGCGATCACCAAAAGCTAAAAAAGAAGGCGTACTGGAGACGGTCATGTAAAAAGATCATTAAATATTTCGCATAAGCTTTTCTTTGAAAACACCACTCTAACTATGAATGCCCTCCTCGGAATCATTAGGCTTTATTTTGAAGCCAAGCCAGTAACTGCAATAACTGAATATCTCGCCAAAAAATAATCGAAATCTGAAATAAAATATTTAAGTTATTTCGTTTAGCAAAAGTAGGCTTCAATTTATAGGGACAGTAGCTTTAGGAATTAAATATGTCAGTTGTATCCAAAAAGAACAAACAAATTCTTCAAATATTTAGACTTTAGGACAGTTCGACTAATTTTCTATTTAGTATCTCCCACGCACAAGTTGATGAATTAATTTTTGTCATTTTCAGCAGTAAAGCCCTTGTAATTCTCGTTTCTGTGTGCCATCACTCCATTTATTATCAAAATATATTTAGGTCATATAGGCAAATACAAGTATCAGAGAAGAGTGCCTACGGGTTGCAGTTGCTGATGCTATCGCCTGCGTTTAAAATGGTTTATCGAAAACCACCAAATACCTGTTTTTTGCACAATTCCACGCAGTTGACCCAAGTTCCATAAAAACGGCATCCCTACACGCAAGTGCTGGCATGCAGATATGGGTGATGATCATGTTACAAATGCGGGCCTTATTTTTTATGTTGGGAGCTAAAATATCATAAATGTTAAAAAGGTTCGCCAAAGCAACTGTATATCCCTAAGGACAACACAGTACAGACCACGAAAACGCAGGTTTAATGTGCAGTTGCAGGACGGAGAGTGTGCACGCGTGCGCTAGTTTAATTTATGGGGTATCCAAGGCAAAAATAGATGTTTGTTATCCATCGCACATTATTATTTTTATTAATCTGTCTTGCATACTCAGGGTATCACATCAAATAGTTTGTTTAAATGGTGTAAATTGATATGAACTGATTTTTATTCGCCCAAACATTGTTTACAAACAAGCCTAAAATACCAAAACCACTAAGCATCTCTTTTAAATTGTTTGCTTCTTAATCCAAATCAATTTCCTTTTAGCTCTAAACAAGTTCGAAATATAATGTTAAAAAAACCCTCATTTGCGATATAATGCTGATAAGAGTGGTAAAGGCGAAACGACGCTTTAGTTAAGCTTCGTGACAGTAATAGGGAATTATGATGCATCATCACTAATTTTTGCGTGCTTTGCCAATTGCAAGTCTATTTTAATAGATGAAGATCGCCATTGTCAGGCTTACAGCAATATTTCCCTCTTGTGTACAGTCAAATTAGGAAGGAATATTGTGGCTTAGTAAACATAAACAGTTGTCATAACTTAATTTTCACTTTTTTGCTGAACCATGGCACCCTCTTCGTAAGCAGCAGCTCTGATAATAAGCTTAAAAATCCGCTTTTGAAGGTTTAAGCTCATTCAATCTACATAGAAACTTGTTGTACCAAAATACTGCGGAATTGATCTCAACCACTCCGTGAATCCCTCAGACATTAGAGTTGGTTCAAAGTGCTGTCAATTTTCTCCAGATGCGATAATGCCTAGGTTGATGGCTTTGTGACAATCTGATAAGTGACGTCGTCTCAGACAATGCCCTATGACACTGTTATGGATTCGAATGGGAAGTGCACAGTCAGTTACATACCAAATGGTCGTAAACCGTGCATCTTAGGTCTGGACTTCTGAGAGTTTTTTAGTCATTAACAAATGTAAAACAAGGGATTAGTGAATTTTTAATTATTAAATTTTGTAACGAAAGCAGTTTGCAAAAATGATCCAAATGTTCTAGCGTGCGCACGTAAAGGCACTAACTGTGCGGTTGGAGACGCCGTTGAAGGCCTACCCCTCTCCCCCACAAAGTCAATTTATGGCGCATCTTTCTAATTAAATCAATTTGTTTACTTTGCGTTAGTTTTTGGAAGGTTCCTCTTGCCCTGAGTTTACAAACTCATTAAAAATTAATCTTTGCTTTCTAGGATGGTAGCTAGGCAGTGATTTCGCAAAGATGGGCTCGTATGAAAAAAAGCACTTTTAAAGACCTTCACTGACTGCCTCGCTGCCGAGTTCCATTACTGCGCCAACTTTTTTTCTGGCTTTACATTACTGTCATCTAATTGCATTACGACTCACAATTTTCAAACCCACTTCTTGGTTTCCGTGCGAATTCCTTAATTCGTTGCAGTCAAGTGCTTGTTAACAACCGGTTTCATGGTTTGCATTTTTATTTAAACACTAGCAAAAATTACCACGACGTGGATCTCAATTGCCCGAGCTGTCAGTGATCCATACACATTATTAATTTACGGTTCCATTTGGGATGACATTGCAGACACGTGTCCCCATCCCTTCGGGAATGAGTAAAGTTTATTTTTTTTGGATGCGCCGTTAAAAGCCTATGAATGTGTAAATGCCGATTTAAGTGAGATTTCTTTTGTAGACTATGTTCCAATAAGCAACTAAAGTTTACGTTCTTAAGCAATCATTTTTTAATGGTCAAGTGAGTTTACCTCCTAGCAAGGTACCCCATCACTTTATTAGATTTATTTATTTCTTTCACTTTTTCATATTTAAGAAGCAAGTGTTGCTTTGTTTTGAAAGTTATCCTAAACATAAGATTATGAGTAAGAAAATCTTTAGGTTATTTGGAACCACGTGCCAGTGATAGTAATATTCACCGAGTGAAGGAGGATGTCATCCAATAACCTTTTTACTTTTAACATATTATCCTAACTCCTGGTCTCTTTGAATGATTTTGTACCTAGTAATGCTATTTAGATGTGCTTATGATTTTACATGAGCTATGTTTTAGTTTCAGAGTCAGCAGTCAAATCAAGATGTCATTCAGAAAGTTGAGGGGCTTTTATGCACTCTTTGAAAACTAGCATTTATTTGGCTTTGGTATTCTTCTAACAGCGCCGAAAAGTGCACAATAAAACATCAATGTTTTATACCAAGCCATGTACCGAAAAAATGCGGTTTTTATAACTCACAAAAATACTGCCAAGACAATGCCTCACGCAAACTGAGGCTTGATTTTCCAAAAGTGAATTTTCGTCCTGCGATACTCTGCGCATTCGCATCTGCCTGTTGAAACAAACCGCACCCATTTTTGCTGTGAATAGTTTGCTGATAATATACTATTTGGCTTTGTGCATTCCACCTTTAATCCTACCGTCCTTCAAGTTTGATAACACATATCAGAGGTCAGTCTCAATATAAATAAAAAGACAATTTTTACCGAAATTCGCACCGCTGGTCAACAGCTTGGGATGTAGTAATGTGAAACCGGTTTCCGTAAAGTGTGAAAGTCACATTTACCTTCTTTAGAGGAATGGACAGATTATGCACAAAATTTAAGTCTTGTAATTAAACGAAAGATATCCATCCCTTATGACAGGCAGGAGTTTGTAAGGGCACTAATTCAGAATAAGTTTTAAATATAGTAACATAGAAGATGAGATTAGTGCAATTAATGAAGAACGGCGCACTGGCACGAATATGCGTTAGATAACACGTTATATCAAGCGAATATTGTAAAAAAATAATGTTGGAACTGTTCGACTTTTATTCAGCCTTAATCTCCTTCCAAAAAAAGTCAATAAATTGAAGTATTAGCCGTCAAATTTTTTAAACAATGGGATATGGTCAACGCATTTGATTGAACCCTTGAGCGTTTGATGTGCCCTTGTCAAATATGCGCAAAATTCCGTAAATAACCGACTTTACACAGTTTTTAGCTGGGTTAAAAATGCATGTCTTCCCTCAGCCCCTTTAATTTGCAAGAGCTTTACCTGAACGCTAGCCATATTTCATAAGCTAACGCTGGAAATAATTGTATGTCGTTCTCGTTAGACTGTTATGTGTTTAACAAATAGCCGTAATTTTTAAGGTTCACTGAGACCACATTCATAATGCTCCTCGACCGGTCCTAAGCTTGTCTTCCATCAATTTACCTTTTGCGCAGGTATTGAATGCATGAACATAGGATTTTTGCAAAATTCAATTGTCGAGCACAAATCCAGAGAAGTTCAACTATCACTTTTAAAACCTTACCTTGTTATTCAGTGGTATCAAACGAACCAATCAATTGTCCATTTCATTTACACGTCCCAAACTTAATGGTTATTTTATTTTCAGTATTCTTTTGAAGTATTCGGAATAACAACAGAAGAAATTGCAAATTAGGTACTGGAAGCAGGACTATCGAATTGGACTGTTTTCACTTGCAAGGCAGTCAACACAGCCAAGACCTTACTGCAGTGAAGTTACATATTTGGCCTTCAGGTTGACTGGAGCACTCGAAGTCGCAGTTCAAACTGAGTGACATGGCATTAGCGAGCTAACAGCTGGTTAGCGTTTGATTAGAGGCTCGGCAATTTATCGGTGGTCTAAGCCAGTAATAAATGGTGAAACTTAGTAATGTGATGCGTATTATTAGGGAAGCGTTGAAAGGACGTCGATGTTGCATCCTTTGGTCAGCAGGAAGCTATTAGGAACGAAACAGCATTAAAAAGTGAGTTATTTTAGTGTCCTTACAATCCAGGCCCTTAACAAATGATAATAACGATTGGTGTTTCATGTTTGCAAGTCACATGTACTGCCACGCTTTTTAATCAGCAATCTAAACCTTATTTATTCTTTCAATTGTGACAAATAACGTTCTTTGTTTAATATTAATAATGTTTAACAAACAGAATTCCAATAGAGCTCAAACGAATATGTGAATATAAAATTGCGCTTGGAAAGTAAAAAGCAGGCTTTACCAAAACTTACCATATACGTGGCTTTCAGTGGAGTTAAGTCTAAGAAATTAAAAGGTACATCAGATTTTCGTTCTTCGATTTTAAAGAACGAAACACTAGTTGCGGACAAGTTTAGTTTTCACTTGGAAAACAATTTCGTTAATCTTATAAGCATATAATCCATTCTGTGGCTAGAAAATGAATTTCTCCAGCTAATTATCCGGTTGTGAAAATACGCATTAACATTCTCAATCACCATGAAACAGTCCATGGCTTACATTTGCACAGTTTCCATCTGGTTTACGTGTTTCGATTCTCAAGGTGGAATGTATTATTGGTCACATTTAATCCTTCAAAATGGTCTCCATGCAAAAGAAGTTTTCAATCACAGTTGATGATAAATGATTGCGAGAAAACGCTGAATGTTGAATTCTCCCTTGCTTGCCCATTCAACCGTATAAATAATTAATAGGGACAATTTTCATAAGGAATGCAGCAGGTATGATATACGTTTGTTGACAACAAAGTCTCCAAAAAATACCTCATCGGGGGAAGCCTCTTGCTCTGTATATTCCTTTTTTTGCCGATGAAAATGCAGATTTGTATTTCACTGCAGAAGAATGTTGAGGTTTTAACACCATCAAAGCGAGTAATTTATTAGTTGGGCCATATTTAGAGCAAAATAATTGCATTCGTTAGGGCAATGCATGAAATTTTTAGATCACTAGTGGTTTAACTGGGAATTTCAAATTTGTCTAAATTAATTGTATTGGTGCTGGGTCATAAAATTACCATTGTTTTGTAAGCGATGGAAAATAAAGACAAAGGCGCCGATTAAAAGTGCTGAATAATTGCTACTTATCTGGAAGGGTGCCAGTAGTAGTGTTAAATTGAGGTCACGACAATTGTGTTCATCACATCAGTGGTTGTGATTATACAAAATGAGAGGCAGACTCACAACGATCGAAATTTAAGCGTGCTCTCCTCATAAGTACTCACTTCCAAGGCTTCCCTCTTAGTGGATGAATAAATGGAGCTTCTAGTGTCTTTGCAGCTACATTTTTTGCGAGGCATTATGCCGGCGACAAAAAAGTCCTGATGAAGAAGCGTATCCCCGGAACCTCTTTTCCCCTCCACCCACAGTCATAACTAGACCACCACAGCTAAACCCCTGTGCAAATGGGCCTTTGACTGCCATGACCACTCCTACCACACAGGAATGCTAATTAACCGCCCATGAATGGGTGCTGGCCCTCTCTTAAACTGCATGCTAATTAGGCTTCGATAAAGTTGGCTTTTAATTAGCCTCTAATGAATAATGAGCAGTGAAATTTCACGAGAAGAAGCTTCCAACTCACATCCTAATTTTCTTCTATGGTGCATCTTAACTACTCACCGCATATAGGCACGCACATCTAGACGTGGTGTCATATTTATGCCGTATAAACACATGCTTTTCGATCATGAATTGCGGTTCGTAATTTTGAGGCAAGATAAAAAAGTGCAGCAAAATTTTGAGAGCTTCCGAAATGAGGAATTTTCATTTAATAGCTTAAACATCCTCCACTCACTTTCATTAGTTAAGATTCTAAAGACAACCTAACTCACGTATTCCCAAGGCTCATCCAAATATTTTACCCCAATTGTGTTCTCAGTTATTATAAACGTCGAACATAGAAACAGTATCCGCTTTCTCTCTAAACATAAAGTCATCTCAAGTTTTGTACGTTCGATCTCACTATAAAGGCACATATTTATAAGCCACTAAATAGTGTAGCGCAGTTAGCTACCTACAATGACATAATTACAAGTAAATCAAACAATACAGTAGCGGGAAGCTTTTTATACACAGTTAAGGAGCCAGAAGGGAATTCCTTGAGCATGTTCAGTTCCAGTGGTGTGCCAGAAAATGTTATCACCGCAACGGGTTGCCAATTATCTAAACCTACCTCCCAGTTTTGGCATTGTTACCAACTATTACCAACTATTATACAGTCGTTTAATGCATTGAATTCTCAAATATACCAGATTAAGTTATGCATACGGTGTGATAAGTATGTAATTATGATAATGGATTTGGTACACATGCCTTAGTAACAATGGGTTTGAGCAACTGTGGATGCTAATTTCATAATATTTCTGTTAGAAACTATGAAGAATGAAAGCGATTTGATCAGAGCATGAAGCATTATCAATTGTTTTAGTAGTAGACGCGAATCACTCTTCAATCCCATATTCCAGGATAACGCAACTGCTTCATTGAGTGCTTTTCGAATATTATTGATTGACCTCCCAATTAATATTTTTTAAGTTTTAATGATTTTGTTATGTCAAAAGTTTTGCTTTACTTTATGGCATATTTCTGTTGCAAACACTGACTGTACCAAAGTTTTAATAGTGATCAAGAAAACGGTAAGGGACTTTGGTTTTCACTAACCTATCAACTGCTTCCTGCTATGATATTTTAATGTTGCATCAATCTCGCTTAAGTTTTATCTTAACCTGGTATGCTTCATTATTGGTTAGGTAAATTTTGCAGGACAAAAGTTGAATAAAATTTGCACCCTCCACGTATAACCACGCTAAGACGGGTCGAGATAGCGCTGAAAAGTATCGCGACACCTTCTAACCCATTTCATTAGGCAGCAGCGTTCCCTTGAAAGTCCAAACCTCAAAAGAGTTCGGTTTTTTGGCCAATCCGAAGCTGCTTTGTATTTGTGCAATTTTTTAAGGCAGTAAAATGGTTATCAGTAACCACAACGGGTTTATGCAAAAATTTAATTGAACGTCATGTCAAAATTCATGTTTATATGCAGAATCGCATACCATATTTGGCTTGAATCGGAGCCTTAGTAGGCCTTAATTCATTCGCTGTCTCTATTGGCCCCTAAGAAGGAAGGGACAATTTCAAGATCATCCATGGTTGGAAGAATTTGATATAAATATCTGGCCAAACTCTTCACTTTCTCATGAAACCAAAACCCTAAGCGCAAAATAGCAAGTGAATCATGTTTATTCTAGGGATAAAACTAAAGTCGGCGCGTTCAGTATTTAATCACAATCCTTCTTTTGAATAAAGCATTGAAGTTTTAGCAGACTATTAGTTTTACAATTTAATATCAAACGTGCATTAAACTAATAAGTGTCTATTATTTAAATTACCACAAAATGGTAGGAATAGATTGGGTTTGTGTAAAAGTGTAGCAATTACCATAACTTTCGACATTTTTTATATGCGATAGGATCAGATTGAAACAGATCAAAATGCCTGTTCAGTCTATTTACATCCTAACTCTATGGAACTGCATATCAATCAAATGTTATTACCTACCGGATCGTAAAGAATTAGCCTCTATAAAATAAGGTTCTTGACGGTCTGTCCATCTAAAGCCTTTACAGATGTGCTTGAAAGATTCCAGAGGGTATGATGTGTAGGATTTCAGGCGAAGTTCACACAGCATTAGCACATGAAAATGGCTTGGTCGTTGATTATATCCTAGTCAAATGAGCTAAACAACTTTACAGTGTAAATGTACAGGACTCTTTGGAGCATTTTTCTTGTAAAATTATTTTGAACTGTAACCAGGGTGTATTTGAGCTCTTGTTAAAATGCACTGAAAAAGACAGATGGCATGTCATCGCTTTTAGACACCCAAAGGGCAAGATTGAAGCTAAACTCTTCTATGCAAGCAAAAGTATTAATTTTTTCTTCATTAGCACCTTACTAGAGTCGAAGTGAGGAAGACAAAAAAATAACAACTCCTGTTAGCACCAGTTATAGAGCCGCTCGGTACTCGAAAATGGTTCTTGAGTGTCGTAAATATGTATAATTAATCCATCGAGTTTACAAGCGTCTCGAGCGTGTGTTACAATTTAACTGCATGAATGAAGTACACAGCGTGACAAAAATGAAGTTATTTTGATACACTATCGGAAGTTTTCTGTACAGCAGGTGTGAAACATTAGCACTGTGAGCTGGGCGATAGTACTTGTAGCAGAATTTCATTTAAGCCGTGGAATCGTTGACGGAAGAAATAAAAGGATCATTGTACAGAATGAATTGATTTTCTGGGAAGCAATGACACCATCCATTAGAGGAACGATCGGATGTTGTGACAACCTTCAGAAGTGTGGTAGGACCCATCTACGTCATTAATGTTGACATAGATGGGAGTTTTCCGGTCTTAGCCTAAAAAAATGCAAAAAGGTTTGTAAAACTTCGTTGTATACTGGCAATGAGCCTCACGTATCAAAATGACATTGCTACATATTTCTTAACATATTAGTGGAGAAAATATAGAACAGAATGACTACTTTCGTCATATTTCCACCTGGGAGTGACAGAAATAAGCAATACTGGAGCGTTCATATCAGGAGATATTCCCGCACTCACTAAACAAATATTACGCATAATAAACGGATACGATTCAAGATGCCTTATTTGTAATCAGTTAGCACAAGGCTTTATTGTAATTTTTTTAGAATACGAAAAACAGGTGTGATTTTGATTAGAAAGAAGCCATTCGCAGACAGTAGATGTTCGTATGTGTATTCGAAAGATTTATTTTCAAACAGCAACAATAAATGCGGTTGTACGAAATATTCCGCCGGGATAATAAGGGTTGCTAGTGGCCAACATCGAGAATGATGGGCTGTTCGTACAATGGTAGTTAGTCGTAAAATGAAGAGACCTAGATTCAAACAACCATAAATTCTGAAATGTCACAAGCATCTGAAAGATTCTCATCAATAAGACTAATTCATCGAGAACGTGAAGAATCTGCGAAAATTCTTAATCTCAAAATTCGTATTGGATCATACCTATCATTAGATCTTTTGGCCAAAGCTGCAATAAAATTTATATCAAAGAATATATGCGTAATTAAGTGTTTTTTGGTTTGCAGTAAGCCGAATCTTCAAAGCAAAGACTAGTATTTTTCACTGAGATGGGCTGCTTTCAGCTGAAAAGATGTAATTCCCACTTTATGAGTACCATGCCTAGCAAAAGTCCAATTACCTTGCTTCGCTCCTTTCGATCGAATATGTGCATTATGTATTGCATTAATTCCCTACAATTATGTTTTAAAATTATCAGTAGAGTTGGAACATACGATTGAGAGACGACTGACTAGAATCTTCGCCCATGCCTACCATCATGTTCTAATATTTGAGAGTGAATGGTCTTTAAATTGTCTTCATATGAATGTTTAAACTGATCGAAGTCCCGGTTATTCATGGATCTGCATAAACATAATGAATTGCATTTTCAGAACTTAGTTGGCGAAAGATTCTTTTGTTGTATCCTAGAATCAGTTAAGCGCATGCTGCAAAAAATCACACTGTGGATACATGGGCGGATAGTTAAAACATACGCATATGGAAGAATGGCATCAGAGACGGGAACTTTCTAAACCAGGCTGGACGCACAACCAAATACATTTCGCTTGTGAATATACCACTTAAGTAAAATTACATTGAGAGGCAGATGGCGTGTTGCAGAAAACCTTAGGACCGCCTTAGACGAAGCTGTTTTGACAGTTGAAACATTGGTTGTGAGTAAACCTGAAGGAGTACACGAAGAAATTGGATTACGCCACGTATATAACAATGGCATGGAGCTGTGTGGGACGATGTCTTTATAATGAAGGTCAAATCTCAAATAGTAGCATCTCACCGCGCCAACGGTTGCTTCCCAATAACCATCAAGTTCCAGGTAAACCTTATGTGTTTTGCGTTATTGTAAACACGTGGACTGAAGTCTATAAGGATGGGATAATTTATAGACCTGCTCCAACAAGCAAAATCCACAAGGTCTGCCGCCGCATCAGAAATGATAGGCCAATGTGAATTCCGTTGACCTGATTTTATGAGTTTGTTATTAGGGCTGCCAGGTGGAGGGAGCGAAAGCCATTGCAACTTCAAATATTAGTAAAACAATGACCAACTCATTCTCCTCCGTTGGAAACCAACCGTAAAAATGCGTACGGCTGGCATGGGTTGAAAATTTAATAAAATGCCTGATAATAACAAATCTCATATCTGACCTACGGCGATGTCATTATTTAGGAAATTTGGTCCAGTTCAAAGCAAAATTGATAGCCTAAAACAATTGGAGGGCATCAAAAATTGTAAATACTAGGATTTGGTGCTTTGCTTTATTGTACATTCATAGGAGAACTGTTAATAAGGTCTTCTGAAGTAGCTCAAGCACAAAAAGATGAATGGAAGTGTCATGTTTACGAAAAAGATAATGAAAGATAGAAAAGTAGAAATGTTGTCTTCGAACAACAACCTAGGCTTTGTGAAATATTTATCAACTACCTTTCAAAATTACCAAACAACTCCTACTTTGGTTTAGACGGCAATAATGACGCAGGGCTCAGTAAACAGTATTCCCAAAGGTAGTTTCTTTGCACTGGGAAGGGCTATTAGTGTGGAAAATATTGCTGAATTAGTGCACACCTTTATTATTATCTTCAAAACAGTTAGGCCGAATTTTTTTATTTTATAAACCTGAATGGCAAGCGGATAGTAAATAAATACACAAACCAGCCATAAAATAGTCTCATCGTTGTTAAACACTGACCTCTGCCCGGATGAATGCTATGTACCCTATCTACTTTTTATGCAACCAACCAAACATAAACGTTATCCCATAAACTGCAGTCATTTCAACAGAACAGACCACAAATAGTCTTCTTTTTACAAAGAAGCGAACCCATTTTACGGACCTGGAGAGCACACGCACATTTAGTTGCCTCCCCCTCTCAATCGAGGGGACGAGTAATTAACTAATACACTCCTCAGACCGTGTTGAAAGCATAGTTAAAAAGGTAATTTAATTAATAGCCCTGCGTTTGTGCAATCAAGGTATTGCAAGTGGGGTGAGGATATCCAAATAAGACCTTGAGTTTCTTTTGACCCTTACTGACGCTGAAGGGCCACTCCAGCTAAAAGTCACCATTCAAATTGCCATCAGCTACCAAATGAGTGGAATGTTATGACTTTGTTAAAAAAGACAGACCTCAGTGGATTTCAGCAATGATGAGATTGTAGTCTACAATTTGGTCAGAAAGCTTTTGATGCTCTAATATGTTAAGAGTATATAGCATTTAGATTAGAGGCATTCGAGCCATGCCTATTTTATTTAGCAAGGTCTTGTGATGACAAAACCTTAAAAGTCTAAACACCTCGATTGGAACAATGATAATTTGCGATTATTCGCGAATCTGATCGGTAACATTAAATTGTCTTAACAAGGAAGATTAAACGAGATCGTCTTTTGGTTTGGAATACAAGTGTCTAAGGGACTTACAGAATCACGGGGAATGCAGTCGAGACTTTTGCAAAAGCCACTCAAATCCACTGTGCTGCAGGTTGTTCCAAACAGAATCTGTTTGCCTGGGCTCTGCCTAATCACATCGGCAGTTATTTTGCTGCATCCAGCGGTCGAGGGGACGTAAGTGAGACAATGGGAGGGCTTAAAAGTCGAAGTGATGCTCATATCTGACGTCGGCCCCAAGGGATGTTCGGTGGCCCCCTCAGGAGAGGGCGATGACGCATTTCCAATCATATAGCCTCCGCTATCCAATCCGCTGTCACTCTCCGTCGAACCCGCTTGGAGTTGAACAAAGTTAGCTGGAACGGTCTCGGGGAAGCAGAGTTCATACTGTTCTGCATTTCCCACAATCAGCTGATCATAACCTCGAGTCATCATGCTCTCGGCTTCAGTGGGATGAATCATGGGAAGCATTTGCACCTCTTCAGCTCCTAGATATCCGTTCCGCGACTTTCCAATGAACGCCAAGCTGCCGCCGTTACTCTCAGCTCCAATATCTGGGGCGGTGTGCACCATATACCTTAACGGATCGAGTACATTCGGGGTACTCCATCGAATGCCTTCCAGCGGCTTGAAGGTCCCTGTACTATCCAGGTAACCAAGCCCACCGTCACGGGGACCCCTTGGCAGATCATCCTGATAGGCACTAACGCAACCTGTCTGGTATTTGACACCGTTCGCTTGATTAGGCTGACCATTGGTTGTATAGACTCTAAGTCTCACCCAAAATATTGCGGCCGTAAGACTGATTATGAGAGCAAAACTGCAAACAATTATGAGAATCAAGATAACTGTGTTTCCCAGACCGGCTTCACCGAGTCCCAACCCCAAGAGTCCAAAGAAGCCCGAATTCACAGCCTCAGTGACATTGGCATAAAGTACCACTCGCGTTGCCAAAGACGGATTTCCAGCATCTCTGAGTTCCACAACAATGACGTGCACACCAAACGACGGTGAAGGTGGTATTCCCGTGGCGTTACTACTCACGTGATCGTTTTGGCCTCCATACAACCAAGCGGTCCTTAAATGACCGTCCACTTCGTCGATTTTGAAGTACCGATTACCGTCTAAGATTAGCTTGTGTTTCTGTAAAGAGTTCTCCATGCCATGTCCCACATGGCTTTGGTGTGTGGGAAACCAAAGTTCGTGGGGTTCAGCTCTTTTTAAGTGGTAGAAAACGCGTCCATTATCCCCGGAATCCAGATCACGCGATCTCAAAGTGGTTATGAGGCTGCCAAAGGGCGTGTCCACCGGTATCGTTCGACTCGCTTGGTCATCAATTGTTTCATAGTGGTTGATTGGACCGGAAAGCATGGTAGCATTTAGCGGATGTGTGAGCTGAGGATAATTATCGTTTTCATCATCCACAATGACAGTAAGAGTAGTAGTACTAGTTAGCTGGCGCGCTCGTCCTCCATCTATTGCGATTATTCTAACAAAGATATGTGGATTCTGCTCCCGATCAACCGATTCAGTCAAAATGAGCTGTTTGCCATTGAGGAGGGAAAACATCCCATTAGAATGAGATGACATAAGATACTCCACAGCGTCGTAATCATAGTCAGTGAGAAATAATCGAACAGTCCCATTCTCCCCTAAGTCATTATCCTGAAAGGGAAGACTGTCAAGAACCGCAAAACCCTCTTCATTATTTTCACGTACGTGAATCTCCTTCTCACCCATATAATGCGGTGCGTTGTCGTTTACATCTAGCAGGCAAATTCTTATGGTGGTTGTATTAGTTTTTGCATCACTGGGAATTTCCTCAAACCCCTGATGAATGTCTTGACTGCCTCCATCAGCAACTGTTACGCGAAAGTTAAGTATCTCCTTCTGCTCTCGATCTAGTGTGAATTTTGATGTAATTCTACCCGTTTCTCGGTCAATCTCTACGAGATTAAGGTCGTCTGGGTCATCAGCATTAAGCCAATAGCTGAGTTTGCCTCTTAGTCCACTATCAGCATCTCGGGCGACTATTCGACCGATTTCTGATCCGATTGGGATGTCCTCGTGCACATTGAAAGTGAATGTCAGGTACTCAAACTGCGGGTAGTTGTCATTGAGATCACGGAGACTCACTAGAACCGTCAAGTCAGAGGTAAGAGAAGGCGTACCATTGTCTGTACATGAGACACCGACACTTAAATGTCCCTCTGCGTCAGCATTTTTTTCGAAATCAAATGTTCGGCTGTTGAAAAGGCCGTAGAGTAGAGGGCTGTACTTTTGAAGAGCAAAATCATTACGGTTTTCACTAAGATAGCACGATACACTCTCTTCAGGATTGGAATCAGGATCGCTTACGGATATAAGTTTGAGGAGTCTAACTTCACCGTCATTCTCCTCTATGTCAAAATGCCTCTTATCGTCTCCAGACTCCCCTGTAGACTTCACCTCAATTGCAGGCGGGTTATCGTTCAAATCGGTTATAAGTATGGTGAATGATGTTGTTGCGGTTAAGGAAGGGTTACCACTGTCCTTAGCAAGCAAACTGAGCACAAATTTCCTGTCTTCCTTATTTTCATAATCTAGAACACCGGCGACTGAGAGATCACCAGTTATTGGGTCCAAAACCCACTTGTTGACCAGAGCTGAAGTTCTAGGTAGACTGGCACCGTGGTTAATTGAAAAAGTCAACTTTCCATTGTCTCCCACGTCCTGGTCTGTCGCTCTAAAGCTATAAACCACCTTGCCAATCGGAGTATTCTCGGGCAATTCAATAGTATGGCCTGACTTCGAAGAGGGCTGTTGGAAAATGGGAGCGTGGTCATTTATGTCATCCACTTGAATTTGAAGTAGCAGACTTCCGGAGAGAGATGGTGACCCACTTCCCAGTGCTATCAACAAAAACCAGTAGTTATCTTGCTCTTCACGATCAAGACTTCGACCAGCAATCAATGTCAGAGTTTCAGCCCCATGGCGAGATCTTTCGTGAACCAATCGAAATGGACTAACTGAGGAAGTGGTGTTCACATAAAGCGGCTGCAGCTCATATGAGTTAATTCCGAAATCGGTTGAGTCGGGATCGCTGGCTAGTGGGAGAGACAGGTTGGAGTTTATTCCTGCTGATTCAGGTACTGATAACTGTAAAAATGGGAGTGCTCGATATTGGTCAGGTATCCAGCTTGGCAGTTTCACCAAATTATCTTGAGGTACATCAAACTTGGGCGGATTGTCATTTTCATCCGAGATCGTAACGGTCACATTGAATACGATTGGATGCGGTCGAGTGGTGAAGAAGTAGGCCTCTGCATGCATGTAACAGATTGGACGATCACAGCAATCCAATTTACTGCAAATTACATCCCGATCAACAGCGTGGCTTGTCACGAGGTCTCCATTGATGGTCAACCCAAAATGATCGTCTGGTTTTATCATTGCTGAATGGAAGCCCTGACCATAGGGCAGATTGTTGGGGCGATTAGTGAAGAGATTTCCCACACGATGTCCACCCTCTGTGTTGTCACCAAGAGAGAATTGCGCACTGAAACGCCGCTGGCATCGAATCGGCCGGAGGAGAAAAATTAGAAGGCATATGATGGCTCGATCCACTGCCGCCATTCTGAGGACAAGACTCCTCCAAGCCTTTTGGGTCGAATGAGGTACCCCGCAAAACACAAAAACTGCGTAATGCACCCAAGTTGATGCGTCCTCACAGCAACGTGGCGATTCGCTACTTCCCGTAAGCATCGTCTATTGGTTAATTACTAAACCAATTAGCTGAGGCGCAGCTGCCAGTGACACATGGCCAGCCCTGCTATCTGCAAATGCTACATAATTAATGCAGGGAATCGCATCATTGCAGTGGAAAAGGGTATCCTGCACGGTTGAAGCATTTCGACTTCACTGATTTGAACACACGAGTTTTGTGAAAACAAGCTCAATTAGCTACGAATGTGGTTTTGAAAAATATTGTTTCCATTTCATAAGATTGAGTTACCGCACAAAGGAATATTTTAAAATTACAAGAATTTTATTGCTATCACACACTTCAAAGTCAAGCTGACAACGAAATCCAACCTAAATGGCGCTGATGAGCAGTCGCACTTATGTCCCACCCCTTTTGGAGTCCTCATACTGAAAAGTGCAATAGCCTGAAAAGTACGTGTAGGGAGTTGCGAGGCTTATAATTTTCGAGATTGCGTTTACCTCTGTTCTCCTAAGAAGCTAATTTGATGGTGCACAGAGGAGGGAGGTGTAACGCAGCTTTGGGTTTAATTTAATCCCCGATTTATTTTAAGCGTGGATAATAAAAATTTCTTTTATCGAAGGTACTTATTTGTACCTTGTATGAGACCATTAGGCGCTGGCGAATAAAAAAAATAGAGTAACTTGAATAGTTGATGGGATTATAGTGTTGCGCGTACGAGCTGAAGCGATGAAACTTTACAGTGCCGCCAAACTAAACAACTTGTACCCAAAGTGCTTAAACTGTTCTCCTACCCGAATGTGTTGAACTACGAAAGAAAGTCACATAAAAGGATGAAGAAGTAAACCATTTAACATAAAAATAAACAGATAAACTTGGTTTCACAGCAATTTTGAACAATAACAGCTATTGGAGTTAAAATTGAGCAACCGATACTGGACTTGGTATCGAGGGTAGTTAATGGAGAGATTAATCCTTAAATTAGTTCATATGCTCATTCAAAATAAGTGTAAATCCCAAAATTAATGATACCTGTTGGCACATATTGCTATACAGTGAAGCGTGCATTGCGTTGAGTAATAAGACTCAAATGAAGGTGTCTAATTTAGAATATCTTTATTTGAAATGAAGGCCCAGCATTTATAATGTACTTTATTTTAATTATTTCTATTATTGATTTTGCTAGTGCCCCAGGATTTGCCGACATCTGACCAGGGTACTTATCTGATTTTCGACAGTTTTTACCCAGCAAAGTTACGATTCTTAATTTTGCCACAAATTTATTTAGAATGGAATTATCCTATTTTCGAAATAGTAATTGACCTATTCGTTTGGATTCCACTAAAATAAGAGCCCAGCCAGTTAGTGATATCGAAACAAACATAACACTTTCGCACATATAGTCATGTCAATAACAATGATTCGCACAAAGCAGTAACGCACTGATTGTTGAATAGAGGCAGAAATTGAGGGAATAAATAGATAGCTTAGGAGCGTAACGTAGATCTGTGGCTGCTTCTTGTACCTCACTTTTGTTTAATAGAGTAAGAATGCGAGTAGCTATAAAAGATATTAAGTCTTATTGAATCTTAGTAACAGTGTCTGACCGCAGGCGTTTGCTGCCATCTTAATCGGTCTTTTAAAGAAATACAGGGATCTCTAAAGCGATTATGTACTCAATTAAATGGCAATCGCTTATATAAATCTTTATTAAAGTCAAAATTAGTTTAGTATGACATTCTTTGTACTTATTTCCTACTTGACAACAAAAAAAAATAATGAGTATGCCTGACTACTTCGTGATTTTTTCTGGTGAAATCACTTTTACATTATTTATTTATATTCAGAGTAAAAATGAATTGTGAGATGGTCAAATAAAAATTATAAATGGTTAGGAGAAAAATGATTTCTATTAACAAGACTGATTATGTGAGTCTATTTAACCAAGATTCCTGTCAATCTACTACCACTCTTGCTAACGGCTTCTTCACCAGGATTGGCATCTCACCGCTAATCGCAATTGCAATACGTTAGCTGAAAAATATGTCGGGACCTTCCTTTTTACTGACTAAAATAAAACTTCCACAGATCCACATTTAAGATGCCTGGATCAGCAGATACATGCTTCTGACATTCGGCTTAAAAGCTATATTTTCTACAAAGTTTTACTAAAATTTTCCTAGTGACCGGATGAAGCGAGGATGCTGATGGTTACATTTGTCTGGAATTGGTTAGGTTCGGCTATCTGGAAGAAATGCTAGATAATAACGCGTACGCCATTAGTATCATCTCAATGCGGTGATATCATCCTCTAGTTTTGATAAATTACTGTGTAATACGTTTGTTGTTCTTTTGATTCTCGGTTTCGATTGGAGTCACTTGATCGGGCATACCGATTGGTTGCTTGACCACGCCAGGAGATCCATTCCCTTCCATTTGCTGATAATATACATTCTGTCTTTCGTCTTCAGAGAAGTCTCGGAACGCCAAAACCACATCATTTTGCCTAATCATATCAAAGCTCTCCCAGGTTCTAGGGTATGAAGCATTTTAGCGCGCCAGGCCTTCCCTGAGTTCGTAGGAGATCATTTTAGCATGACAGAAAATGTATTGCTGACGCTGAAGCTTAAGCTGAAGCCATGGTCACTACCCGAAGACCACGTCACTGAGCCGAAGTACAATCTACGAGAACTCAAGTGTCCACCTAATCGGGCAATGAGTCAAAAAAGCCATCAATGCATTACAGTTCCCTAAGGTACCGCACCACTTATACAATCCGCAGCTCCCATGTAGTCCACCAGTAAAAATTGTTTATGAGCCGTTTCATTATAACTAAAATACAATGCGTAATGCATATGTAAAAGCTGGTATGATCATGCATTTCAATCCACAATTAGTTAGCGTCTGCCGAGAACATTTCAAGTACTTTTATTGTACTCTAAAAACTGTAGTCGCTTTCCACAGAAAAGGGCTTCCCATTTCATACCAAACGTTTGCTCAGGATTCATTTTGTGATGGAGGCTGTATCATTCTGTTTTTTACAAATTCAGTCGCCAGTCACGTGTGTGTTGAACTAGCACAATGGCAAACTGCATCCATTTGAAAAAAATTAGGCCATGGGGAGATTGTGCCTCAATAAAAGCAGTTTTTTGTTCTATTAAATTGCTAAGCCTGCTTCCTAATTGTCCCCGCAAGCATAATATACTCTTCCATCGGCCGTTTCCTGAAACCCCTTGTTTCGCGTTTAAGAATTTGTTACTTGAGCGAATGCTTAACTGACAGAAAAGGTCTACTTCAAATGCATCACCGAACTACAATAAAATGCGCAAATCCTAAGTTGATTGTTGGATAATAATAGGAGATAGGGTAAGAAAGAAGGCTGGGCATGACTTAATGAGGAGCTTATCTTAAGGAATTCAAAAGGGACTTTGCAAAAATAGAGAATTAAGACATAACATTGCTTTGTGCGAAAAAACCAACACTTATCGTCCGTTTTTGAGGCAGTATCGTATCTAACCTTCTGCCGATAAAATAGGCATAAGAAATCTCTCAGCTGAAAATACTCCGTTCCTTATTCAGGTTTAAATAGGTCACGCATTGATGGTCAAGTTAAATGTTGTAAGCTGAAGGATTCCGAGCATATTTCAACAAAACAGTGGATATAAGTTTACTCGGATAATTTCTTTCCCCTACTCATGGATCGCTTTTACCAGCGTCATTTTTTGTCATTGTTTTTTATGAGTCCTCATTTGTAACTTGCAGTATATTTTATTTGATCAGTAGCTGTCATCCTTCTTCCCAGGTAAGTATCTCATTTATTAGCCCCTCTCAGCTTCACTTGAGATGTGACAGATTGGACAATTTTATTTGTTGCGCCTCGAAGTTTTCCAGATCGCTAAAACACATTTTGAGATCATGCTATTTGCTACTCTTGGAAACAATATCAGTGACTGCATGTGTAATATTTTGTTTGTTCAGACTGCCTGTTTCGATCACTTGAGTGGCCATATTGTACGAACCGGTTGGCTGGCCTCCGGGCCATACAAGCAGCCTCCAATTCCCCTGTTTCCAGAATGTATGTTCTGTCCTAGTAATATACCTTCTTTTACCTTAAAGGAAGTCTCGGGGCACTAAAGTATGTGTGGGATAAATTAATCGTTTGTTGTGGTTTTGACTAATCTAAAAGCGAAGTTTTGTAACCCAAGCGTCTTTTAAAAGATCCAAATGTTTGCGAAATTAATTGTACGGAAGACCAATAGCTTCAAGTCAGTAAAAATGTTTATGGGCTGTTCAAATGCTGCTTCAGTGAACAATTCTGTGCGTATCATAACCCTAAAACTGAAAAATTTTTCACATTTGCTGCACTTCCTCAAACCAGGAGTGCAAATCTCCAAATAATTTACACACTACAAGCCTATTTTAGTTATTTGTAGTCGTGTTCCACTAATTATCTGGCGACTGGAAATTTGGAAACTACTAATTGAATTTGGTACCACTTCACCCATAGCCAGCCGTTGGCAAGTATGCAGGGAAGTGGCAACCACAACTTACATGGAGGAAGACTAATAACTATGTTGTGACAAAAAAGTTACTTAAGCTTAGCTTTATTATTAAAAAATAATCCTAGTAAATAAACTCATGCTGGAAATTAAATCACGTATCTAAAACTAGCGCTTAACTGAAATAAATCTCTATGCTACTTGGACACACCAGCTCCTTTAGAGATCAGTCCTGCCTGGCATCAACACCGCCGATAACCGCATTAGCAAAAAACCGTTGACACCACCTTTTATAAAATGAAGTAGGCTGCTTCGTTGAAACACAGCAAAGCGGATATGAACAAATATGGGTCATGGGAAGCAGCAACTTCCATGCACGTCTTTCAGTATGATAAAGTGACGTTGGTTATAAACTATAAACTCAACTGCTGCGTTTACAAGAATCATGCAGTTTAATTGGAATCACTTTCACCAAGAATGAGAGGATGAAACCCAGATACATTGAAAAGTGATGAATTGCGTATCCTCTTCGCAAAACGAAAGCAAATGTTATTTATGCACGAGATTTTAACGCCACTGGTAATGCTCTTTGGGGGAGAGGATATGTGGGTATATGATCCTACCGAAAATGATAACGAATCAACTAACGTACGGAAGTAGGTGTTACTGATTCCTAAAACCGAGTCGTTATCAATCAGATGGTGAAAGCTAATGGATTGATTGCCATTGATCACTGATTGGCTCTGATGCCTTCATTGACTTGTTCCATTCACATAGGGAATTTGCATGGTAAATAGTAACATGTGGTAACGCATATGCAGCGTCCCGAGACTTCCTTGAAGGCAAAAGAAGGCACAACACCAAAGCAGAATGTATATATTCAGCAAACAGAGGGAGCGAGGCTACTGGCATGGCCCAGAGGCCAGCCCACCCAGCTAAAGCAACGTGGACACCTAAGTGACCGAAACCGAAACCGACAGTCAGAACGAAGTATTACTGCATGCGTTGTGTTTAATGTGCCTTTCAGTGGGAAATTCGAATTTTAATACCTGTGCCTATAAAAAACTGAGAAGCACTGAAGCAAGAAAGAGTGCCAAGAATAAACGAGCGAAAAGCTCTGTACCCACGAAACTATGTGAAGCCCATCCATTGTTATGTGAATGCTTTTAGACCAGTGTTCCTACGAAGAGTGATGAACACATAAGATTGCACGCATTTTCCTCATTCATCAATACGGTTCTCAAATGGGACGTAACCCCAGATGCAGCACAATTGCAAAATGGGATCGGTGAATTTGCAGTTAGATGCATTCTTAGTCCAACAGAAATTCGAAAAAAGATGTCTTCAATTGACGTCTAGGTGAGCACTGAGGCTACATAATGGTAACGAATAACACCCAGTAATTTGTAATACTAGAAATTCTAAATGTTGCCTAGACCTCAACGAAGATGCCTAATTACCTCTCGTACATTCCACGAAAATTGCTACTGATAAAACATAAAATGTCCCCAGAAGTTTGCAAAAGTCCAATTAGTTCCCGCAAAATAAAAATTAACTCGACTGAATCCAAAGTTTTACTAGAGTCAAATATTCATTGAATTTTTCCAAGGTCCCAAGTTTTGTTTTGACTATCACCTTCGTGAATGCGTTATTTAACCCGTCAGAGGGTATGCGTGGGTCGATATCTGTGCAGTCCCAAAAGTTGATCCGTAGGGGTCTTATTACTTTTACATCGTCTCTCATAGCATGGCTCGTCGAACGCCGTGTTATATCGAAGAACTACATGGAATCTATGGAATACATATCGAAGAAAATCAACGAATTCGTCCAGTCTTCGCCTGAAAAGATTAAGAACGTTGAAGTTAAGCCAGGTATTGTTGATCATCCACTTGTTTTTTTCTCACGACACTATTTCGGCAGCAAATCGGTGAAGTTGGACCGAATATTTGCGTGGTTTTTACTGAATGTCCGTTTCGTCCGTATCGAGCCACATACAGTTCTGCTTTTCATGCATTTACGCGCAGTATTACCATCTGATTTTGAGTTTAAAAAGCACAACAATTGCAAAACATAGTGGCGCGTCCTGACAGTTAATCGTTTATGGCGCACTCTTTCGTCCAGCCAGGAACCACTATCAGCCCAAAATATACTACATTTTAGTTGGATACTTTTACGCAGTGGACGTTCTTAACTATTTGGAACAGACAGACACAACAAGAGACTTTTTTGGGCGTGCAAGTGCTTCAATCCGAGTACGTTTTTGTCCTGATATTACTACAATTGAAATTTAGACTTGGCGAGATATCGTGTCGCGCTACGAATCTGAACATATAAATCTTGGTAAGTTAACCCAATAGACTAATGTTTATTCCTTTTAGCTGAAGTAACTGAACGGCTAAATGATATCTGTTTCCAGCTACCCAAATGCAAATCGGCTATTGCAGATCGTCAGAAACTAATAAATGTACCCTTGAGTGGTTGTTAATTAATTCTCTTTTGCTCAGGATCTGCAACGAAAGATTGCTGAATTTGCTGCGAACCAGCGCTCCAAAGAGTTCGAACTTGAACGACTTTGCAAACAGTTTGATATCAAGGACGAGCATGCTCGCTTGCAGTTGCTGGAAAAAGCCAGCGCTCTCCCGGATATCCTCAGTGATTATGTCGCAAGTCTGAAACACCTTGAACCTGTGGTGGGTTTTTACATGAACTTCACCTCCTACATTAACCCGGATAGGTGAGCACACGTACTATGTCAAGTGTCTTGTTAATAGCAAAGGCAATCATCAGGTCTGCCCAACCCTCCGACTGCTGATCAGATCTGGTCATGTCACCGTCTATGAGTGGCTCACAGGTTGCCCTCCAAGTGTTGTAAGTGGGAGCGATGATTATCTACCTAAGATGATTGAGCTGGAGAAAAAAGAAATCGAGGCTAAGGAGGCTGAAGCCCTGTTAGAGGATCAAGAGATTGACGTGAGTTTTTGGGTAGTATTGCCTTATCTGTCCGGTGGTTTAACTCGTCTTCATCTCATTCGTTCAGTTCGCCGACCTGGATGCAGAGGGCGAGACTGACCTAGCTGACATTGACCTTGGCACAGACTTGCTCGGTGGCATCGATATTGTCGACTTGTCCAAAGACATAGCTTCGGAGGAAGCCGAAAGATGTGATGTTTCACGTCAGCTGGCTAGCAGGGCGATAACGGTGGCTACGGGGCCAAATGCGCGTCTTCTGCTGGACTCCACGGAGGGTCGGAACGCCCTCATAAATGATTTGGAGGAGTTGGCTGCTTTCCTGCTTCGCGTCAGGGGCAACTTCCTCGAATTCCATGCTGCTGATTTTCATTTGCCTGAGGCGAAGAAGCAAAAGACTGGTGGTCTAAACAACGATTCTATAGCACCGATCTACCACCAAATAATGCTTGTGAGTTTTATTTTTGTTTCGGTCAACTTGCAGCCCTTATTTTTAATCAACAGGGTTCTTGAATGAAAATACACGTAATTTGTGCATAGCACAATTTTATCTTCAAGAACGATGAGTTTACATGCGCGTCCAACTACCATCGTATAGTTCCTCAAACGAACGCCCAAATGGCGTTTGGACTGACCAATTAACTGGTGAATGTAATTAATTTAGGTGGCAGGTTTAATTTTCTCGTCAACGATACGCTGTTTGAATCTAGGATGCACCTACCGAAGTTCGGTCGAAAACTCTTGATGATGTTAACTTCATGTCCTCAGCTGTTCAGAAGGCTTTCAGTATGATAACTGAAGAGTAAGTCTTTCTACAATTTGTCCTTTTAATCTGCATTCGAATTCATACCATGGTAGCGTTCATAAGCAGCGATCAAGTATTGCACCAAAAGAAGTTAGGCAGATCCAATCATTTTAATTTGGTACCGTGTGCAAGTGGTTCACTTATGGACAGCGAAATTTCATGATTGTGGCACATAGTAGGCCCAGTCTACTATTGTCGCGGATAACCGTGCGGTCATAGTTCTACATTGTGAGGTGGGGACCGGTTGTGCTTCCCCCTCTAGGACTGTAATTCACCTCTCACTGCTGCGGCTCCAGCCCAGCTATCTGGAGCGCCTCATCTGTATGATGCAGGACTTGCGCCGCCAGGCCGATCGGTCGCGTGCCCGCGTCGCCGAACTCAGTGCTGCAGCGCAGCAGGCGAACGAAGAACTGAGCACACTTCATACCGAAATGACCCAGTATCTGCAAGAGCGTAGACGGCTCGTTGCCTATGTGAGTTTGCTGCCTGGCCTACAAGATAGGCCTAAGATCACAGCCTGATTTAGGCTTCAATTCGGTCCTTACAAATGTGTTGCGGTTTCCTCTTTTTTTCAGTTGGAAAAGGAGCTGTCCAAATTGTACGAGAGGGATATCAAGCTCGTCGGCGCAGCTACTGCTGTGTGAATGTGAATGTGTGATTGGGAACAGCATCATCTAATGGTGTGTTCCAGCACGTTTGTATGATCCTCATCACAATATGCGTATTTTGTCGTTACAACCTGGGTGGGTGTGGATGTAATCGGGTGTCCTTTCTGGTCTTGGCGGGCGGCCCTCCTCACTTGTTTCCGAGGTCATCGCAGCGGGCCTGGGGCAGCGCGGGCTGGGGCGGTCACTTCGTCTTAACTCTTGGGCTGTCTTGCAGCTTAGGTGGGTCGATGGCTACCTCTGGAGGGTTGCATTTAAACATGCTAAATATGCTTGGGAAGTCGTGTGTGCAACACTGCTATTTTTTATTGCGGACTTCATGGGCACTCACTAATGCACCCATTTTTTGGGTCTTGTTTTAATTGTTGAAGGTCATGGCGGTCTTTAAAGTTAAAGGCGGTGTGCTCAGGTGCACGGCAGTGTTGATTTGTGTAAGTGCCTAAGAGCGGATATGTGTTCCTATTATTTTATCGCGACGAGAAAGTAGCATACCTAGAATTTGTGTTGAATCAATGAATTCGCTTAGTACTGTTCAGTAATGGAGTCGTGCGGAAGAGTTACTGTTGTAATCCCAAGTTCCTATTCCCCGGTAGTCTATGACAGATTTATTATTTTGTGTACTTGCATTTCAATGAGTGAGGTGAAACATGTAGTTGTTATTTTCGTTGCTTTCTGGATGTCTTCATGTTAACTTCTCTGGGGCTTTTTCCTGAAACATTTTAGTTGTAATTGGATCTTTATTTGGCTACCACCAGTGCCTGAAATCACATCGCTTACACATTACTTTCCTGAGTTTACTCTTGCTTTACCTCATTCTTACCTAAGTGTGTGTTTTCATAAACCTAACCACTTTGTGACTTCAAGTTCATCATGTACGACTTTCAACGTATACCATCCGTAATGGAGTTCTTAACCATTTTGTTTTGCCTGCTGCTAGATTTTGAGATGGATCTCAAAATACAGGGTATCCCTATCCATTTTCCTTACAAGCCGTATGGGTGTCAGCTTTCTATGCTAAATCGAGTAATAAGTGCACTTAACAACAAACAGGGATGCCTCTTAGAATCACCAACTGGGACAGGAAAAACTCTTGCCTTGCTATGTGCTACCCTCGGGTGGCTAGAGCACCAAATGGGTAAAGGGTCCAAAAGCGCTGTGCAGAGTAAGCGACCTTGTTATTTCAAGCGTCTAAAGGCGCTTTAGGGGGTATTGTGCACCTTGAAACCTGCAAACTCTTTGCTTCCACCCAAAATGAACAAGGTAAGATTGGTGTTGGGAAATATTTTTAGGTGATGATTTCGACGATTTCATGGAGGAAAATATGCAAAGAACTCCATCGTTCTGCACGTGCGTTGCTTCTGGATCCCGATCGGTCGATGAAAATGTGTCTGTTTCTTCATTGATCATTGATGTTGATTCGCTTTAGACAAATTCCTCATATAATCTACGCAACAAGAACCCACAAGCAAATCTCACAAGTTATTCGTGAACTACGCAAAACTAAGTACTCAACCGTCGGGTAATTCTTCGTTACCCTCACCGTATCGCTGCTTAGAATGTGCATCCTGAGCGGTAGGACGCGCTCTTGCATTAACCCCGAAGTTCGTAAACAGTCGAACGTAAATGACGCTTGTCAGAATCTGGTAAGTGCCAACTTTCCAAACTGAACTAGAGCATTCTCGAACAGAAGGGCACTTGTCCCTTCGACCTCGGTAAGAATCGCCAGATCATGGCCCGACGCATGCGAGCACTAAATCTGGACACACCTTGGGACCTCGAGGAGTACGTAGAGGCGATGGTCAAAGTGCATACCTGTCCGTACTTCTTCGCTTTCAAACTTTTTGAACGTGTCCCTCTCTGTTTCTGCCCCTACAACTACCTCCTTGATCCGGTATTCAGGGAGACGGTAGGTTGTGAATATGATGAGGCAAAAGGGGAAGGTGAGTTAGCACTGACACTGGTCATTGGAACAGGTGGCCAGTGAGATCTCCGGTAGTGTGATCATAATCGATGAGGCGCATAATATTGAGGGTGCAGCGCGTGCGGCCACCTCGGTGACTTTGTTGGAACGAGAGGTGTTGGTGGCCTCAGAAGACCTGAAGCGCTACCTCCGACTTCTGCAAGCGACTAGCAGCGTCCTGACGGAGGACGTGGAGGCATTGATAAACCTTCTTGGCGCCATTCATCAAGTCATGTTGCTTACGCGCCCACGTCTCGTGGCAGCTGGTAGTTTCGCCTCTTCCGCCCAGGTCTGGTCGGACACTGAGATCGAGGGCCTCTTGTCCACTGTGGGTCTTGGTGTGGATCGCTTCGAGACTGTGCGGGTGAGGGATTGCCTTGTAATTAAAAGCACCAATAGTATTCCATTGCAGGAAGTCATTAAAATTAAATTGACACTATTCTTTAAGATGCTTTAGCGCAATTCATTTGAAATCCTTTTGAACCTTTGCTTCCATGGATTACTACTTTTCAATCTACTGAGGTATCAGGAGAAAACAGTATGTAGTACAATATAAATAACGAAATCAAATAAATAGCTATCTTAGATTCCCGTAGCCTAAATGGGCTGATTGTATTAATTGGTTTTACTGTTGTTTCCACGGTTTGCATTACAGAGTACGGTTCGTTCTTTCATTACCACTGGACCAATTCTCGTCTGACGTGCAAACACAGCTGTTTATTTTAAATATTCAGGGAATAAGGCTACTTTTTTGCGGAAGATCTAGGAGACAGGGAAACCTTAATCGATTGCAATGAGTCGATCGCTAAGTAAAACGCTTAGCCGAAAAGAACCAAAATTTGAAATGTAGCGTTTCAAAAAGACATAAAAAAATTGGGATGTTTTAATAAAAGGGAGTAAGTTTTCTATCTCGTTGCCTTACGCTCTGAGAGTTGTCTTTACATTTAATCATACTTTTTCCTCTGAAATGGTGGATTTAACATTGGCTTCCAATTTCTTTTTATCCAGTCCTGTGCCTTTGGTATTCAGTTCCTTCCCAAATATCACAATTACGATATTATCATCAATTATCAACCAGTTCTTAGGCATTGTTTTGGATTTGTAAGTGCTCGTGATCGAAGTAATGCTCTAGTGCCCCAAATCTTCCTTGGGGTCGTGGTAAGATAAATCATTATGGAAGAGCTGCCTATTATTAATGCACAAAAGAGCGGCTGAAAGACCGTCACCAAACCGAAAATGCAAACGGAGGAAACTTAAGAGTTCGTTTAAACAAAAGGCATAGCCACTAAAATCATGTTACAGTACATGTGTTCTATGAAAATATATGCGTTTACATTTGATTGCGCTTAAACTACATGCACTTCAGGAACTATCAACGAAACATCCTATAAATATGGTTGGATATGACAAGTGGGTGAAATATGGCTTATTATTGTAGAGAAGTTTTAGTCGACTAAATAACATGATTCAGAAGGAGGTACCAGCTAATCGCGATTTCTCCGCACTACAAAATGAGTCGAAGTCCCTCAGTTCTGCGACGATCCGTCTTTTCACCTACATCTTCACTATGCTCAAGTTCATGTACAGGTAAGTGCATGTGATTTGCCGATAGCGAATTGAGGACACCAGCATGGATTTTTCCTGATCTAGATTAAACATTGGGTCTTTTCAAGCGCCCATTGTAATCTAAGTATCATTATAAATGACTTTACGACTATTCTCAGGCGGTTCAAGAAGCTGTTTTGGTTATTGGAAGTAAGGCCTGAATGGAAATATTCCCTGAATATTTTAATTTATTTTGATATTTTAAGTGATGACATGCGTCGCATCCGGAACTACAGAGCGGTCTTGATGGAAGTCGTCAATTTCGAAAGGCAGCCTCCGGGGGAAGATCTCGAGATTTCTGGTGTCTCGATGAATCGGTGGCCAAACAAAACACGGAGTGCCAAAGTATGTGGATTTTGTACTTGAATTGCAACCTAGCAGTGGTGAACAATTATGTATATTAAAATTTGACAGTGAAAATGTCTTTTATTAAACTAAGTAACATTTTGTTTTTAAAATTTGAATCTCTAAATAATCAATAGGTAGTCAGGTGCTAACGATAGTAGTCTCGGCGAATAAGTGCACTTTTAAGACTGAAAGATCGTGTTTTAAAAGTTCCCTCCAGATGAATTAGGTAACTAATTTTGGTCTGTTATTAATGTAGTCTGATTAGAGAAGTAAGCCATCATCTGAAGTCTCATATCCCCACCACGTATTTTAGGTGCTGAAAGCTCTATAATGTAGTGACTTTATGATGTCCTTATTTCGTGACAATTCGTTATATTCTCTGACCACTAAGAGTTAGGGCTGCCATTGTTTTTTTAGCTAAATAAAAATCCATGGGGAGTTTGCCCAAGTGTCCCTATTCAGCACAACGATATTCGGTGTAAAGAATTTGAAATAAGTCAAGAAAAATTAATGTATTTAAGCTAGTGCAGTTCCCAACACATTCTCCCAAGTATGCTGGCTACCAGGGCTCAGCAAATTTGATTTGTGCTTAGAAGGAACCGATCCAAAGTAGCTAAAATGCGAATACCAGGGCACACTACTGGAATGGTATGTTCGTCGAATTTTAAAAAGGCTAATCCTCTGTAAGAATGCAAATGTTGCAAAATGATGTGTAAATTAGAGAGCAAACTAGAGCTATGAATCGACTTGTGAGAAGTGGTGGTGAATTTCGACTATGAAAAGGAGAGGAAACTTATTTTCAAGCATTGTTTGTGGATATCGTGCTTCTCATACGGCCAAGACCGATGCTAAAACTGAGGGGGCCTGAATTGGAAGTCTGCTTAGCACCCATGGAAAGTGCAATAAACCTTAGCCATTTTCAATGAGGTTTGGTAAACTTGAGCTGGGATTTGAGGTTAAAGCTAATCTCGAGTATTGTCAGAGGAAATGTTAAACTAAAGGATTACGAAAATAAATGCTGCAGATGAATACCGCATCCCCTGCAATGATAATGAATGGAATTGTGCTCTTCTCCTTCCCTTGCTTTCTGTGGCGCGTTGTGCGATTGGCAGCAGACACGACTAGTGGAACGGAAAAGCTTGAGCCTGAACTTCTGGTGTCTCAATCCGGCGGTGTGCATGCGCAGCCTAGCGGAGAGCGCTCACAGCCTCATCCTTGCCAGTGGCACGCTAGCGCCACTAGAGGCATTGGCGGTGGAACTGGGCATTGACTTCCCTGTGCGTCTAGAAGCGGGTCATGTGGTGCCTCGGCAACGCGTCCTCGCCAGCTGTGTCGCTCGCGGACCCCGCGGTGTCCGCCTCTGTGCCACTTTTGAGCACCAGAACGCCTTCGTCTTCCAGGACGAGGTCGGCCACCTCCTCTTCGAGGCCTGTCAACGCGTGCCTGGTGGGGTGCTCTGTTTCTTCCCCTCATACAGTCTTCTTGACAAGATGATTGCCCGTTGGGAGGTCCGTTCACTCGTTTTCATTTTCTTGATGTAACATTGGTTTGTCTCCTTCCGTTTCATTTACACTGGCTAAAGTTAAGGCAAAATAGGGATTCCTCGAATTAATGATTTACCGTCACAAAGCTATTTTCAATTATTGCGATTCTTGCACAGAAAACAGGATGCGTTTTTGCTCCCGTCTATTAAATAATGCTCATGCACTGAAGGTACTTGAAGCTCTTGAAACTAGATGGTTTTATAGATGAAACCGATTCTTACAAACTTGAATATTGTTAAGCCGTAGATCGCGGAGGTCACCGGATGATTCAGGATTCAGCTGAATTATGTTAGCTGCTATCATAAATCCTCACCTAATTACCGTGCTTTATTTACCTGTGAATGGTTACGTTGATCTATCTCCGACTGCGTTTTTTTAACTGTCGAATCAACTACAGACAGATTAGAAGGTCGCATACCAATGCCGGTGCATTGTGTTTGTCACTTTTTTTTAACTCTGTTTCAAATGTGTTCATTTGACAATCTAAAATCTTCTCGTTATAGTGGATCACTGCAATAGGTAAGGTGGTAGAAATTTTAGGCTGTATCACCATATCAGCCTGCAACTTAATGCAGAGATGCAAAGTGTGGGTTATATTTTTGTTATCTATTGGTACATAAGCACTACTGTACTTGGTCTACGCTCTATCATAATAAGCGCTCACCTATAATGTAAGCGATTGCGTCCATGCGTTTGCATCATGATTGATTCGCGGAAATTGCAGGAGATCCCCATTATTTGGCACCCCACATTGGGACCACTTTCATTAATCCCACTTTCCTACTCAAGTCCTCTTAGGCAATGCGGTTTCCTCAATCATATTCAGTACAATATTTAAAAAAAAAATCACATGCCTTTTGCACCCGTCTGTAGTCGACTGGACTGATGGGTAAGCTGGCGAAAGTGAAATGCGTGTTCACGGAGCCCCGATCCTCAGAGAAGTTTGACGACTGGATGGCGAAGTTCCACGACACCGTTGACTTGATGCGCAGCTCATCTCCTGGTGGAATGACTGGCGCTGTTGCTCTAGCTGTATGTCGCGGCAAAATCAGCGAGGGATTGGACTTCGCTGACAACTACGCCCGACTCGTGGTTGCCGTTGGAATACCATTTCCGCCTGTCAAGGACCCACAGGTTTGCTGTCTTCTGATTTGTTTTAACCTAGAAAATCTGTCTTTTGGAAAACGTTTTTCCATCACACATCGAACTGGAGGTGGTTTTACAAGTGGAAACACGTATCTAAGCTACCATTACTACCACATCGGTGGTAATCGATTATCGTTGGCAGACAAGGAACAGATTCGAAAGGAAGGTGGGAGGTGATGAAATCGGGAAAAGTGTTTTTTGCGGCCTCCTTGAAGTATCCTGGTGAATCCTTTTGCTTGCCAGAAATGAATTTCCTTAATAAGGTGGTAGCTGTTGCAAGGTCTAGTGATGGTTTCCAAATTCAGCTTTTGTTTGTAGTTTGGGTAGTTTTATTTGCTCAAGTAGTATGCGTTTCGTTGAGTACTGAACTGCTTAATACCGACTCAAGCTTCTCGCCTTGTTGTTAGGCTTGATTGATCGCACTGGGTAGCTGTTCTCCGTCATTTCATAAGATATCACCATGCGTAATTCCGGCTACACAGAATAATCGTAAGAGAAATCAGTTTTCTATGCTACATGGGTGTAATTCGCCTCTGTGTTGTAACAATGATGAATAGGGCGCACATTTACTTCATGTAATAGAATCTATCCAAATAGCTTTATTTTGCTTATTTTTTTGAGACGATCTGAACTTGTTAGCGTAAATTTAAACCTTGGTTGTGGTTTGCAATTTGCGCATTCATTTTCGCTATGGTCACTCACAGCTCTGTCTTGGTGTTCCATCAGATGTCCTGCATAAATTGTTTGCTGGATTATGGGATGGGCTTTCTTAGACAATCATCGTAGTACGTATTAGCTTTTCCTGTCTTTCGTCGCTCCGATCAATCCGATCTGCGCTGATTCCTGTTTAAAAATGTCATCAATCTTTAATTTGTCCATGGTTTTGGAGTATTTCTAAATAAACTAGAACCATAACTTACGCTTGATCAGCTCTCGGTACAAAATGTTGAAACTCATTAAAGTAGGAGTCATGCAGTGGTAAGAAGATGGAGTACCTTGTAGTTGAGGGAACAATATTCATTTAATTTTACCTCGTTTAATACCTGATTTTGATTGTACTCGCCCTTTAGATTGAACAGAAACGGGCTTTCAATGATACCCTCTGTACATCTATCTCTTCACTGGAAAAGACCCCCAGTCAGACGAGTTCTCCATCGCCCCTCAGAGCTCTCCCTGTGTGTAGTTTGGTATAACTGAATAAACTGTGCTGCATATTCGTTTTAAGTTTATTTTCCTGCATAACACGAGATCTGTTAGAGTAGAATTGCATAACATAGTTTGTAATCTCCGTACTTCTTTATATCGAGCGAGTTTTTCCACATTTCTTTCTACGTGATGAGCTCTGGACAAAAGTCAGGGTTCTTACCATCTGCAAATAAATTGGTCGCTTTTTACTAAGTGAAAACGCACTACCGATGGAACTCCTGGTGAACGTCAGAAGAATGATGCAATGTCCCTGAATTTGAGTCCTGCCTCAGGCAAGTCCGCTCATGTGAGTAGTTTTTAAGGTAGAGTATGCTTGAGTTGAAGTAGTTTCCGTGAAATGCAAAACGCTTTGGCATTTGGAGATTTGTAATGAAATACGGAATGAAAATATTGGAAGCAACTGAACTGATTTCGTCCGCCGCCAAGATTTATCCTGAATCCACTCCTAGAGTGTTTGCTCATTTTAGTTTGATTCCCTGTACCCATTTAAAGTAACACTAATCAGTTAATTGAATGATTTTTACAAAAAACTAGATGAATCATGGACGCCGTCTTCCAACAATCAAACAAATCGAGGCAGCCGATTCCACTGCCGGGCTCACTAGGCGGAGCACTCCAGGCGTCCCTTCATGCGTTCTCTCCGGTTCGGAGTGGTACGTGGCGCAGGCTTACAGGGCGCTCAACCAGGCGTTGGGTCGGTGCATTCGTCATCGGAGCGACTGGGGTGTAATCATCCTAGCCGAAGCACGCTTCGTTGAACAGTCGGAGCGCTACCTCCCCGGCATTTCTCGGTGGCTGCGGAACCAGTAAATCTCTTGCCTTAATCGGTTTCTGAACGAAACTCCCTTCGTGACATATTGGACGATTTTGTCTGCTACAGATTCGTGGCTCACGAGAGGTGGTCAGATTTGCTGGCGGATTTAAGCGAGTTCGTTGAACGGATGTCAAAGGTCGCGGAAACCTGATTGAGTTTGCGAAAAGCTGCGATGATACTTTTACGACTGTAGTTTTGTGTCAGTAGTAAATGTTAAAGCCTATATTTTACCTCATTTTCATCACACTTTGGCACACTATTTAAACGTGATAAGTAGCAACATTGGGCTTTGTCGACTGGTATCGAGGGGAGTATGGATGGGCCTCACCCGGCCTCAATGGAGATGCATTAATGCTACTTTTCATCACTGCACCATTTGGAATATTTGTTTATTCTTGCCAGTTATGGTTGACCTTAGCTCTTTGCACTTGCGGTTGTTACGATAAATGATTGCTTTTGACAGCAGGGGGACCAGACTTGTTAAAAATGCCTTATTTTGAAACCATTTTTTAAGTTCCTTGGTATGCTTATCACGGCACATCACGGGTATTCACGTGTGTCTTATAAATTCGTTTGGATAAAGGGATGCAAGATTTAGCTTATGAATGCAAATTTGTCTTATCACTCACTGAGTGCATTGTGGAAGTTTTCATCACTATTGGAAAAAAAATAATTACTGCCTTAGTTCTAAGTAGGGTCAAGTAAACCAGTTATGCCACTTTGATTTGAAAATAGTTCGGAAGCAATTCCGCGATGTTTTTACTGTAACGGTGCATGGGGCCGGAGGCTCCTGAACCTCAATGTCTCATCCCAAATTTGTCGTTAGGTTGCTCATTAGAAATAACTGACAAATTGCAATCCAAGGGAAGCGTAACCGGATCTCAAGCGATTGATTGTTTTTTTGTATCCAGGCCCTTTGAGTTCCCTTAACTGCGAAACTTCTCGGTGGTATCAATAAGTAAAAAAACCTGATTTTTAACTTAGTTGTCCTGATTCAAGTTTTACTTTATGGTCTAGGATTCAAGGATAGTAAACTAGTTGCAAATGCTTTTTCCAGACTGTCAGCAGACTAAATTGGTCCACTTCGAGCTGCCGAAATTCCTCGAGTTCCGTAGCTAGATTGTCTTGTACCGTTTCACATTCCTCTATTCCAGCATTGTTTGCTTTGCTAATTTTTACTAGTTACTTTGTTGAGAGATTTTGTGCCAGTGGACATTTTTAAATAAATCACTTTTATTGGGAATTCAGTTATCCCTGATATACTGTACTGTTTTTGAATTGACGGTTTTCTCCACTAGGTCTAATACGTTTAAAAGGGGATAGTGAGCAAATATCAAAGAATATGAAGTGGTCAGCTGAATTCTGTACTAAAGCCCACTCTGCACAGCCACTTGTGGCGTCTCATCTACACATGAGCTGGAGCTAACACAAATCGGTGTAAGAGGACTTTCTATGCTTCCAAAGATGACCACGAGGAATATTTCTTTGGTTGGATAAGGATTTGTCTGTTGGCCCAAACGTATCTTATACTATCTCACTAACAATTGTGACTCTAGCGTCAATGCTTACCTGTTGGGTTTATCAGACTTAAAAGGCACTTGAAATCGAAATTTATGCCACTTTCTTGCAACATCAAAGTGTGGGAATGGGTTTGAAATATGGTTCCTCGATTGTCCTCACCAACCATTTAATTTGCCGTTAAATTGCTCAAGGTTTGGCGTTGGGATTTGTTAAAATTTGTAAAATGAAGGGAATAAATTAGAATCCTTAATTCATCCGCGTACGTAGTCTTCTGGAATGTTCTAAAATCGCTTTTTAGCAGCCAGAGTATGCCGACGTTTCAAAGCTCAATTTTAAGACGAGATTTCTTGCGCCAGCAAATTTTGATTTAATCCATGGACCAAATTGAATAAACACTTTCGTTTCAGTCCGAAATTTTGGATCCTTCATCCCTAAGGTTGCCGCTGCGTATGCAGCAGTACAAGGGGTGTACGACTAGGCTGTGGTTTTTCTCCACCGGGGTACAATCGCTACAAGGAAGTAGAATATTAGTGTGTACAACGCTTCGAGTGGCTCACGCTTAAGGAATCCCGGATTTGTCTCGCTCCGAGTCTACTGCAGGCCCCTCAATACGGTAAGGTAGCCGGCACGGGGGGTCTGGATGGTCGGTTGGGTGTAAGGGACCACACAGGCGAGTAGTGCATTTTTTTCTCGACGCACTCAGGCTTGAAATGGCAGGCAGCGGAGCCAATCACCACATGGCTAGCTCCACCTTCGGCCAATGCGAGACTCGGACAGAAGCGCGAATACACAGCCGTGCATTTGCGCGCACGACGCACTAATACGGTTCCACCGCCTGTCGCCGGTGTCATTTTACCACCCGTGTTGCAGACACAGGCCCGTCCATTCAAGCACGTTTACACATACACAAAGTTACGGACTCTAAACCACGACCAGTTTGTCATGAGACCTCGGGGCTTACCCATGTGAAAGGGGAATCAGTGGACCATTAGCAGAAACATCAAATTGAGTTTGCAACAAGTCAAATCAATTGGCACTATGCTCCCCTCCCTTCTCTTGTCCCTTCTGTTCGTTGCTGGTGAGCTCATCTGTGCGAATGAGCCTCTACGGAGTTGGTATCCCTATCGTCCACAGTCAATGAAACAGCGGAGAGAGTCAAACTTCGTTGGATCTCAATCTCCTTTGGGAGGAGGTGGACTCGAGATCTCCGTCTGTCCAATGGAATGTCGCTGTTTCGCAAAGACCGTCACATGTTCCAGCGGGAAACTAAAGGATCTTCCTAGAAATCTTCCACTCGACACGGAAAGAATGTAAATGGCGTTTTTGACATACATTAGCGTCAGTGTCTCGTAAGAAAAGAGGTTAATTCGTGCAAGTAATACCCTTTTCCTAGTTTCAAAGTTAAACTTGCAAACCAGATAGAACGTGTGTGTTTGTACTTACCACAAATGGAAATTTATCGGAGATTTCGAAGTTTCTTCCTATACTAAACTTTGCCGCCATTTCTTTAAGCACGCAACTACTTCAACTGGTAAATCACTTAAACAATTTCAGCGAATTCATAAAACCTTTTGAAGCTGACGCTAAATGCAATAATCTGCAGCCTATAAACAATCTTTCAGCCTCCTGTGTACGCAAAGTCACGGCGACCAACCGTTCTCATGAGTTCCATCGGCAAACTTACGAGAAAATTATTGTAGTAAAGTGGCAGGTTCTAGTTAATAATGCTATTAAATTAAGCATTACACCGGGAGGTAAGCTGCTTTTGCATTGGGAAGGTTGTATGTCCCGTACTCTTTGTCTCTACTGTTTAATGCATACTCCTTGTCCTGCTTGCCAATACTAGGAGCACTTTCCATGAGCCCTTGGTGTACCGCATCTGGTAAACAACAGTGAAGAGATAGCTAATACACTTGTGTCCTCTCACTTGGGCCCGTATTTATCGCTTGGAAAAGTTCGCTCTCAAGTTACTTTAAATGCCCACAAAAATACCACCGGAAGCATGTCAAGTTAGGGAATAAGAAATTGACCGTGAAATGCCGGGACGATATCTTCATTTTTGTGCCGCCAGAAAACGTGGGTGGTCATGCCATTTCGGCTTATAAATCACAGCATATTGCAAAAAATATTGCCCTTGCGGGTTACATCTGCATGCACGAGATTCAGTAAGTGTAAGCCATTTAAACGGCACGGTTTGACGATTTATAATGTTCGTAATAAAGGCCTTATAAAAGTATTTGGACGGGTCTGGTATTCTGTTGCCTTTAGGCACGATATAATTTACATAATTATCAAGCGCCAGTTTACTGGTCCGCATGGTACTGAGCAAAAACACCGGTTCTGTTCCAATGGGCGCTAGCATGCATTGTATTTTACAGTAGTGCTCTTGTAAACTTAGTTATCAAGGCATTTTTTAACTTTTCGTTACGGCTGTGGTAGGAATATTCCGTTTCCTTTTGTAGCAATGCTAACTTACCAGTTTTAACACCAATTTCCATAGTATGGTTTAAGACAACATTCTGGTGTACTTCCGAATGTCCTAATTCGACTCTTTGATAGCCTACTTTGAGTGAACTCTGAGCGAACATGATTTTGATTCTGCTGGTTTCGTTTCCTGCTATGGGTTGATAATGTTTGATTTGGATTTCGGTGGTGCACCATTGTCTTGGCTAATCTGATTACCTGAAGTCTGCATCTCACCTCGTTCAGTTTCTCATTGGTTATCATAATTCAACTAATAATCGAACCCATCTCTTGAAATGCGACTTTGAAGTGAGGCTGTTCAAAGCGAAGTTGTTGGTTAAGAAAGAGAACTTTAATCATCACATGCCGAAATGGGGTTTTGCACTCTGACCATTTCGAAAAGGAGTCGAATTGAGACATGCAGCTACCATTGATGCCTCTACGTGGGTTGCAACGTGAGGCACAAGTGTGTCACTTACTATGCCGATCACTTGAGGAACTGTATTGTAGGTGGCTGCGCTTCTAGAAGCTCAGAGGTAGTTGCTAATCTACACATAAGGCGCCTGCTAAACTGACTGACAGCTGAATTGCCTAAATGAATAGACAGTTCATGTAAATGGCCGGAGGGGGGAGAGCTTAAGCCATCCGAAAGCACAATTCTTTCACCGTCTTCATCACATTTTCGTGAATTGTCTTAAGTCGACGATCCCAAAAATGGGGCCGACCAAAATATGTGATGAGTCACGTGACCTTGAGATCATTAGCATCACCAGGCTATTGGATTTTCTAAGATGAGTTTAATCTCCCTTCCACAGTCGCAGTAACTATTGCCCGCGCAAAATTGCAGCATCTCAGGAAAGTGTACCTTTGCGTGATGCTGAGGGGAGCGATAGGGGCTGGGTCATGTGCGGTCATGTGGGTCAGTTTTATTGCGTTTTGCGCATTTCAACCCATGCGCGTTTCTAAGACCTCCCTGCAGACCATATTTCTCTCGCCTCCCTAATGAGGACCTCCCTACATGAGGGTGGAAATCGTTTTCATTTGACCGCAATTACTGGGGTTAATGGTGAGATGCCCTTGACTCTGTTTTCCAAAAACATCCCTCGGTGATTTGAAATTGTAGATTGGGAGATCACTACTTAAAGAGTGTTCTTGAACTTCGCGTAATTTGGCGGCAATCCTATCAACTGAGATAAGGACTGCGTTTCGCTAGAGCAGTCCACTAATCTTTATGTCATATATTATCGATTAATACGTTAACATGCTGATGCTATCAGCAAAAACGGTGTCTGTTTCAGGTGCAAAAGTATTGAAAATAATGGTTTCGTCGATCTTCAGATAAATAAGGTCCATGATAGCTGAAATGAGAGCACTGTGCATGTTGTGCTTAGTGTTGATCAGGGACAAAAAGGCTAGCTTGATGGTCTGTAGAATACGGCAAATGCTGCTCCACTTTGATTGGGACCCAATAAAAAGGCATGCTAGGTTATACTAGTACGTGTCGATTATTTTTATCGTGTATGGGAACGATGATGAGCTTCCAGAGGCATGAAGAGTCTATTTTCGGGATAGGTGCAATCCTCCAATGTCCAAAATTGGTTTGGGTTCTACAAAGTAGATGCTGAACTCCAAGGGTCCGCAAATAGTTTTCATGTTCACGTAGTCTGGCGAGTTATTTTATAATTGCAGGTCATATCCTTAAGCTACTTTCAAAACAACCTCAGTGAATCCCTGATTAACTGCATAGTTAGTCAGCTATGCATCCATTTTGATTATTTTTAAACAGATTATTTTAGAAATCTTATCGTAAGCCCTATCCTATGTTAGTGAAATAGAAATAACCCCAAATGAGGTATTTTTGTTGCTATAGCATCAAAATGGCCTTGACTGAATCAGAGTAATGCAGCTATTAATAAGCATTATTTGAGTAGGGGCCCATTGCTTTTGCCTTGTTGCGCATGCTATGGTGCCTGAGTGACATTTTCGCAACGACTTTTGGTGGATTAAAAAGTGTCAGAAGCTCGCATATTGACCACCCTGTCATTATATGAATAATTTCTGATAATTAATTAGGTTGAAACTGACATTTTTTATTGATGAACCTCCTTTTGTTTACTGTTGTGCTATCGATAATAAGGACAGCACTGACTTCTTCTTGTACCACCCGGGATTAAAACGGTCATTCAGATTAAATAAAGCCACTAACTGATTAGAGACTAGGAAGTGAATTACTGTTTCTAAAATTTAGTGTGGCTTTAAAAAACTGATATTGCTTATTCCGAATGCCTTTTGCATAAAGCTGCTCCTTTTCGTGCTTCAAAAGTGGTCTGCTTCTGCCAAGGTATACTGTTTGTCACCAGTTTTCATGATTGCAATCACAAACTCTCGAATCAGCGTATTTTAATAGCATTAAAACACACGTATTGTCAAAAATAGCATAATTTTATGACTTACATGCACCGATGCAGCCAAGGGAAACCATGTTTGGCCTTTCATTTGATAGTTAGCTATGGAAATTTCCAAGGGAATGAGTCATTGTGACGCAGCGACATGGTGCTGAAAACTGAGGCACCGTAATTTGTAGCATTCATTTGAAGTAAGCGCGTATTTAGTGAATTATTTTATCTGGCCAATGGTAGGTCAAGTCGTGGTCACTTAATTGCTTTAGCACTAACCCGAGAGTTATGCCACATTGATGCGAATAAGCTCAAAATACACGACCTCATGGCAAGCATAGTCTCGACGTTATTGCCTTTAGGTATCCCATTGAGCATAGTACATAGCGAACCGAAAATCAGAGTGAAAATGCCTCTCAAATACTTAGTCTTGTACGTCCCCTGCTTAGTTTCCTTGTGGAGACTTCCAGCATCTAATGTGGTTATGTCCAAACATTCTACTCAGAAGCCTCTCTATAGAGTTTATATGACATTTTAAGTTCAGGTTACCTGACCATAAGTCAAAATCGTGCTAAAAGACTTTTTGATTCCTTTTTAAAAGGCGATTTTAAGCTGTGTAAAATGACCTGCCATGAGCTTGGTTGATTTTGTGCAATGCGTTAAGGAATTCAACCCACTTGAGGGCACTAAAGTTGGTGTTGGATAGGGACTGGTGATTGGAACGTTTTTTTATCATCAGAATTAATTTATTTTTAATAAGTGGAAGCCGATTCCTCTGATTGAGATGCGTAAAGTCGGGGTACCTAGAGTACAGCAAGGTGATGCTCTTTTCCAAGGTAGAAGCAGTTTTCATTCCCCCCCCCCAAATATGGAAGAATGAAAGACTAACCTGATGGCTGCACTCCCGAGGCTGATAACCACCTCGAATTCGTCCTAACTCGTGGGTGCTTTTTATAGCTTTCCTAGGTGGTCCTATAGGTATGTGTGTCTGTTTTCGCCTGAGGCAGGCGCCGTCATATAGACCTGATAGGAAAGGCGTCCTTTTCACCTTCACCCACTAAATTAAAAACTTTTAGCTTTTGCATCCTGAAATGCGGTGTTGTTTCCTTAAAATTGCCATTTTTTGCGGATAGTTCACAATATTTGACCTTATTGTTACATCAGGTCAGTTGGTAGGACACACTCAAAACCATTTACAATTTAAATCAGTCACGATACAAACAGTTTGTCTTAATTATTATGCAAACTTTTTATACCTATAAGCTCAAGGGTGTTTGGGGCGAATTCCATATTCTGTAGTAAAAATGCGAGCAACGCCGATACTGTTCGAAAATAACATGCCCACTGTAAAACTGGAATCGTCAAATAATACATCGGTTCTCCTGCACAACACAAATAGCAATCAGAACATTCATAACTCATTAAATTATTTTGATGTTAACAAATTGCACTAAGGGTGAAACTGTGCGTTGTGGGATTAAAATCTTTCAGATACGTGTTTGTCGGATTTTGCTAACCTTGTATTACATTCTCATAAAGTAAAACCGTCTTCTTGACGTGTCTTTTGGACGCAAATAACGCTTGGAATTTCGCTTAATGTACATGTAATTTCTACAGTCTGTTTGGTTTCATTCCTCGCTGTTAATGGTATTTTTAATAATATACGCCGAGGATCTGTAGGAAATTTTAAGAATTGATAAGTTTTATGCATTCATTCAGCAGGCAGCAACGATCAAACAATGTAGAGAGTAGACTACTTGGTTTGTAAACGTATGAATTGGATAAGCGATATCATATATTTTTTGAATGTAATTTTGTCACAGAGCCCACGAACTGTATTTTATAGCCGCTTTGCGACTTTCTTTGCCTAGTCGTTATTGACCCGAAAGCAATATCCTAAAGCAACTTTCAACCCGTGTATCAGTCTGGAAAAGTAAAGAGGATTTGTTCTAAAAACCAGCCTAAATCCTTGCAACACTCAGAAGTTTGTTTCATTGTATCGAAGCATTTCCCATGTGGTTAATCACTATCAATGTAACAGGTCATTTTTTATATATGGTTCTGGAGTACCCATGTTGCGTTTTGCTTATTATCTTAAGATGTTCCAAAGACGATTTCATTGCTTAATATTGTTTGCTCATTGAACTCTTTTCATTATGTAACCATATTTTTCTTCAGAATCATATCCCGTGCATCCATACATCGATTGGAGAAAAGCGGTTTTCAGCGCATACCAACAGTGACACAAATGTGAGTTGAAACGTTCGAAAGGTTACAAGTATTGCTTTCGCTTTGTAGGCTTGCCTTATTTAAATACATAGGACATCTATCATTGCAGGAAAAATTGTAAATGTCGCATTTCCTTCAATAGTCGTTCCTATTTCGATGTAACATATTTTAAAAACACTTGTTCGCGTCTGACAGGACATGCCTGTGGTACTTAGCTCAACGAGTATCTACTTTCTTTTTCAATTGCTGTATATGGTTGTGTTGATTTTCCTAGCGTTTTACACCTTACCTACCTTGAACTATGTATTTTTTGCGTTTTGCGAACACACGACACTCGACCAATGCCGTAATTCGATACACTGAGAGACCAATATGGTGTTATTCCGATAAAACACCGCTACGTTTTTGCTTCAACGTTGATTAGGTGGTCCTTAGTACCGTTTGTTTTTCATTCTAATGCATGCTTTTTGGCATTTCAGAGTCCTCTCTCAGAGCAACATCTCTGAAATCGAAGACGGTACATTTGAAGGATTTGAAAACCTGCAATATCTGTGGGTGACTATTGTTGTTTTTCCTACTCAAAAAGTTAAACCGACTCATAAGGTTTTTGAATTTAAAAGGGAAATTCAAATAGTGCCAAGTTCTATTCAACTGTATTATGCATAAAATGTGAGATGTTCGCGACTCACTTTATTAAGGCCTGCGGTTTCTTCTGCAGATAAATAGCAGTGAGCATTCGTCCAGTATTAAACCCGTTTTCCCTAAGATGCTTATAGAAATTTTCACGTCCCCTAGGAAAATTGTGTTTTGCCTGCGTACCACTATGGAAATCGGCTAGAGTAAATTTCTTTTGAAACATTGGAACTTCGTTTGCAAAAATAGCGTCTTTTGATGGGAAATATCAAAACAACGTTTGCTCCATACGTTTGAGCCAAAATCGTCAATAATTATGAAATTTTGAACCAAGGGATATTAATGTTAGTTGAAAAGTGCTAAAAAGATTTCGCATCTACATGGGAGGTACTATACCATGAAAAATGTACTTTCTTTATTAGGAAAAATATGCTCATAAATATTGGCCGTTTACAAAGCATCGAAGCTAAAACTAGCATCTACAGAAGAATGTCACCTCATTTCAGTGGGTCTAACTTTTGCAAGCAAAAGGTAAAATGCAGCAATTAGTTCGACTACATGATTTTGTTGACAAAACTAGGAAATTGCTTGATGAAGAAAACTTTGTTGTTGGAATCATTAAGGCCCAGAGCTGCAGGAATATTTTTTAAAGGTCTACCTGCACCGCTTTCTAAGCAACAGCAGGCGAAACACAAAAACACGTGGTTTGATGAAGGAAATGTGAAAAATTGAATCAAATACAGCTTTCAGGTAGATTTGAAAGTACCGTAACATTCCTGTTAGCCAAAAGAGTGGTGCTGAGATAAAAACGCAGTTTTGAGGATTCGGGTCTGATGCAACTCATGAAATCTAATTTGCTCACCATGAAAACCTACCACGGGTTGGATACACAATAGATAAGGTAGCCTAGCTCGACCGCCCTGCTGGCAAAAGTACCTCCTACATCAAGTAATTAGCATAATAGTCTCAAACCTCACTCCCGCAACTGCAATGATGGGATTATTTACTGTTTTTGTGGACACCCTTGTGTTCGTGCTTGGTAGTGGGTAAGTAGAAGGCTTAATCACAACCCAAGGTACCGTAGCTTGGGCTCCCAAGGGTGCGTTGAGTGTATTGGCTAAGCGTGTTGGTTTATTCCTATCAATCCTATTCCGAAACACCTTAACATCATGTGCGACCGGATTTCGCTTTTTTAATCTGCCATAGAGTTAGTTTGGGGATAAACTATTGCTCTTTATCGTCTCCGAGTGCTGATCTATTAATTATAAAATGCTTGGTGACATTCGAACTTTTAAGCGAATCTGGGATGCTTTGAACCTACAATAGGCTTCCAAAGGTGACTTCTGTTAATGGTAAAAAGCATAATGTTTGCTGCATATCATAAGTTTTAGTTTAAAACGAAGTTGCCTCGCGTAATGTTACTGCTTCAGAGCAATTATTAGCTGTTTTGTATGAGCCGTGTGTCATTGTAACTACCGTAATTTGAGAAAAGGCGATCGTGAATTGAGAGCAATCCACAGATAATTCCACTCTTGGATTTAAGTAGAGCTTGTTGACAGCAATCATATTATTCAGTGAATGCCTTAATGGGTCGAGTAAATCGCGAGGCTTGAATTCATAGGTTAGGTTCACTACTTATCCTTTAAAGTACTTTTATTAGGTCTAATACATTTTTTCCCAGGTCCCAAAAAACAACTTAAATTATTTGGCAAAAAGCATTCTATACTTTTAGCATTTCCTTCTCTGCTGACAATAAATCCACTGTTACCCATGAATTATAGATTCTTATAGAGCGTTTACGAAGCACTCAGGCCATTCCGGAGTACATCATCTTATAAATTAGGATGATATGCATCAATGCTTTGCCAATTCATATCTTTAAAGATTAGTCATATTGCATGGTTTTAATTTACACTCGTCGAATTTTCAAAAGAAAAATACACTGTGCAAAACAGAATGGCATTCGTTGATAGTTCAAATAAAAGGGAAAGCCGTAATAGGTGAAATACGGCTGGAGGGAGTTTTTTGCACATAAAACTGCTATTTATAAGAACGCTAAGAAATAATGTTGATCGCCAATAACTCCACTATGAGACAGTAATACTATTGGAATTGTACCATTATGGTGAAAAGAAGATCTCAAAGGTTCTTTGGATTTTATTACAAATAATAATCATAAAATTTGTTATTTAAAATGAGTGGAAAAGGAAAATTTTGTGATGGGATCAATTGCAGTTGCGATTTTTTTGCAAATAACGTGCACATTAATAGGGTCAATAGAATGCCGTTTTCATGCACCTTAGCATTCCGACTACGTCTCTTAGGCGAACTTCTAAAGACAGAGGCACCAGACGATTGCCCCACGTATTCTGCAAAAATGTACGGCATAAAAAGGTGTTTGTGTATTCGTGGGAAATGCAAGCATGCGTACTTGCCGCGTGTGTGGTCGCAGTCTAGAGGTATAGAGGAGGTTGAAAAATACGAGACCGTGATTTAAAGCAAACAACTGTTAGGGGTGGACTTACCACATCTGGTGGTGCTTATCTTCTTCCTCTCAGTGAGGTGCACATTTGTACGCGCGTGTGTGTGAATTCACGTCGTGTGCCCCAGTGCACATGTGCATGATTTATGGTTTTGCGGAAAAAAGGGTAGAGCTTGTGCATTGTAGTCTCATTTATCTCTGCAATGCTCAAATAGCTTGCTTGCTTGCTTGTCAAATTGCTTCGGTCTTTTGAGCAAATGCACGTGTGTATAACATTACGCATAAATTACACTCCATTCAGTCGAAAATCCGTGTTTTGCCATAAAAGGTAACGCTTTAAAGCTCCAGCTAATGTGCAGGTTAATTAGGTCTGCAAACAATAAGCATCCGGGTGCACATGCTAAAAAAATGGTTGGACCGTTTCAAAATGATAAATGTGGATCAATATGAATAAATATCTTCTAGGGTGCCGAATAATTAGTACTTTTTTATTAGACTTGTTCCCTTTTTGTGATGTTTTGGCCCTTGTCATCCTAAATTACAAATACTGTTCAAGCCAATAAACTGTTCCACGTTTGTGCTACTGGTAAACTTATGGACACCTTAGTATGATATTATCTTGTTCGTCATTTGGCGAGAGAACTCCCGTTGTAATGTTGCAGCCGACCACATCGTCCCCTTTATCGGCAATCGTGGGTAGAAGTGCGGTGAAGTGTATACACCAGCAAACATATCATATTGTTCTCCAGTTTCCAAAAGGAACTAGAAAAGAACGTTTAATCAATAAAGACGTTAACGAAAAGGCAAATCCCATTTTCAAAAGCTCTGCTGTTTGTAGTTGGAAGTTAGGCATGTTCAATTAAAATATTCAATGGATTCTCATACTACACATAGGAAGAATTTGACAACATCATGTCTTAAATTTTAGGGACCTTCGACAAAACAATTTGCAGTGTCTTTACGATGGAACTTTTCAAGGCCCGAAGAACCTCCGAGTTTTGTACGTCACGTTGTTGATTTTATTTTTGTCAGGAGTACAGGAGGAACAACACAGTCTTTTTTTAATGAAACAAATTTATATTAATACGCGACCACTCAAGATTTGGGCAGACCGATGATGTCATTGTAGCAGAACAAAAAATGCCCAGTATATACACTATCCTAACATGTCTATGCCAATCGAAAAGCGCTTCCCACAAGCTTGATTTGATGCGGTATTTTCTTCTCCAGTTACCTTCACTTCCTGTTAACTCATAATGCGATATTCTCAGTTGTTATCACAATGTAGAAAAGCAAGAACTATATGTGTATCAGTTCCCACATCGTGGGGATTTCTTTGTGTGTGTGAAACCTTTTAGGCCATAGGTATTTTATTAACTTGGCAGTAAAATAATTGGTTTCTAACTATTCCTGATGTTAATTTTTTGTAGACATGAAAGCCTGTATAACTGTGTTATTTTTTGAAAGATTTCACGGTGCGAGGAAGTTTAGCAGACCTCATTTTTTTAAAGGTTTATTTTTTAAAGAATGTAAAGATAACAATCTATAAGTGATGCAGGTCACATAGGACATTACGCCGCAGACCTACACATTGCTTTTTAGCTTTAATAACATTCTTTTTCTAAATCAAATGATAAAGCTACCATTGAGATTAATGCTTTTTGAAACGGACATCCCTGGAACTGCTTAACAAATTTGGTAACCATCCCAGTTTAATAATGATTATAGGGAACAGGGAACTCTGGTTCAGGATTAAGCGAACCTTGAACTTTTATTTTAGAAAGCTTGATCAGAACAAGATTTCTTGGATTTCCAGGCGAACGTTTCACAGTCTATCGGCTTTACGATGGTTGTAAGTGGACGCTTTAAAGAGTCCTCCACTTTTCTTTGACAAGGAAAGGGAAATTTGTTCATCTTCTGCTTTGAGAATAAACAAACGGAGCACAACAAATTAGTGTACTAATTTAGCGGCTGGAGTCATTAATTCATCCACTGGAGCACCAAAGAATGTCCTAGCAATTGTCATTCCATTGGACGTTGCGCTTAATAGCGGATAAGAGCTTCACCACATTTCAACAGTGACTTATTGTAGGCTTAGTACAACGCTTCACTTCAGTTGCATTGCGAAATTCGTATAAATTGAGTCGTGGCACCAGTCTGCCTCATAAAGAACCCTAATTTACTAAAGGTTTATCCAAGAGTAAGCATAAATTGACAGCAAAATTAAGCACTACGACAGTTGGACATTTGGCCCCCGTTTCTGGTTGAAAAAAGGACCGAATGCATCATAGGCTGCATCAGGTTAATAAATAATATCTCCAATAGCGCTAAAACCTAACTTTAGCGTTTTCTTATTTATCATTGATTCTTCATTTTATTTCCAGAACTGCCTGCATCAAGTCGCATATTTTTTGTTTGTTTACAGTTTTGTATGCATTCAATACTTCATTTCAAACTCTAGATGACATGAAAACATAATCTGCAGAAACACATTTTAAATCTAAACAATCGATACGCGTATCAATGGGAAAGACATTTCAAATTTAAGAAGACTTGATTTATCTATAATACCGGAAAATTATGTAATCTATCATAATTTAAATGCCAAATTAATTGTTCGAAATTTTCTGATTTTATCAATAATATGGCCGCCCTTTGCTAAGATTACAGGCTAGATAGCAAAAAGCTCACGCTTGCAACTTTTGCGTGATACTTAAGCTAAACTTATTGCTAGGGCTTGAATGATACGAGGGCGAAGGTTATTCGGAGACAACATCAATGGTATAACCTCTCAAATGAGCGCATGATTTGTAGGAACCTTAGTGATAATCCACTTCGCTGCGACTGTCATTTGGCTGCCGTGATGAAGAATTTCATGGAAAGTAAACGTCAGAGCGTCTTTTCATCATCTGGCGCAATTTGCGATAGAGGCAGCAAAGAATTTCCTGATGCTGTCGCTGCTGAGGTTCTAGGACTTCTCTACTGCCCTCGTAAGTAATCGTTTGTCAAATTGCTCCAATAGGTGATTAGATTAATTACTGGAATAGTTAGTAGGGTTAAACTGGGACATTAAACGAGGACATCTGCGTAAATCTTTTCGTGAATGACAATGTTTCTAGACTCAATTATTGTGCAACAGTAATTGATAATGCAATGGATTCTGCACCAAAAATGCAGACTATCATCATGCTATTCTCATAGCGTCCTTAAATTGGCTGCTATATGTACACTACTGAATTTGAAATCACGCGACAGTTGTAGAAACATTGGATTTAGATTGCAGAAATTCCAGTTTGCAAAGAATGTAAAAGTCCTTGATTTAAAATATCTTTCGTGGGTAGGATTGTTCCATCCCCTCTTCTTCAGAAGGCGTACTACCATCCATACCTCGGATTTGCAAAAGGGTTCAAGAGCCCGAGCTGTCCTCCTGTCAATCGGTGTGCTCATGCGATGCGTCTGGATTTGCGTCGTGCGTCGGGAAAAATTTGAACGCTGTACCATCAGACTTACCTGAAAACTTAATCAGTTTGTAAGTTTTTATAAAACCTCAGTCTGTGCCTACACTCTGAGCTCTTTTGCCGTTACAAATTTCACATGAGCAAAACTGAGCAAATAGCCACAATGGGAACGTATTTAATCAGATGATTACAATTGTGGTGTGCATATTAACGCTCGAGATTACCTGTCAGCAAAGCATTATCGCATGAATATTTTTATACATAAATAATCCTCCATTTCTTAAACATAGAATCCTATATTTTTGCGTACCACAAAAAGCTTGCAGTTGGCACAATTTTGTTTGATGGAGAAAAATCTGCATTAACAAAGCAATTTCCACTCTTAGAAGAACATGTTTGACACCAAAAAAAGTTTCAAATGTTACATAAAATCCGGGATTTTGTTGAAGGAAAGTGCGTAGTGAAACACGTTTCTTTCCTTCTGCTTAGAAAGCAAAAAACCAAAAAGTTGTTAAAACACTTTTACTGGACATTCCTCGCACATAAGCTATATTTTTTCGTGTTACGTTATAAATACATTGTAAAGGGCGGTTTTATTCTATTTCTAAACAAAGTTCATTCACTAGAATAAATTGTTACACCGAAATCTTCCTTTCAAAACGAATTTTTCATTCACTTATCAAATGAAAACTTTGCATTCGAAAACACCATTTAAAATACAGAAGGCCCTTTGAAAAGTAGCGTTTCTCAAAAGTTGCGGCAGCAGGAAACATTCCAAACTGCTGGAAAAAGTAAGGGGGACTAACCGTGGATTATCCTTATTGCTCGTGATAAGCTTATTGCTGTATTTCATTATGAGGATGGATAACAAAAAATACGGATTAATGACGAGTGTTTGGGATTTTTGTTGCTTTGTTTTCTCCAGAAATATTGCCAATAATCAGTTGACGCATCTGCCAAGAAACGCCTTTTTGCGATATCCCAGTTTGCGGAAACTGTAAGTCTTGTAGCCTAACTTATAATAGTCTTCAAAATTTCACAAATTTCTTAGCATGGAGTCATTCTCAAGCCTTATGAATCACCCTACGGCCAGCTTTTGCTGATAGATTGCCTATTCAATAACAAACTGAATTATTTAGTGGTCGAACAATGCTTAACTCGAAGTTATTGGGTTCTCAGGCCACCAAAAGTAACCAGTTTTAAATTTTTCCTTACTGATCGTAACCAAACTGGAATATGGGATTTGCGAAGCAACAAGAACTTTATTCATTCTAGCTTAATTTTTACATTAGGGAGTGAAAAATTTTGAAGTCCAGAACTGTTGTTGACTTTTTGAAGATGTTTACAACTAATGAAATTCTCTGACTGCTCTTATAATCTGGTAATAACGATATTCAAATCGTCTGTTTTAGCAACCTTGAAGGCAACAAGATAACAAACGTATCACCATATGCATTTTCTGGGCTGCAACGATTGTCCTCTTTGTAAGTGCATCCAAATTCAATTTCGGCATTAGAGTAACTTTGCCTTTTTTCGCCAAATAACTTGTCTTCATCACTTTAATAGGTATCTCACGGGTAATCAAATTCGCAGTTTCCCTCGAAACACATTCAAAGGCTTATCTTCATTAACTACATTGTAATTTTTGTTTTCGAATAATGTTATGATGTCTCAGATGCCCTATCGTACTAGGAGTTTCTTGATTTTAGATACCTCCAGAAGAATAACATTTCCTGCATCGGTTCAGAATTTTTCGATGGTCTCACAAATCTCAGAATTCTGTGCGTTTATGATTTTTTATGATATCCGACGATTTATATGCCATATTGGTGGTAGTTAGATGTGGTATCATACTACACCTTGAGTTAACGCCTGAAGTCAAAGCGAATCCAGCTCCAAATGCATCACAATTCATAAAGTGGATACCTGTAATATGTTTTGGACCACTTTATTCACGTGCTCACGTAATCATACATAAACGGTTTCTATCCAGTGTATGGCAAATAAATTCACGGAATTTAAATAGGCTAAGATTTCCTATAGTTGTCACATAAATTGACAAATTCTAATTTGGCTACCGCCCTCTCATAAGGTACTTTCACTCTTAGCTTAAATACCATGTCCCAGTTGCAATGCTTCTGGCGCTACATGTTTGGGTACAATAATTTTTTGCCTTTAATCAAGACAGTTTGTTTTTCTGCTTTTCTGTCGATAAATAAGCTATCCAACATTTGCCCGTTTCGTTATTTCCATGGCGAAGCTTACAGGTATTGGGCTAGTATCTTTAGCATGGTGTGCATATTAATTTATATTAATATGCACCCTGTTCCGTGCTTTTGCAAGCACTAAGAATTTATTGGCGAATGTTTCACTCTACAAATCGTGCCCTCAAAGAGATTTCAGATCCACATACAGTCCCCCTCAAATAAGTAAACAAGAGTTACTCATATTAAGCGAAATCCTTGAAAAGCAAAAGGCATCAAAGTATAATGAAAATCGCATTTTGAGCTGGATGTAAGAGCAAAATTTAATTCGCTTGCAGTGTCACTTAAGCCGAAACGTTTCCAAGGCGGAAATTTCTTCATTCCTAAATTGTCCTCTGTTGATGGCCAAACATAATAGTTGGCTTAACCAAAAACACTTAGCTCAATCTAGAATGCAGCATTTATGTTTGCCTAAGCAAAACGTAATTTAAACTTAGGGCTAGTTGAAGGTTCGTAAAAAGAAGCGCCACTTGAAACCGGCGATTAGCTTAATATCCATGATAACTGCCTCCTTAAATTAATTATTTCGAATTACTAAGAGTTTGGGGGACTAATGACATGGTGGCGGCTGATACTGTTATGTAGTATTCGCAACTAGATGTCGAAGAGAGCATTCAGTGTTGGACAACATTTACTAATGCCAGTCGTCGTGACCGGAAATTCCATTACGGCGGGTGGTCCTTCTAGCCTCGAATTCGAAGCCCTCCAATCCCAATTGTTATGTATTAATGTCGTCATGTTAATCGCAGTTCTAACATGGGGAAATTCTGTTTGGAAAACAATTTGAAATGTACATGGGTAAACGCTTAACGTTCCCATAACTGTTCTGTTTTTAAGTCACCTGTCGGAGAACTTCATCGACACCATCGAAGAGGATGCCTTCAAAAATTTGAAACAACTTAGATACTTGTAAGTTTAAATCCTCAGTATATGTTGCTGTTCTGGTTTAAAAAAATTCAACTTATCGTCAAGCATGTGAATGCTTCCAGCGTGCTCAAAATTATGCTATCACGTATCCATTTCCCGCCAAATAGTTATATGTGGGAACTGGAATTACATTACAGTATCATTTAAAGATCAATTTAAGGGCCTAGATCCACAGAATATTATGCTGGCTGGTGAAGTATTTTCAACTGTTAACAAAACTAACTGATGGTTTGTAGGATTCACTTTTCAGTTTCACATATTCCAGTTGAACTCTTGTTTAGCCGAAACATTATCAATGCTGAATTGAGTCACCTCCAAGGATGGCGATTTTGCGAAGTTATCCTTGCACCATTGATGGCGTTATTTGTGGTAACACGGGACAAAATATCAGATTTTTACTTCTGACTGTTTTTTTTATTATCTGAGTTTTCGGTAGCATTACAAGTGGTGCAAATTTCTCAGCAGTGTTATCCTGTGGTGTAAAGTGGAACAATAATTTCAATATAAAATTGAATTTGCCCGAACAGTGCATTACATTTGAACGGCTCACAGCATAGCTTGCATGCTAGCGTATCTCCACAGGCATTATAATGTCTTCCTTATTTCATTGTCCGGAATGAGCTCCACTCATTTGACTGTTAATACTGTCGTCGATGAAATCAAAGCACTGGGATTTCTGTGGTAACTATGGTAAGTTAGTACGCGTCTAAGTCCTTGGTTGGGGGCCTCTCTCAGTCATGAATGCGGTATGATAGTTTCAAGCTTGACTCATAGGCAAAGTGCCTTTAGCAATCTTGATTCTGATTGCTCTGACTCATCACAATCGTTTGCGTGCCTCAGTGACAATGATTACAAATGGAATGAGCGAACGTATAGTGCGGCTGAGGATGTGTTATCTCATTGTGGCTGTAGATTGAAATTTATCGACTAAAATATTTGTGTCTTGGGCTTTTTAGGTATCTCCTTGGTAATAAACTTAATTGCGATTGCTCGCTGGATTGGTTGCCCGCATTTCTCAAACGAAATGAAGCGGGAGGAAGTCAGTGGACCACTTGCCATAGGCCTGTCAACTTAGAGGGACAATATTTGAGGGATATTAAACTTCAACCCTGTAGTGAGTTCAATTCTTCATTCAACTCCCGTTTGACTTTACAAACACTTTTCTTATGCAGTGAACGCATTTTCGACTATGGAAAATCGAATCACTATTCCATAAAAACCGTCGATCACTTTAAAATCAACTTGTTTCTTCACGATATATTTTAATCAAAATTTCTGCACCTTTATGATCAGGTTTGTAAAATATATGGTTTTTATTACTGATTTTTATTTATTGAGTTGAAAATTATTTAAGAGCACATTTATAAAACAGTGATCGTGCCACTTCCCAGGAATTTTAACATTAAGTAATATTTGACAGCAGTCCATGCAAAATCTGTCGTTTTGTAGGCAAAGAAGTATTTTTCGGTAAGGAACGATCAAACTGTTTATGTGGGATGCTTCCTCATTCACCGTCATCAATGTCGACACTGTTCTGTGGAAACGTCCAATTTTTTGACGTTACCTGTAATATAAGAAACATGCCATTGCAGCGTCTCCAAGTGTTCCCTGAAGTAGGATTTATAGATTTAGAGGGCTACTGGCATGGCCCGGAGCTTATGTTGCCCAGCAGAAGTTTAAGCGCGGAGACTTTGGTGCCCACGAAACCGAAACAAAGAGTAGTACGGATAATCAAAGTATTATATTGCCCTCCCCTCCTTTTGAGCCTCGTCTCCAACCTTTCTCTTGGTCACCCTCCAATGTCAAACATCAGGGCGTAGTTGGCGCTGTTAGTGAAACATTCGCGAACCAACCACCCCAGTTGTCGAATTAGCGTGTAGTTGGAAAGATATCTGAATACGACGACGCTGATCCCTCTTAAGGATCCTACTGGATCTGAATTTTCGTCCTCTTTGGGGGATCTATTGGGGAAGGTGGAATACGCAGGCCTTCACGCGAGTCCATCGGTGGTCATAGGAACACTGGCCCAAAGGCAGTTACTTAAGAAAGGACGGGGCTCAAAATAGTGTAGTGGACATAGGGTTTCACGTCTCTTCTTCCCTCCCACTTTATTCCCACTTGAGTGTTTTCCAACCGTTTGCCTATCTGGGTTCTATCCGGCTGGTAGATTGGGGGAGGTATGGCGTGTGCACTTAGTTGACTTCATACAGGTACCGTAACCTGCTCCGTAACAAGCTTTTCTAGATAGTTTACGGCTAACGTCGTTTTTCTTTTCAGTAGCGCTCATAGGAAACATGGCAATAGAGCAGCTGCCGAAGGTAGACTTCATTTTTCACCTTCTGTTGGGGACCATCACAGATTCCCCCACCCACAGCATGTACCCTTCTTCCGTTGTGTTAAGGATTAACATTCAATAATAGAAATCAGAGTAGCTGTCCCTTGGGATCGGGTTCGCTTTCCTTTACTATCATTGTGGCAGCTCGAGTCTTCCTTGAAGTAGAAAAAAGGCATAATATTCGGACGGAATATGTGAAGACCATGCCACCCAGGAAAGTACAAATACATAGCCTTAAGTATCCGCGGAACTAAAACAAGGATCAAAGAAGCTAACATTACAGTCATTGTAAATATTCTTGGTGGTTTGATAGCATTTTATAAAATCACTAAAAATCACACTTTGAAAATGGAAGACGTGACGGTTTATATGAAGATAAAAAAGAGTAACTTCAAGAAAGACCGTACATAAATCCAAGGATTAATCTCGAACCGTATGCCTTGCTGGTCCATTTATGATACCTTTTATTCAAAGGATGGTGCAGTATATATCATTTTCTGTGTCTTCACAGTGGTTACATGAAGCTCTGTGTGTTTTGCTACTGAGATAATTTTGCCTAACTAATCGGGATCACAATCTTCATAAAAACAATGTGTGTGCTTAATTTTTTATAACCACACTTACAACACTCATTCAACAAAAAAGTGGTTTTAATTTAAATATCAAAATTTGGACTTAATTTTTTTTTGAACAACCCATGCATTGACGACACATAGAAATTGTCCTACTTTTTCTGAAAAAAAGAATTTTTTTGTTCGTTCAGATACTTTTCCGGTGGGTTTGCACAGGAATAATAAGATTACTTTTTCAAGTGTGTTGTCAATATAATAAAATTCATCGAGTATAAACATCAAACCGACCAATGCTTCGTTTCTGTACTCAGAGTGAGCAACTAAATCTGCTGGAGCTATAATTTGGGCGAAAACACTTTCTTCCAACACATTTTTTTTTAAATTGTAAATGCGACACCTTTGAGAAATGCCCACAAATAACCCATTGATTTGAAGTGCTCAAATCCCCCGAGAGTACATCCGAGTGAAGCACGTAGGGTGGGTTCGCAAGGCTAGAATACATTGGAGATTGGGACTGCAAACACTACTGGGACGTCTGTCGAATGGCATACACGCATGAGCGGGAGGTCGTGCTTCTGACCCCCCGCTAGTTGTCATCACGCAGATGTTGCGACGTCGTGGGTGGTCCCGTGCTGTCAAACCGACGCTGCCGCCTTACGGGCACACCGCTGGCGGCGGCGCGCATCGCAAACACGAGCATACAAGCAAGCACGGACGCGCATCTGCAGCCTAAACGCCGATTTGTTCCGTTTTGCCCGTTTTGTCGCCAGCTTGACGCTCAAACTCCGCCCCCTCTTCCCACTCACGGGCTGAGTCATCCGTGGTCCACGGGCACCCACTGGCCTAGTCACAACGGCAGCCTGAATGCCGCCCCTAAGTGCATCCAACTTTGTTACTAGAATGACAACTAATCAGAGATAGTTACTACAGTTTTTTGACGAATCACTACACCGAATGCAATCCAAATTGTTGCCCTCACCAGATGCCCCGAGTTTCGGCAGACATTTTTTGAATCTGGTAATAACTATTGCGTTTGTAAATGGATGTAACTTTGTGCATCATGCATGTGATAACTAATTGTTACTTGCTACCAATCCTATTATGACTGATCAGTGCGGACGGAAAGTATCCTCCCTCTACTAGAATTGTTTAGCCTCCTACAGTAGGCGTTGGATGAATTAATCTACTTAATTTCATTAAATGTTTTCAGTTTCATTTTTCAAGAAATATAGGAAGAGGCTACTTTCAACCAGAAGTTATTTTCGCTTTAACGCTTCAACTTATAGGCATCGAATATGCCTTATTTTCCAATTTTCGGTACAATTTATGTACGAATTTAAGCACCATAAATGATGTTTTAGTGCTTGCAGAGAGGAAGCGTCGGTGTGAAAGAGATTCAGATTTACAGCACCAGTCTATCCCGCAACAGGACTTCGATGTGGCTCAAGATTGTCCAAAGGCCTGCACATGCTCTCAACTCCCAAATCGAGTGCAAAGATCGACTGACGACGTGATTACCTTCACAGCCCTGCGTTCTGGATTTGTGGAGATCGTGGACCCAAGTCTCAAGGTCATTTGCACGAATGCTGACCTGACTTCTGTACCTACCGAAATTCCTGAAAACACGAAAGAATTGTACGAAATCTGGGAGGACGCATTCTGCTATCGTAGTAATCACTGTATAATGTTCGTGTTTCTGTACTGTTCAGATATCTGGATTACAATTCGATAGAGGAGGTGAATCATGAAAATTTTGCACGCCTGAAGAAATTGGAAGTCCTGTAAGTTTGTAAAATTCGTTTTAATTACCCTTTTTTAGATCACTCCACCATAACCGACTCGTATATCTTCGAAATGGGACGTTCACTACACTTCCGAGGCTCAAAGTGTTGTAAGTTAGCCGGACAACACTAAATACAACTTCAGGCAACTCCATTCTAATCGATTGCAATGCATCGAAAGTTCGGCATTTGACCTCGAATCTCTGCAGCTTGTGTGAGTGATACGCAGTTTTGGTTTCAAAAAATTGTCTTCCCATCATTGCGACTTGCAGCAAGTTGATTTGCTTTTTCTCACTTCTTATTACCATCTAGTAGTGTAATGAGTTCGTTTAATTAAGTCGATAAACGTTTCAACGTTTCTTCAAAGTCAATGGCTCAATTAACTTATCGTAGAATAAGATAACCGGTCGAAAAAATTCCGCTAAAATCATTTATATTTTGGAGATTTCCCAAATAGTTACAGTGCATAACACGACTGCCTTTTAATTCTGCCATATTTTTGATTACTGCCCGTTACCTTAAAAATCATTCCAAAGTGATTAAATTAAAGGCCACGCCTAAAATGGCAGCTATTTGGTTTTATTCAATTTCATGCAAGCCCTTAGACAAAATGGCGAGGAATCAAGATCTACACAAAATTCAAAGCCTAGAAACGCAAATGCTCAAATGAATTAAGATCGTCTGAGGATGTGATATGTGCAATAGAGATGAAGCATAGAAACTATTTGCTTTAATGGCAGGAGTTTCGATGATAATCCATTCGATTGCGGTCCTCAAATGTCTTGGCTGAGCGACTGGATGCAACGGAACCAGGCACTTGTGATGGCCTCACCCTCTGTTCCTGCCTGCGCCAGTCCTGCCCATCTCAAGGGATCCCCTCTTGTTAGTCTCTCCACTGAGGATTTTCACACTCCCGACAGGAACTCAATGGAGTTATCTTGCAAAAACAACCTCTGCTCTGCTAAAGGTACTTCTCGATTTTCAGTGCGTGCGTGTTTGAAAACATGTCACAAATTTGCTTTCTAGAAAATCACAACACGCCTGTTTCGGTAATCGTATATTAGCTCTATTACCAGAGAAATAATATCTGGCTCAGAAAAGCGCAATTTCCTTTACGCTCGTTACTTAAAATGTCATTGAAATTGAAACGTTTATATCTTTACATTTTAGCCATTGAAGTAGAATCTCACTGTCCAGGCCCATGTACATGCAAAAAACAACGGGTTGATTGCTCAGGAAAGGCCCTGAAAGAAATTCCAAGGGACTTACCCCCTGAAACTAGAGATTTGTATGTTTCGTTACTTTAACAGGTTACTTTTGCAGGTTTTTGGAGCATAATGAGATAAAATCGATTGATTCTGAACGTCTTCAACACTTGAAGAGTCTCGAGACACTGTAAGCGTTTACCTTTGGTAAATTAGTTTTGCAACTGGGGCAACTATGGATATGCACTTGTATTTTAGGCTTCTCAGCCACAACAAAATTCTCGAGATTAACGCTGACGCTTTCAAGGGTTTGTCTAACCTTAAATCGCTGTGCGTAGAGATGATGATTGAAGTGCTTACTGCTATGCATGAAATGTTAGATTTTCGTCGCATTTTAGGGTGTTGAGTGGCAATGGATTAAGATGCATACACACAGACGCTTTCAGCGGATTGAAACAGCTTAAAGTTTTGTAAGTTTCTTTAGTGTTTTAACGAAATACGCAGGAGATGGAGCTATAATTTCTATCAGGCAAACAGTAAACTTTTTTACTCGCAAATATGATCAGCATGAGCCATCCCCAGCATGGATCGAGGCGTTTTAATTCGCACCATTTGGATATTTTTTCGAAAACGTAAAGTCGGTTGTACGAAGGCTTAGATCGCTTTCAAAAAGTTAATCCAACAACGAGATTAATATGGTTCCTTGATTCATTTTTAATAAGTGGCTTTTATCACTCATCATCTAGAATACTGCAAAACAATGACATCTCGACCTTAATGAATGGCACTTTCCGGGATTTGGGGCAGTTGAATAATTTGTAAGCACTTGCGGTTTTGGCTCTGCATTTTAACTCGACAAACTTCGAATCAGTAGCTCTTGCGTTCTAGAGCATTTGGTCAAAATCCTCTCCATTGTGACTGCAACTTGCGCTGGCTGCACGTCTTCTTCAGACTCAAATATTTGGACAATGGTGTCTCGATTTGCGCCGGTCCTGAGCAGATGAAATTTAAGTCAATCTTTCACTCAAATCCAAAGGATTTTTCATGCTCAATAAGGTCAACTGATATTGTCGCTAAATGCAATCCCTGCGCTGACAATCCTTGCCTAAATGGAGGTGGATGCGAGACAATCAGTAGTGTGGAATTCAAGTGTACATGTGAAATGCCGTTTTATGGAGATCGGTGTGAGAAGAAAGTAGACGCCTGCTTCGAAAAACCGTGTAAAAATGGCGGTACTTGTGAAGTGACTGATGATCTCGGCCACTACAGGTACTTGCTGTGCTCAATTACACTTTCTCACAGATCGATGTATAAAAAATACCTTAGCCACCAGGCGAGGGACCACATCCTATAGATTATTAAGAAATAGTTTTTTTTGTACTCTATGGTGCTCTTTAGGGTTATTTGTCTATGATTTGCATGCAAGATGGATATCTAAACTACCTCTACGGTACTAATATTCCCGCCAACGGCGAATAGTTTACTTACACTATTTAAGTAGAAGAATATTTTTACAAATGCTGGTAAACGTTAAGCATTACTTCCTAAAATACCCCGCTTTTTTCATGCAGATGTAACTGTCCAACAGGATTTACGGGCTTAAATTGTGAAGAAAACGTAGATGACTGCAAAAACGTTGAGTGCAAAAATGGTGGTGTTTGTACTGACGGCGTCAACAACTACACATGTGAATGCACTCCCGGATTTCGAGGTGACGAATCATGCCGTTACTAGAGGTTATTAGTACCCATTTTCACGTGCCACAATTAAAATGCTTGCTATGCCTTCCAAGTGTGACTAGAGATGTGGAGCGATTGGAGTAAAGTTACAGAATGACTTAAAGCGATCATTTAGAAGCGCTTTAAAAAATTTGACTGTCAATATGAGCACATGAATCTCATCTAAAAATGCCATGTTACGTTACGCATTCCGGAGTCGCGCTTTTTAAGTAAATAAAAAGAAGCACTTTTTTACAGCTATAAATTGACATCGTAAGCGCGTGCATTGCCTTCATCTGTGTACAGATTGAGTCTTATCTTGATTTAGTTTTCCCGATTTCCTTAGGCAAGCATTGTGAAGACATACTTCAGTACTGTGTTGATGAAAATCCTTGCCAAAACGATGGAGTCTGTGCGATGCAAAAACCTACAGGCTTCAAGTAAGTTGTCCCTTCATGTGTACCTAACTCTCCAAAGGTGCATATGTCCTGAGGGTTGGGGCGGGGACGATTGCTCGAAGAATTTGGATGACTGTGAATACAATAAGTGCCAGAATGGTGGCGTTTGCATTGACCAGATCGGTGGTTACACTTGCGACTGTCCGTATGGCTTTACAGGTGAGATATTGCTCTTTGGAGGAACCTTAAAAACACTCCGTAGTGCCTTACGCAACTACTTTTACTCCGATGGGTTAATTTTGACAAAATTAGACTCAGTAGTACAAATTATTCACAACAGTTGATAGACATGACCTAAAGGGGAAGTTGAAACTAGTTTTCTATGCATTTAAGAGAAAGCGACCAGTATTGAATTGGACGTCAATCAAATAGTTCACACACAAAAACCATGTCACGGAATTTAGTGCATTTGTTTTTCTCTTTAGACAGGTATTGTGAAGCCCCGCTGCCTTCTCAGATGACCGCTATGAAGAATTTGGCATCATTCGGCTGTGCTTACAATCGCTGCTTGAATGGGGCCACCTGTCAGCCTGATATGTCGCCGACCGGATATCGCTGTCACTGTCCTTTTGGTGAGTCTGTGTCAATAGAAATCTGGATGTTTTCACGTAATTTACCAACCATTGCACATCAAATTTGGCAAGAATTAATTACCTTAGCTCTATATACCCATGAGCATGATTTCCGAAGATTGATTTTTCCACGACATTTGCTCAACCGCTGGAGTTCTATTTCTGACAAAGCAAAAGTCTTATTTACCGCCTTTTCTCGAAGCTACATCAGATTACATGTAATGCTTGAAATGTGTAATGAATATGAATACAGACAGGCAAGGTTAGTGAGTGGCTAGTTAGTACTATCATGTTGGCACAGTGTAAAGGCGTGTCGTTAAGATAATTGCTCAATCATGCACATTTATCGATGAATAAACGGAATTTAATGTCTATTGTAAACAATAGCTGCTGCTACCCTGCTTAATCCAAATCCATAATCAACGAATAGCACCCCACTAAGTTGTAGTCTTCTTCCCTTCACAATATACAACAGGCTATGGTGGAAACTTCTGCGAGAAAGTATTCTCCCTCTACATCTCATCGACGGATGTGCATGTTGCAGTACAGTCACCCAGTCGTGGATGTTTCCTTCCGCGGGGAAACATCAGCCTTACTTTCTCTACTGGCCAAAAAGAAGGGATTCTGTTCTTCTTCTCCGAGACGATAGATCAAACTCTTTCACCTCACCGATTCCTGATTGCAGAACTACATCAGGGCCACGTAAAAATAAGCTTTGCCATTGATGCTGGGGAAGTGGAGACTGCTTACTCCATGTCAAAGGTGCGTCGTGTTTTGCAACAACTAGGAAGATTTGGTCGGCAACAGGAATCTCACTCCTACATTCTCCTTTCCATTTTTTTCCAGTTGGCTGACAATAAGTTGCATCAACTCGATGTTGTCGTTATCACCTATCGAGTAGAGATGTATGTAGATGGAAATAGAAACGCCCTGATCCAATCAGTTGTGTCGACATCTAGCCCCTCGAAACCCAAGCCTCGTGCCCTGATTTCAGCAGCTCCTATCTATTTGGGCGGTGCACCTAAACGTCTTTTAAGATCTATCAACCGTGCTGGAGTGATTGAAGCCACATCTGGCGTCGTTGGTACGTTGACCGATCATTTATTACTTGCTGTAATTATTGCATTTGTAGTTCACTACTGGTAGCAAGCCTAGCCTTGAAACGTAGGGGGTGCTCAGTTTTACTGGCATTAAAAATGTGTTTATGCCAGCAACGTGTTCGTTTTCGTTTAGCTTGCATTGAATCCTTTCATATCAATGGCAAGGCAATGGATTTCTCCCAAGCCCTAAAGAACTCAAGCAGCTTAAAACCCGGATGTAAATCTCCCACAAATTCTGGAAACAGCCTCACGATCGAACCTAACTCTAAGGCTCTTTACCCTCGGAGTAAAGTGGAATCGGCTGGACTTAACGCAGACGTTATGAAAGACTCCGGAATCCCATCCGACTGCAGAAGCAAGGAGCTGGCATGCCTTAACGGAGGTGCCTGCATCCCTGGATATGTAGGCAATGGTCAAGATCAACGATGGACCTCGTCGAAATTATACGTTTGCCGATGTCCTACTGGATTTGAAGGAGTTAGATGTGAAACGCGTAAGTTTGTGACTACACTCACTAGCCAAGGAGCTTGTTCATATTATTTTATGAAAGTCAAAATCCTTCGTAAATGCGATTTTTTTTGGAACCTAATAACGTTATGTAGTTTTAGACCCCAAAATTTGTTGGACTTATAACATTAAATAGTTCGAAATTGGTCTTTTTTTGGAACTAGCCATTTTAACCCAACACTGTGACTTGCTGAGAATAAAAAGTTGCTGTTATCAAGTTGCATAAATTAATTTAGGCCAATTTTTCGCTCTTATTAGCGACCTTCTGCAAACGCCATTCCCGGTACTCCTATATATACGACCCAGACACGGGCTGCATTTCAACTAGTCGAATTGTGATTCGTTCCTGTTCCGGATCCTGTCAAGATGCAGCCGATACTTCATCGATGTGGCAGCTGGAACGGCAGCAGCGGAAACACCGATGGCGGAAAAAGGCACGGCGAAGGGTTCGTCGACATAGAAATCAGTGGATTTCATCATCACCACTACTGCCGCCACCTTCACTGCCATTGATGCCCAGACTAAGTCGCATGCCTCGAAGTGTCACGGAGAATACTGGAACCTGCTGTCAGCCGGTGCGCTTCAAGCAGAAGAACATACAGTTCCACTGCCCACAGGACGGGGGTGAGGGCCGAGTCTACTCTCGGTGGTTTCGATTCGTTCGAAAGTGTGGATGCATCACCAATTGTCACAATCGCGACGGCAGTACTACTGGTAGTACAGCCACTGATGCACTTTGAAGCCAGAAACACGAGGGAAGGAAGGATAGACACAGAGGTCGCAAACGACATCTCATCTTCCACGTAGCATTTATTCGCAGGAGCGCAGTCGCTGTGGCACACCTACTCTGTATGAGATTGTGCCGCTGTCGTTGTCATTCGTCCACTTTTTAACGGACACAGTACATGGGTTCTTGCAACCATTTACTTACATACCTTTTCATTTAATATCTTCCAAGTACCCCATCCCATGCTCTGCTTCGCTCCTTTTTCCACTTTTCTTGAAACGGGTCTATTTTAATCAGGACTTTAAATGTAAAACTATGGACTTAAGATCAAGATATCTGATTACACACAATAAGCCAAAGTGGTGGTTTTGTCTTCGCAAGGAATGCAAACGAAATTTTCTGCAGTCAACCACCTATCTAATAATCGCATATCCATTCTACAAACATGTTTATGGGATTTCTTAATCCCGACGGAGCGGAAGGTAATAACACTCAGTCTCTAGACACTTCAAATTGTAATAAACAGACCGTAAGGTACACAGGAAAGGGAACGTTAAAAATCATTTACTGCCAAAAGGTGGCATCATAAATTCGGTCTAGCCTTACGGAAGATTGGTTGCAAATGTGACAAAAATCTCATTCTCAGAGCAAATCTTTTAAATGAGTTTGCATGCCCCGGTTGTCTCAGACGATGTAATTTCAATTCTGTGTCGCAATATGAATTCAGGTATTGGCTATTTCTTTCTACCACAATTCTAGATGATTTAAGTTAGTGAAATCAACTGGACTAGGAATGAGAAAGGTATTCCTCATCACTTGAGAGGCCAGGGAGTACAAGTTAGACGAGTTTTAGCGCCCGGCTTCACTTGCATTCACAGTTTGGACGGCGAGCAACATAGGCTTACAGCCCGAAACTCCACATAAAACTTCTCACACGAGCCGGTCCTAGTTGATAATTGGCTCCAAAGAATAGCCTCCTCCGTCCACCTTCGATTATGTTCCAATTTTAGAGTTTACTCATCTGGTAGCAGACTGCGCAACTTGCTGGTCTGTTACGTTTTAATACGATCCTCGAAGCAGGTCATTCCAGCTCATCTGGAACCATGAACATTGAAGACGTGAAGGCTTCTTCATATGCTTCATCGGTCAAGAATTAATTCAAGTTGCTCCTAGCGCGAGGGACTGTAAAGATGTCCAACCCTAGAGACAACTTCAGGCCAATAGGGATTATATGTAGAAAAGACGGTCTCTTTAGATTACATCATGCATCTCCGGAATTTGCGGCAAAGTATTTACTTTCAGAAATGGTCAATGTCAAAGGGAACGATTTATCTACAAAGCAATAGCAACGATTTTGAGCCTTATTTAGGGTAAAAAACACCCTATTCGTCTCAGATGGCAGCCAAAGAAAGAAAATACTGCTTTCAAGTGCTCCACAGTTTCAAGAAATGGGGATTTCTGAATCAAATTACTACAGCTGTCTTTGCAGAAGAGAGTTGAGGGACAGAAAGAGAGGGAAGGAGGGGCCGCTTAGGAAAGAAACATTGGCCGGCCAATGTCTGCTGGTCATTAGATTTGAGGGACCCGCCTGAGCTTCTTGAGTGTGAGCGACCTCACCACAGGAGAGGAATAGAGAACAAGTGGAGTGATCTACTCGGCGTGGTCGTATGGCTTTCTAGGGGGAAGGTTGCGCAAATTTACTAGCGTTTCGGGAGCCGTGTCAGCAACGTTGCCTGTGCATGCCGGTGGCCATAAATGAGTGGGATCTTGACGCATGGGCCTGTAAAAGCCTTGCGGATTCCACCGCAGTTTCGACGATGCAGCCTCATGGTCTACTGAACTGGGGAGGCCGGCAAATGTGACATGCTAGGAAGGTTTATTTAGCAAAATTTAAAGTAAAAAATTCGGGTAAATGGTCGCTTACTTAGTGGAAGTCAGAGTAGGAGGGGGATTAACTTTCCAGGTTCCGGGATCTAGTCCATTGGTCTGTGGCCATGGTCGAGTATGCACGAGTGGTCTACCAGCATTCTGCTGCTGCCGCCAGTGCCACTCAGGTTGTGGTTGAAAGTTCTGGTGAATTGAGCTATATTCAGGGATGTACAGGTGTGGTGGATGCTGATTTGGTTGTAGTGGCGGTGCCAGGGGAGGCGGATGACGATAGCTCCGCGCATGTGATTGATATTTCCTCGGCTGCATTGTTGGGGGTGGTCCACAGCTCGGCATTTGCTTGAATTGGTGCTCAAAAGAAGTGTTCCACCTCTGAAATATTAAAATTTTGGAGAGCAGATGTCTATGATCTTTCTTTCGGTCAAATTCTAACATTATCTTGCTGAATGAAGGCCAAAAGGGTTGATGTGACGAACCTGGAACATTAAAGGAAAGAGAAACTTGACGTCGTTAGTTGACAAGTAAAGCAACGTGCTAATAGTTCTGATCACTGTAAAAGTGGATCGGTATGTATGCCCGATAGAGTCAAGTTATCAGTAAGACTCGAGTTACAATCGGTTTGCTTCAATTTTGATCTTAATAAATCAGAGTTCGATACAGACCGGGGTCAAAAGATACGGGTGGTGAAGACGGAACGGTGAAAGCGGAAGAGATTTTTTACTCTAACATACGCGCTTATCGATAAAACTGTCTTGCAGAATTTGATGTGGTCTCTGCTGCCTGGACTGGAAGTCATAGCCTTTAAAAGTACTGTGGCTCGATGCAATCGGTTGACTCAAGTTGGTTCGGCCCAGTTCGTTGAATTGCGCGGCGAAGAATACATCATCATAATCATTCTCATCGTACCTTGTGTCATCACTACCGTCCAGTCGAAGATTGAGCTGGATACGGAGGGAAATACAATTACAGCTACTCGAGAACAAACATATTTGGTATGAATACTTCAAATAATTTGCTCAGCTAAGATCAACATTGCTCGAATTGACAGACTGATATTGAAAAATGATGGATGAAATGGAACAGCTCTAAAAACTTAACTATTTAGAATCCAATGAAAAATACATTTCTTTCACTGCAACGCTTTTGTCACTTTGCCTCCAGGAATGCTTCCAAGTATTTTTATGATGAAATGCATCAAAGAGGTTCCGATGGAAATGCGAGCATGCAGAAAAGTAACATTGCCATTTCCTTTATTTCACAATTTTCTTTGAAATTTAATAATAATTCGCACACTAACAGCGGGCAGTATCATTTCATTTTAAATATTAATGAAGGTTAGTGCAATATCTCCTCATTGATGCCTCGCAAGTTAAACTAATCTTGCACAATTTTTATGCCCCATCAACAGTTTTATTGTATGATACTTTGTAGGACTGTAATTCTGTAGGACCCAATGTGGAAACTTCAGCTTAACGACTGAAGTTGCGCCTTGAATCTTCATATTCTGAAGGGTTTCATGAAGAAGTTATAGCTAGAGGTGAAAAGAGAAAGGGTTGAATAAAGCAGAGTAAAATACATAATCTTGAGTGCACTACGAACTGCCCATAATTGCTTAGCTAAGGATATTTAATAACATGGTTCCCTTAAAACTTTCTGGATATCATTGCACCGGCGGTGAGTCAAAAAATACCTCCTCTTTGAAGACAGTAGGCGTGTGTGCAATGGTCCAGGCTCCAGGTGAGTCTGACCTCTGCCTTTGCCTTCGTTCGCTTGACCTTGATCTTGCAGCGTCGGGGGAACGAGTCGAAGGCCGATATCCTCCTCGTGCAGGATGACGCTGAAGACTATCTGGAACAGATGGCAGCTGCCGACGGTGACCACGTCCTTCAGAGGAGGTGGGCGACTTCATCTACAAAATGTTGCAAAAGTGGGCTCCATGTACATTTTTATTGAGCAACCAATAGGAACAAAAAATAGCAACATACAAATTAGTAGTTCGCCATTTCAACAGCGTTTACAACGCATGATTTCTGACTTACAGGGTAGAAAAGAGCTAGATTTCGATCGCAAAAGATTCTCTCCTTTAGCTTACATAGTCCTTTCACTTCCTAAAACGCCAAGACTGCACTCATTTTGTGAGTTTTGTGTTCAAAAACGAGATATTATTTGCCCCACTGCCATCGCGCTATTACCATCAATCCCATAAATCACGGTGAAAACGTTTTATGAGCCACTCCTCCACATCAAGGTATTATTTACCTTCACAATAACATGAAATTGTTCGAATCTAAGCGTCATGTATAAGCGGAGAGTGCAATGGTCAATTTGGACTTACCGTTCTGCGTCCTCCACGCATCTGTCCATCCTTCCTTTCCAACTCATTAGTCCATTTGGAGAAGCCGGAAAAAACGTAGATAGAGGACGGAACACTAATTGATGGTGCAGGGCTAGGCGTATCACCTCGAGAGAAGTAAGAAGCATCGAAATCTACTTCCTGCTCCACTTCCTCCCTCGGCACCGCCGCTGTCCTCAGCTCTGCATCAAAATCATTATCAACATCCTCTATGTCTTTCTGGAAGTCAAAAAGAGGTCCACTTGGGTCAGGCGTCCTCACCACTCGAGAGAATCTGGGTTCCATCTCAGAAGAATGGAGAAGGGGGACATTTCCGTCCTGATCCTCTTTATCAAAATCGTCAGGGTACTCCCTCCCACAGTCCAGCTTTTTCACACAGGCATATCGTTGAGAGAGAAAATTGGCAGTCGATTTCCTTTGACGGAATGCACATATTTCAATCAGGTGATGAATTTTTACTGTTGAGCTAACTAGGACTTTAGTGATTCCTTCAAGTTCCTCACATTAACTTATAGAATCAATAACCTTGATATCAAAGCAGCTGCTGCACAGCAATAGAACATCATATTGATTTAAACTGTGACAACGTAATGACACAAACTGAAAATTTCGAATTAATATTCAAACTTTTTCGGTCGGATTACCTAATCGTTTTCTTATTAAAATTTTACAGATTGTTAAAGAGTAATTCAGGCTCACCTATCAACGAATTTTGTATCCAACATGTTGGCAATGTTCCTCTTTATTAACCCGGGAACGGCTGGACATGATTTTCGTGGCTTTTCGTTTTCATGCTGCGGCAACGAAACTTCGAAAACCTGAAGAGGTGGAGAATATAAAACCGTGGAATTATCAGCTTATTCTAGGGTGCTCCAATTGGCTACGAACCGCATTCACAAGTTGACAAGAAGTGAAATTGACCTCTGTTGCTATTTTAGGGGTGCCTCACTTGGCCGTACTTTCTCCCAATTAATAATTAGCGAACCATCTATCTTTGGATTCAAAAATGTTCCTTTATTCGATTTCACATTGCAAAGCAGAATGTTTCAAGCCCAGTTTCCTTGGTGAGAAATAAAGCACTGTACTTAAATTATAAGTAAGTGCCAGCAACGAGGTTCTTTTTTAAGACTATTTTGATGAATACTGATAGACTTACCCGGGATGTAACTTTTGAGCGATTGGCATCCGTATTTCGATTCTTCAAGGAAGCTGGCAATCTTGCACAAAAACAGATGAATAACAAAGGTACAATCAGGTGACTTATTTGTGAAACCGATGAACGCGCAGGTCATAAAGGGTAATGTAACTCATCAAAGTAGTTGCACTTCATAAAAACAAATGATGTGGATTAAAGTTGTCATAAGCAACTGGTAGGCATTTAAATCAAACTCAGAAATGTTGAGCCAATTAGCACTCTGTAAAATAAAGTTGTTCGTAATAAAAACCCCACACACGTATGTGGCTATCAAGTACGCAACAAAAGTACAAGCAAAATATTAAAATCCTGAAAATGCAATGCTTAGCTAGAACAAAAACGTACATTGGAAGGTTGAGAAACCCAGTTCTTTGATTAACCGACGGGAGATAGCCGTATGGCCGTTCATGAGCGACATTCAAAGGCTTTTCTGGATCCTTCCACATTCCATGTGACTGTTTCAAAGGAATTTCCTCAGAAACTTCACTGCTGGGTTCGGTTATATCAGGATCTCTGGCTTGCACTGTATCCCATGTGTTCTTTTAATAGCAAATAGGAAAAATGAGTGGTTTGAACGATGTACCTAGCGACCGGCTTATAATTAAAGAAATAGCAGGCTTTTAACTAGTCAAACTTGAAACAGATACTTGTACTACATGGAACCTTTTGCTGGTCGACAGAGTTGGGCAAAGTAAGTTCTTTTGAAGTCTGATCGAGTTTTGGAAACTGCAGGACCGGTGATGCCTTGCGAGCACGAGAGGCCTCTGTTGCGGGGGTGTTGTTAGAAGGACTAGCTGCAGAAGCCTTTGAGGGAGATGGAGGAACAGGCGCACTGGCTCCCACAGATGCTGGAGAGTTTTGGGGCGAACTGGAAGACCTCCTGTAACTACCAACCCTTTGTAACGCATGCATCATTGAACCCAGGAGACTCATTTGCCGCTACAGTAGAATAAAGACCATTCATTCCCACTACTCTCATGCATGCATGCATGCATGGAATAAATACTTCCACCTCTCCAAAAGCAAGAATAGTTCTTCTGAGGTGGAAAGGCCAGCCACTTTCTAGCTGCGCCTTTTTAGGTCCAAAATATTTATATTTCATTGACTATAGAAATCAATTAAAAGTAAAGTGACGACCAGAAAGTAAGTTATGTTTATAAAAGGACGGGAGTTAGATCCACTTCACTCGTTGACGATATGCATGGAGAAACAAAGACCAGCAAGCTTTTTCACGGCTTAAATCAAAGAATGTAAGCTGATGTCCAAAATGCAAAATGCGTTGCGGAAGTGTCCACTTCCATTGTTCTAAGAGCAATTGATTAATTGTACAACGGCACTATTTAAATAGTGGCAGAAACATACAAATTGACAGTGAAATTTAAATTATAATAAACAAAATGTATAACTGGATTTCGGAGTTTCTATAAAACAAACAAGTTAAGAACGAAGCAGGGCGGGCGTTGAGGATCCTCCAAATGACAAGTAGATAAAACTTTCCACCTAACTTTTGCCCGTATGTAATTTGCGAGGATGCCTACTGTGAGATTCGCTCTGAAGGACATAAAACTAGGGACCTGGACAACAATAGAACGTTTTATCTATCGTTAAAAGCTGACATTTGAGCATGATTGATCAAAAAAATCTGTGAAAGTGCGAATGCCAACCCTAACTAAAAAATAAACTGAACAGAAGTCGGATGTTTAATAAATAAAACCATAAAAAATGAGGAAATCTTAAACACATTATGGTGCTTCAAGCTTGCAGAAGGCTAACACATCTGTAGCAGAAGCGAAGTAGAAGCGAAGCCTTTCCTAATGTCTAATCCAACGTTCATTTGAAGTTGACTCTAACGAGATCTCCAGCAGGTAGTGAATTAAGCCAATACTCAGGGTAGAGCATGAGATCCTTAATTTTCAAGGAAATAAAACATCTATGACGGTTCTAAGAAGTATGGAGCGGTTATCAATTCAAAGCAGTTTAAGCATGCATTAGACTTGTCATTGACATCGCCCTTTACAGAAGTATCCATCGGGGAAAAGGAACTTCACCTTATCGTCACTCGCGGAAGAGCCAGCAACTTTTTCTTCTTCAGTCTGCATTAAAGAAGATCGTCCCTAAATAAGAGAAAAGATCGATGTTATTACTGAAGAGGAAGATGAATAAGTTTGAATACACGTAACTTAATTAGAACAGCGACGAAAGCGTGAATTCACAAGAGGGTGGCAGTTTGAAATTACTCGGCTGTGTAAATTAGCATAGTATTCAGTTTTAATACTGGATTCGAAATTATTTTCTTGCAGCCTACAGCCCCCATCTTCGCATTTCAACGCGATGTGACATGACTACAAAAAAAGGGTTGACAATAAGACATTTTAATGTTATTTTTAAAATTTTGACATTTTTCTCGCGAAATACAACTCATTATTTAGGTTAATCGACCTTGCAGACTGAAAAAAAATTAAAAACATGGAAGTGTGGGACTACAGATAAAATAGATTCATGTAAGCCTAAAAGCAAAAAAAAATTAGCAAACGTTAAACTTGAAATAGAGTATGAGCATAGAAGAATTTGAAACAAATTAAAAACTTAATTGCTAAAACCCAACTCCTTTTGGCCGTACGCAAGAATAAAGTCTCCACTGTATCATTTCAATATTTCAAACCATTGTCAAGTCACTTGAAGCATTCAGCAGCGTGACGAGGAGAAAGGTCCCAAAATGTACAAATGATTTTCAAGAAAATAAAAGCTCCTGCATTTCGCACAAGCCAATACACCCCAAGACTATAATGGCTAATTGTTCGAAATGTTGAGCCTGAAGGAGGGCATGAAATGCAGCGTCCAGGATGAATTTGTTGATATTCTTTGAAGTTGTTGCACTAATCCAAAAGGAGCTGAATTGCGCTTCCATGGAAGTAGAAGAACATTTTAACGTGCACGTAAGCAGTGAAAGTGTGTTCAAAAACAAGAACTCATGGATATCTAAACTTAAGGAAGAATATTAAAAGGTTCACAAAAGAAAGCAAAACGCTCTTAAAACATTAAAAGTTAGAGGTCAACATTGAGTCCCGACAAGTATAACTCTCAAGGGTACTAGAATAGCCCTACCAGATGGTGACATACAATCGCAACACAGACTCGCACGTTAGTTAATTTTTTAACTTAAGCAACATTTTATTCATTCCAAAAAACCGTTGAACTCAATATAACAACCGAACATTAAATAACTCACCCGAAAAGGCATTATTGAATGTCTTTTGTGCTGAAATGGTAAAAAAGGATTGTTCCAAGTAGACTACATATAGCGATCGGTTCGATTAATCTTTCAAGTGATTAAAGAATTTGATTTGACACAAAACTATGGAAAATGCATTCTTTGAAATTGCTCGTATATGATCCCTATACTGAGCTACACCTGTTGCGGTTAAAGAGGAAGTTGGATATTTGTTTCGGAGACGTGAATTACCTGACCATATGGAAGGTGCTTGTGCTCCTCGGCCTTCTTCAGCTTCCACCGACGAAACCACTCTTGAATGAGAAATGTTGCGTAGAACTTCCCGACAGTAACATCATCATTCCCTAAGAAGACATGAAAACCGGGTGATCACTTTGACAGCAAGGAATCTTTAACATGATAACATAGGCTCTGTTCTTGCTTTTACATGCAATACAACAACGGTGAGATGATGAAGAATGATTGGACACTTGTTTACGTGCAAGTGCTCCTTGAGTACTAATTCATTATACACATAAATGCGCTTAATGCAGCCCAAAACAGACTTGATCACAAATGAGCACTTCATTCTTATAATGCAACTTTGAATGGACAAGGACGTTGTAATTTCGATGCTGAATGCTTTATCAGAAAGTGGAAGAGCAAATGGCAATCAAATGATCTCAATGACCGAATTTTGGTGAAATCAGAAGTTAAATTTAAGTAGCTATGCAGTAAAATTCTTTAATTTAAACCTTGCAATACTCCAAATCTTTGCACTTGTCGTGAGATAGTCACAAAATGCTGTTCATCATCGAGTGTGAAGAGAATTAACATATGAAATCGAGCATTACACATGGGTCGGTATCTTCAAAATTAGGACTTCGACTACGCAGAAAAGCTAGGCAGTGTATTTTCTATGCGAAATACCAATTTATCAATTAAAGGTTCCTTGAGTTGAGATTTTAGTAGGAAAAGTCTAAAATGTAGCTTAATTACACCCAAATGTCATACTATACGCAAGGACACTGTTAATTTTTTCGTTTCCTGACTGACAGGTTTTGGGTGTGATGCGAAGCTTGTGTTCGAAAACTTCCCGAACAAAGTAGGGAAAGTAAGCTGTCTGAGCCAAAAGGAAACAACGATTTTTGAGGACGACAGAAAATAATGAAAAATTAAATGCCTTTACGTACTCTCTTGCATGAAGTTTGGGTAACGTAAGCCATAACTTTATTTATAGGTGCGATAATTTAGCTTCACCATACCAAGGAATTGAGCGTAAAAGAAATGGGAAGAGTTGTGACAGTGAGACCTCATGCTCAATAAAATCGAGTTTACCACATGACTGGAAAATGTCCTCTTTGGCTAAATGGTCTCCGAAGAAAACGACCGGGCAAGTTTAAATGTCCTTTGGCTGCCGCTTTTAAACCCTGTCTCACTTTCAAAACGAAGCACCTAAGCAAGTAAAATAGTACCCTACCTATTTTTCCACGTGGGATACTTTGCATAGGTTTTTCAGGGGTTGCCTAACTTATAATGCAGGTCCATCGACAAGCCACTCTGCTGTTACTTTGCTTTTCGGAACAAATAAAATGCTTGAACCGTCAAATAGATGATGCCATGATGTGACGATCAGTGTCGGCAGTTGCCTTGTGTGACATGAAATCTCAGCTGTGAGAGACAATAAAGTCAAGGCGAGCAAATCAACGAACAGATGCATGCACAACTTGCGATCTTCACAGAAAAGTGTGTTAAAATGGGATTAAGAGGCGTCATGGACGCTGCAATTAAAGGAATAGGTAAGAGCAGTCTGATTAGTAGAGAAGTGCTATTTTAAATGTCCGCATTTCAATTGTTGCATTTAGCTGTCTAGCGAAATCAACTTCCATTGCCAGAGGATTATATAGGCCACAGGCCATAGTGACAGATATATTTGATTCAGCTCTGTCTTAAAGAGAACGGGTGTGGACGACATTATAGAATGGATTCTTTAACCGGACCAAGTGTGCTATTGGGTGACGACACAGCCGGATTAAGAGGACTTATCCCTGAGACAGCCTTTACGTCGAAGATTGAAGATAAGCCTGGTAATGGTCATCACAGTTTTACATCCCACCTAGACACTAACGATCTCCAAGATTGATTAAATGAGTTAATTTTCAAATTAGTTGGATTTTCCAAATAGTCCATTTTTCATCAAACATTTTAAACCTTACTACCAGCAGGAGGAACAACTTGATCAAGCAGGTTAGGACTAGTGTGTTTCCAAATCTTCTTTATCACGGCTCGAAGTTCCTCGTTCAACTGATCCGGCGTAGATCCTGCAAGGAGTAAACGATAAATACTTTGAAAAGTCGAACGCCATAGTGTTTTAGTAGAGAGAATGAATCAAGAGAAACATGGGTATGATTAGTACGCATTTCAACAACTTTGGGCAGAAATTATGCTATTAGAAATCAAAGTGTCCAATTTTGTGCGATCAAGCAAGTCCCGCATTTGACTGCTGGTTATTAGACTCCAATAATCCTCCTACAAAATTATTGATGGAATTTTTAATGTCTAAATTAGAGTACCAACCGAGACCAGAAGCATCTTCAAAGTAGTTTAAACTGCATGTCAGATAAAAAAACAAAAAAATGACATCAAAATGTCAAAAGGTATTTTTCCGGATCAATGAGCTAAGTAAACACAGTCTGAACAGAATAACGATCATACAGACATTAAGACCTGCGTTCTGACACTAGTTAGTTTCCTTAATTTACACAATGAAGAGAGAAGATACGAATGTACGATGACGCACTTTAATATGTTTAAATTCTGCAAACACGAACGTGAAGAAAAAAGATTAAAATCGAGAAACTAATGAAAATACCTTCTGTCTTGATTTTCAAATTGGTCCGCACAAGTGCAAATAAAGTCGCGTTGAACATGACGGTCCCATCGCTGTTTAGCGGCATATTCATTCGGACAAGTGTCTAAAAGCAAATTCCGTGGGTTGGCTTCACTTACTATGACCCATAAACACAATATTTTAAAATGCCAGAACAAAAATGTAACGGAAACTTTAGTTCTTGCCTACCATATATTGTACACAATGCCGTTTAAAAGTTGGGAAAGTTCGTTACTTTGTGAAAATAGGCCCATAACCAGTAGTTTTGGTTCCCTTTGGCTAAAATTAATTTTTAATTTCGGCCAGCTTTACTAAACTAATAAAAAAAACAAAGCTCACCACACAGGCCGTTCGATGTGGGCATAGTTTACCAAACCCCAAAGGGGGTGAGATCTTTCGAAGGAGAGTCACTACGTCAAGGTGTTTAATTCTTCCCCTAAAAGAGATATTCTGTCTGGTCAACAATATTTTGGGATTTTACATAAAAATGAACCGAGCTAAGCTTACTGGAGAGGTACTAAGAGTTCATAAAAAATTGTCGTCGCTGTTTGAAAGATCTACATTACCCATTTCCCATAAAGTGTAGAAAAATACATCAGTTGTGCCTACTATACTTTTATCTAATGTGCATGCCAGATCTGAAAGTTTGTAGAAAAACAGATAAAATACAACAATTAGTGACTCCTTCCTATACTAAACGGGAAACCCGCGAAAAAAATTAAAAGAAAATACTGTAAACGTTCGGAGCATCCACTTTAAAACAATATTTTCGATGGAAAGCGTAAAAGGAAAAAGGCACCACTGTATCGCATCGCACTATTCCTCAAGACCTTCTTATTGGTATCAAGTCCTTGCTGGGGCACCATAAAACAGCACTGTAAGCTATGTTACAACTCATAAGAACAACCACATTTGTTGCCTACGAAATGATCAGTGATCAATGATGTACTACTTCACTTGCAATAAAATAAACTCACTGTTAAATTGCTTTAAAAAGATGGGCATGAATGATAACATCAAGAACTCCTAATTGGCTCATTAATAAAGATTATCTCATATTTTCTTGAAAAATATGGGCCTTACTTGGCTTCAGGATCATATTCAGACCATAGCCGAACGAACTCGTCCAAGTGATGCGGGCCCAGGATTGACCAGTCTCGCGTAAGATAGTCGAAGTTATCCATGATAACGGCCACGAACAGATTGATAATCTAGGAGAGGGGGTGTAAAAATACATAATGAAAACTTTCACTTAACGCAGTTAACGGGAAGCCAAAATTGTAATATTACATTACCAAAAGTGTGACAATTTTAAATAAACAAAAAACCTTAGAGCACGCGTTAGCTGATGTTGAAGAACATGCCTTCAATTTCTACCCGAAGTCTGTGAATCAGTCAATACACCAAGCATACATTTTAAGGCAGCACCATTACATTCGTCTAAGGGTTTGACACTAAGTCTCGTGGCACCTGCTAAAGATATTAACAGGCAATAATGTATTAGCACAAAATACTTCAGAATAAGGATTGCGATTTTCTATTATGTGATAAACTACGTAACAAACTAAAATTGATGTTCAAAAGCTTCAAAAATAGTTCACTACAAAGGCAATTTCACACTCATCGATAAGCATCCTTCCATCCTGCAAAGACCTACCTAGAGCGTTTCCATTTAAAATAAGAATAATTCTGAAATGAACACTGACAGGTAAGTATGATAGCAAACATTAGGAATCGTTTATTTAAATACAGACGGACAGGACGGTGCTACTGCACATTATCAAGCCACCGGTCTTTTGATTATTACTTGGTGGTAATGATGCATAATTAACATATAGTTAATTCTTTAACTATCTGCAGGCGTTTCACTTCAGTCGCAGTGTACCTCGATTTAACTACGACCGGTCAAAGTACAGTTGAAGAACCTGTTACACCATATAATGCAGAAAAATGGCATTAAAGCGAAAACCCAAATGTAATTCTCTAAACTTGTAAAAGTGTGATACCAAAATAACATTTTAAATTGAAAGGCGTTTGACGAAAGACACTACACCCGAACGATGCCATGCAACATAGCATCTTTAAGTCCTTAATGGGATGCACCATGTTGGCAAAAGGAAGCAACATTAACTTAAAAACGGAATTGCTGCTAAAAATAAAAGTGGACATTCACACACCAGATACCAATGTGAAGTCGTTTACAAAAAGTAAAATAACTATCACTATTTGAATAATGATAGTGCGAAAAAATTAAAAATGCATAACGAACAATGCGCCAATACCAGCACCTGAGCCAGCACGAGTGGAATCCATGCGTAATCGGCAAAAAAATCCTCACCAACAATACTTGATCCCCTGATTTTACTGATATTGTTAAAATATCAACAGTAATACTTTGTTAGTTTAAGTAGTTACCAAGGTTAAGCTTGGTTGAGCCTGCTAAACTATTTTTTCGCAGCAAATTGTTTTTTTCAATGACTGGATTCATCTCCACCCTGCCGCCAAAGCTCTTACGAGAAAAAATATTTTTATAGAATTAAGGAATCAAAGAGTTTATTAATTTACCCAGAGTTGAAAAGAGACACCAATAGAGATCACTAACACACATTTTTTGTTCCTTTCAACGCGATTCTTCCAAAGGATCATTGTCAACGCGCAATAAACCACCTCAAGGCATCACAATTCTATAAGCTTTATTAACAGAAAACTAAAAAGCATAGATTTCACTGGTAACTTCAGCGCTAATTAACCAAATGTAGCGTTGCATTTGAAACTTTCTGCTAATACGAATGAGGTTCGCGTTGAAGTTACAAGGGGGAACTAGGATAGTCTTGAAATAGTGATTACACTCACCAAGAACGAGCAGATGATGTAGAAGCTTATGAAAAATGGGTACGCAAAGGCAGAGCCACAGACTGTGCGATCCGTTGCCCCTGTGGCTGTTCGACTCTCATCAGACTGCTTGTCGCAATAGGCCGTCTCTGTAGCACCATCCACGAGATAGAATATCAAATTGGCGGCATCGTGAAAAATGGGGAAAAACAACCAAACTAACTGTGAATGACAGTGGGCGATGAAGTGCTTTTTTTACTACAAACCAAACAAAAATATGTGGTAATGAATCATACGATAATGCAAACAAATATATTTCCCCAATTTAGTCCGAGATGATTTTGCTGCATAAATGCAAACACCATCGATCGCCTACTGGAAAAAAAAATCAGTCAGAAACTGTTGACAGCATTGATAACCAGCGAGTTCTAGGAAACTTTGCAATTTAAGTCATGATGTAATTAGAGAAAAGTCGCATGTTAAGTAAGCGATCCCACAAATCGAAAGTATCAATTACAATTCTTACCTACAATGGTCTTTGTATTTTCACTTTAGCAAATAATCATAAAAAAAGTAAAGGAAACCAGTGTTTGCTGGGTCAATTATAATAGTTAAGGGACAACCTGGACAATAAGAACTTTTCAAACAGCATTATAATTTTATTCTTTCGATTCATTCACTAAACAGTACATGGATGAATTCGTATTATTTCAGCGTTGGATACATCTAAATTAAAATTTGTCAAGGCCAAGCATTCATATTTGAAGTTCAAACGGAAATGACGAGTTCGAAGAGTAAACCGATTTGAAATCACACATTCTGTACATTTTTAACATGAACGCTAAAATTAATAACCGGAATTTCTTAGGAATCATACAACAGCCCCACAGCAACAATGCAAATTGTTCACAGCACCTGTTATGTTTCTAGACACAGTGAATAAATAAGATGATAGACAAACGTTTGTGAGTACTAACGGAAAATAGAGGTAGTTTAAAAAGAAGTTTTAGAGACCGCCAGTATTCTAGCCTTTGAACATAAAATAAAACCACTTTCAACTCGCTTCTCTGATTTAAGGTTATATCGACCCAAACCACAGGTGGAACCTTGGCACAATCCGACCAGATATTCACACTTATAAAATGCCCGATCCGAGGGGTAGTGCATTTGTTAAAGAGGTTGTTATTCCTCAACTGAGTGAGAATACGTAATTAATTTCAATGCTTTCCCGTACTCTAAGGTCTGAATAATAAAATGTAAATTATTTTTATAACACAAAAGAGCAACAGCTGAGATAGCTGATAAGACCTTATGAATTAGGGTCATTCCAAAATCGCTTTCAAGACAAAGCGGGCTATTCAGAGGCACCGAAGTGCGCTTCCCGATGGATTGGTTGAAAGATCCAAAGCTAACAAAAACAGTAAAAAAAGACGCAAAATAACCCAACGGAAAGAATAACACTAGGCATAAATTTAATTTTGTTTTGGTAAGGGTCGAAAACGCAAATCAAATAGTGAACTGCTCCACCTCAACGTGGCTGCTGGGCCATAGGCATTTGTACTCCCATTAACAGGTTAAAGCACACAGAGATAGACTGAAATACATCATTTTAAAATGCACAACAGAAGTTTGCACTTGGAGAGGATTTGAATTCAACAGCAGCACTTTGGACAGCTTATTAACAATGTGCAACAATGGAGGCGCTAAATGATTTCAATTTATATGCTATAAATGCAACATTCAGGTAAATACAACATTGAGACTTAGTTAGAATTTAAAGCGACTTCCTTGATAAATGAGGAGATGGGTCGAAATTGCATACTCTCTAAAATATAGGGCAAGGTGTAGCCTACCACCAGCACAACTGAACATAATGTCCTGCCAGGCTTCACCAGTCGCTGAGCGGAAGAGAATTAAGACAGCCTGGGGAAAAGTCTGAAAATTGGCATTTACGGTGATCGCACTGTCGGGATTGTTGAGAGCTATTTTGCCAAACATTTGCATGCCGATCACAGCGTAGATGAAGAAGAGCATCAGAATCAACAGCGCCACATACGGAAGTGCCTAGATTGAAAAAAATAGCAAGTGAAATTCAATCCTCGGTTTATAAACCAGTTGTCTTTACTCGACAGGTGTGGATTTCGAGTTGTGCCACTCCCCTCTGCTCAGGGCCATTTACGTGTAATGTTGATAGTCTCAATAAACGGTGGATAATAACAACACAAACAAGTATCATAGATTTTAAAATAATGAAAACGAAGAAACGATGCACTTCCTGCAACCGAACTAATGCACGCTTCAGGGCTTTGCATTGCCATTCAATAAAACTTACCTGAAATGATTTGACAAATGTCCATAAGAGTGTACGAATGCCCTCACCCCGGCTTAGCAACTTGACCAATCGCATCACCCGAAAGAGACGGAAGAAGTTTATGCTAATAAACTTTGAGTTTTCCTGGAGCAATATAAATAAAATTTAAAAATAATTTGAGTACAGCCTCTTTTGATTATTGAAAATCCTGGTAAGTTTTCAAATCAAAATGAGGCGTCAGTTTTGATAACATTCCGCTATTTTTCAAAATTGCCCATCAAATAAAAAATAGTGTGTCCTAGCCTAGGACTTATGTAAGCAACAAATCAACTTGTTTGCAAAATGATAAAACTTCCCAAGGATTAGTACATTTTGATGCCCCGCTGTTATTTTGCAGTTTTGAAAGATCAAGGGCCTGATTTATAAACATGGAAATCGTAAAACCATGGGTTTTGTCCGAGTTTGTGGTCAGTAATATCCAGCGTTAAATTATTAATGCTGCAAAAATAACTCACAGCAATGTGCGAGAGTACAATGTCAACAAAGCTCCCAACAACTATGATGAAATCAAAAACGTTCCAAAGGTCATTGAAATAGTTCTAAAAAGTCAAAAAGAAAATCTTAATAAGTAATTACAAAGAATGGGTTTACAAGCATGGTAATAATAGCAGTCGATTATTTGTACTGTATACTTAGCTTCACGGCCTCTTCACTAGCCAAAATTTCGGTTTACTTCTGAGTGGCATGGCTTCCTATTCTTGTCTAGACCATTCTCAGCCCTTCTATGCGATAATAATAAGGCTACTGATATAATGAACGACTCAGAGCGTTAGAGTGTAACTCCACCTCTCATTCACTGACTGACGCTTTATGTGATCAATTCTAGCACATCACGACTACTGAGTGTAGCGTTGCGCAGAGAAACCATCTACCTGCAATTTATTTTTTTCATAGGAGTGAAAAAAAGGAAAAAAGGGCATTTTGACAAACCCAGAATGCTATCCGGAGATTACCATGAAGATGTAGAGCAACAATCACTAATTAGTATTGGAAACAAATCCTAAATGCCACATACTTTAAATTTCACCAATTTGGTGAATGCATTGTTATGGACACTAACACAAATAAAAGCAGATGGCGTGGCTTGTGTTCAACGGTGCTGCTAAAAAAATTAACCCAAAGTAAAACAACTACGAAAAGTGACTTGCCTTGAAACCCAAGGCTGTGAGTTTGAGAATGAATTCAACTGTAAATACGCCGGTGAATATCATGTTAAGATAGTCGAGCGCGTCGGCATAAACCGGGGGTTGGCCCTCAAACTGGAAACGAGAACGCAAATCTGTAGCGTGGCAATCAATACATACAGAGGATGAGAGTTGGTACCACAAAAACAGTTTCACTTGATGCGGAATCACAGTATCCCAAGTGCAGAAGCCTAGCATCAGCTGAATTAGAAAAGTCCCCAACCAAATCCTATTAAGCTGACTATTGAGGCATGGGCATAAAATAATTGCGCGATTCGATTTGTGGTACTGAGAAGAGTTTGTAAGAGTTAAAATACAGACATTCAAAATCAGGGTAAAGAAAATCGTAATTTGTTCCCACATCTCCGCTCATATAATTGAATTGTACACAAACACTTCAAACCTTACCTGATGTTAATAACAAAGCGGCAATTTATATTTTACTCCGAAGATAGCACGCTAACGGGTGTTCTACTTCATAATATCTTCAAGAATCTAAAGCTGTATGCATAAACTTTTATAATTAATCCAATAAACCCACTTTCCGGTGACTTTAAATGTGAAGATTGAAATAGCTGCGAAGGATTCATAGAGCATCTTTCAGCGTTGTAAACGGGAATTTTATGCATATACTATAACAAACAATGAAAATACTTAATTGTACCATTACTCCTCAGCAAGTTGAGAAACTTGTGCAATTTAATTCGATCTTAAGCCAAGACAAAGCTTGAAAGAGCTGCATGCATAATTTCCATTGCAACTGGAACGTCTGTGACTTAGCGCTCCACTTTATTTGAGCCACAACCTACCTTTTGAATGGTAATGAGCTATATTTTAAACACATCTACCTCTCTCCTGCTTCTTCCATTTGCAAAAACGAAAATATAATTGGTTAAACCCTGTTTGATCCCAAAAAATTGCAAATTTTATTCAGCAAAGTTGGCTCGAGCTGACTCAACATGTGGTAATCAATGCAACACTTTTAGTTGCACTTTGATGCAATCCTCATTGCCATTTTAACACACACCCTCCCCTTCAAGTCGCAGGGATCAATTGCGGAAAATAGCAAAGTGAGCATTGCTATGTATGGTGGTATTTCTGAACCCATTTACTGAACTCTCTTAAAGGAGTCCTGAATCCCACCCACTCAAACACTCTGGAAGACAAGGATGAAGAAAATTGGTGAGAAAAAGCGGGTTAGGCGAGTAAAACTCGCATGACTTACCTGGTTCTAAACCAACGCATACGCATTATTCGAAGCAAACACTTGGTGTAATGGAAATGAGGTCTCTGGTGCAACTGAGTGCAAACAATAATCCTGGATAAAACTGACTGAATTCATAATATTTACCATAGATCAGGCGGTTGAAAAATCCACGAGGTTAAGACGGACATACCAATTGCTATAAGTTAAACTGCAATACGCACTCTATTAATTTGCTGACGGAAAAAAAAGGAACAAGGTTGTATTTCGAACACATATTTTTGAAATTCGTGCTTGCGGTTGCGATTCCTATGGAGCTCAAAAGCAAAAAGTCGAATCATCATATATTAACCTATTACTAAGTGAGATCAAACATTCATACTGAAACGATCTAAAAGATATTCACCTTATTTTGTACTGTGGTATCTACTGCTTTGCCAGCTGGATTTGGCTAAATTTTTAAATGCGTATCAGCGAAGCGGAGAAAATATTTAAGGACTAAAGTCGCGTTTTTCTCTCACGTTTGATAAATACCGTCTGCCCATCCTTTAAAAATATGGGGCCAAAGTGTCGCATTGCAAGGAAAAATTTCTTACAAACCATGGCAGAAGTACGGGGGTAAGATTGAGCTCAACTTCAGACAAAATGTGATTTTCCATCGCTTTGTGAGCAGAGCTTAATCCAAGACAATGCCCCCAATCAATGGAATATTTATCGGCGATTACTAGAACATGCATAAGGTCCCATTGTTTCTTATTTTGGAGGAGCTTTGAGAAACGTTTACGAAAACGCCTTTGTTGTTACCAATCTGTAACACTATTAACAGTGGAGTCAGGTTTCCTATTTAAACATTCAGTTGCCAACACGAAGGCGTTGGGATGAAAGTGTATTCATTTGAAATAAATAAAAATGTTTTATCCAAAAAAACTAATCGCAACTTAAAACTGGAATATGGGCATTCTCTTCGCCCCTTATCGTAGCTTGGCTCGTATGATATGCTAAATTTATTCATAGGATAAGCAATAGCAGTTCTCGAAAAATATTTAAATGTATTACCGATGATAAACATCTTTAACATTTCAAAGAAGACGAACCTGAGAAAACTACAAAAATCTCCGTACGCTTCGGACATTGCAAAAATGCCCTAAATTTACTCATTCTATAGGCTGAATTTATTTATAATGGACTTTTGAAGGCGCAGACAAATTTCGTATTTCCGCCAATGATCAGCATATTACTTATTCATTCGCTCGTTCAGTTTACCAGGTAGTTCACTCAACTTCCAAAGCTTTTACGCAGACTGGAAAGTATTCATTTCGCTCTTCTTCCAAGCATTTTTCGTACTGGTATCTTTAGCATAATAATCGAATCCAAGCTTTAACATCCTGCGCCTCAAAACCCACAATGCATGAATCACGAGTTCATTAAGAGTCGCTTAAACACCTCATGTTGGTAGTGTTTGGTGAGTTGTGGCATGTGATTCAGGGTGCCGGCCTCGTGCATACACACTACATTGGTAGTGCTCGTAGCCTGCACTTGGCACTAAGCGGCAACATTCATCACTCCCAAAATAAGGAATGTTTTGAGTAAGCTGAACGTCCTGATCCCTGTAATACTTGCCCATTAGCCAACCTTTGTGTAAGCACATGCGTCATTTAACCGATTCTACCTCTTCGTTTCCTTGTGAAAGTGCAACTACATAAAGTTTCTGCAAAATGTAAGTAGGAAGTAATTTCAAGGTAGCAGTCTATCTGTTCTCCTTTAGCAGCAATCAAATTGCCTTAAAGCTATTGATTGTAGTTAGAATGATAACCAAAGTCTTTTAGTTAATTGCCACTAAAACTATCATAATTTTATAAGAAAATTAACTTGGCTAAGGCTTTGGTCCTACAAAAGTTAGTGATGCAAGTGGCAAATTTAAGCTACGGCAGCCGAATTAACAAATAGAAACAGAGGGTTTAGGGATGCATGAAAGGAAGTACTAGTACGATAAGAAATAAGTTGAACCGGTACTTTGTTAGGAGTTTTGCACAGCTTGCAGGAATAAAATCGTACACTAGGATGGATTCTGATGCAAGTTTTTAATAAACTCTCAATGTATGCGAAAGTGCAATGAAGTCCGCCTAGTAGCATATTCAGCATTATACTTTCTATTAATAACCTCTCTGAGCGTGAAATGTAGCAGTTTCAAATTGCATCTAATATGGTGACTGTAGGCACAACACGCTGTCCTTACCTTCATACCGAGGCAAATGGTGTTGATGAGGATGAAAATGAAGATGCAATACTCGAATGGCTGCGAGGTGACGAACCACCAAATACGATATTGAAATCGCTCCTTTGGAATGTAACGACGCACAGGCCTAGCCTTCAGCGCAAACTCGATGCATTTTCGCTGACAAAAAAGCAAAGCGCATTGACACAGAAACAGTGATGAGAAAAAAAATTTATTTCTTCACAGTTCGGTCTCTCTAGAGAAGGAGTCAAGTGTTTTGTACAACGGTGAGTGGATTTTCAGAACAGCCGCTCTTTAGGGGGCAGCCATAACCCTGAGTTGGGTGTGCTTTTGCCATCCACATTACCGGTATTAACTTCTAATTCATTGGGATTGTAGGACCCAAACTTGGACCTTCTCTTTTTGAAGTAGAAGTAGAGCAAAACGATGCCCACAGCGAGGACAATGACGACAATCGGAACGGTGATCGCTGCAGCCAACTCACCAGAACTTAATCTCCCAGAATCTGCCGCATTGCTTTGGGTTGATTTAGGTTCATTATGGTTATGTGTCGCTCCCATGACGATATTGAGAGGGAATAGCACAAAATTTAGCCCAAATTAACACGTCTGAGAGTCCACCAACATTGGTTAAAGTATCGCGTTGTCGCCCTCTTGATAGCGATCCTACGCGCGTTTAATACGACAACATTTATGTAGACACGCACATTAAGTGTGGGTGAGTGCAAATGTGTATAATACAGCCAATCGGCTTAAACTCGTACCATGCTCACTTCTCTTATTGGCAGCACCACTGGATACTTGACCTTGGAGCACTAAGGCTTAGTGTGTGCGTCGGTGTGTACACAAGCCTGCACACGCCTTACATTTATTACGTAACTAAACTGCCACTTTATAAAATGGTGATATCAGAATCTGAACCCCGCGAAACGTCGAGGAACGGGGCCCCAACTTTGCCTGATTCGTAGCTCAAGGTATTAAGTAATCGGTGGAAATAGCTACAAGTGTGACTAACTACACTCAGCATTGGCCAACTGAGTGAAGTTAAAAGATAAAAAATAGCACCATAAAAATTCCTTTGCAAGATTTTATCCCATAAAAAAACCAAGTGGTCAATGGACAGAAACAAAAGTCTCGTTTAGTAAACGCTATTCCCCAAGTCTCAACAAAGAAAAGAGCGAAGTGCTTGAAGTAGTAAATTATACCTCCAAACAATGACTTTCGAAATGATCCACTATTAAAAACAAATTCAAAGAATACGGATAAGAGGATGGTTAAATGCTTGGTTTTGGACCATTCAATCCCATTTAATCTTAGTGTTAAACTTGTAGAATTACACAATCTGATGAGAGACTATACAATTATGAGGAAACGTTAAATCGTGTGAAAGATAAGAGGCAGGTTCCCATTGTTCAGTCCAACCCCTCTGGGAGTGACGGTTGTAAAAGGTGGGCTGAGTGTTGACTGACCGTAGAACCGATTGCAAAACAGCATTGATCTTTTTTAGTAGCATGTACCTTTTGTTGAGGGAAACAACTTCCATCATCGAATTACTCACAAGCGAGTTCAAAGCGGGTGAGCGCAAAGTAGCTTGAAACACACTAAGCTGATGGCACCCGGACGGCTGATGTCAAAAGATATTCCAACGTTTGATGTGCTGATCGTAAATGGTTAATATCTTTCCCGCCAAAATGCATCGTGACCTAGGCTAAAGTACCTTAGAGAACGTTGGAATACATAAATTTTAACCCATACAGTTTTGTGCTTGCTTTGACAGATCACTGACAGGCACACAAACTGTGGTTTTTGCAATTTCGTAATATTACTTGATAAGTAATTTATTTTAATAAAGGAAACCTTCTATCCTTTAAGTTATTTAGTTATTCACCGGGCAGGCGTTTATAAACCCTTCATGTTATACGACCTCTTAGGAAGTAGTCAACAATACAAGGACTTGAACTTGGCAAACAGTGGGATAGTAGGTGCTTGCTGCATCGTGACAACGACATTTTCCTTAATGCTGGCAAGATTAGTTATTTGAAAATGTGTCACTATTACCTAGACAATAAAACGAAAAAACAAGCTTTTGTAGCGCCGAAATGAAACAGAACCAGTTAACCGCAAATCGGCATTGGAAATAAGTATCATAATTTAAATACGACCGTAAGCTTCACCCCAAATAGACTAAAGAGTAAAATATCCACGTCTGCTCACCTGGTTTTTGTCCAGCTCACAGCCTTTGTACTCCTGCTCACCTTCTTGTTGAAATGTAACGATGACGAAACCAACGAAGATATTAACCATGAAGAACGCTACCACAACAATGTAAGCGACGTAGAAAATGGCTACCACCGGGCGACAGTTGTACACCTTTCCATGGTCCTCCGTATGAGAATCAATCGATCTGTTAATGATGGAGAAATTGCACGGAGGAAAAACGCCAATGTTTGTAAACATCATTGTATGGGCATTCACAGTCGCCTTAAAACATGAAGGGTAGTCTTAGAAAGAAAAAGCTGATTCCCATACATCCAACGAACCCTAATGTTTTAAAGCGGTACCTATAGCTTTAGAATTGAATCCGTATCACGAGCATATAGTTCAATTAGGAAATTCGACTTTAGCAGATTTTACGTAAAATTATGGAGTTATAAAAACAAACCGATTTTACCTTTCGTTGCTAAAAACAAGCCATTGCATAAACATGGATTTTTAACATCATTATCACTCAGCGCTGAAACTCAATAGAAGATGAGGTCTAGGAGAACATCAAATCAGAGGGCTCAAGGAAGCTTAAAATAATCTGTTCATTTAATGGCTCAGGAAAGAAGAATACCGAAGCCCAGATGCATAACCGAATTGCCCGGTGAATTCTCTCGGCTTCCTGTAATTTTCGTACAAAAATAGGGACAATGAAACAAGCATAACGACGGTGGAGTTTACGCGTTGATATCTGAAGTGGATTCATGACTTATTTTAATCACTCAAGACAATGGTGAGGCGAAATCGTCGTTATTATAAGGCGATAACCCAAGGAAAAAAAACAAACGCGAGTACCACTTCCGACCATATAATCAACAATCTCAAAAACTGCTTAACGATAACTCCTAAAGGATCATTTATAATAAGACGAAAAGCATGTTGCAACAAATGGGCTTCATCATACCCTCCCAACTGATACTCCTAGGACTCTGTCAAGTAATTTTGCTGACTACATTCAAAACGCTTTAACTGTGCGCGTTCAACACATTGGTGAGGTCAGCTCGTACTTTATTCGTCGCGTCGGTGAGACCTATTTACATTATAAACTCGCAGGGGAAGTTTTAGCATGCCTCAGCGATTCATTGTGAATTATTCTGCACTGTCCTATGGTGATCATCTTTAGGTCTATTTCTGCTTACCTTTAAATTTTCTTTATAAAACGCTATCGCCTATTTCGCATGCGTAAAATTACGAAGAAAAAAGTGCTTCGAACGGAGTTGAATGGAACGTGGACCCAGTGGGTAAGCGCTGTAGTTCATTCGCTTCAGCGAGATTCGATTATCACATTCCCGGCCTGCTAACCCACCTCCAGTAATTTGAATGGCTGCAATGATTTCCAGTTTTTAAAGATTCCCATACTGCAAATAAAAGGCGTTCTACAAATAATTGTAATTGGCGTATCTCGAAACGCACTTCTGAATAGGCGAAGCTACACAAACCGCCTTTGCTTCGGCCTCTTAATTAGAGTATCATCAATTATTTCCAAAAAAATCAAATGTTAGTTTGATTTTCGCCAGATTCATTTCCAAACGGTCTTTTTGTAAGTCCACACTTCTATGATACTGTGATGCTTACATTTACCATCATTTAAATTAAACCCATAGATGCATGAATAATGGATGAAATGACCTAAACTGTACTGAGCGCAATATCTCCAGAATAGGCATTGAAAGGTCACTCTTTAGGACTACAAATATTTCGCGTTTTTCAGATTCTCAGATAGCTGATGGCTTAAATAGTTATCGGCGTTTTTTAAAGTAAGCTAATGATCAACTCACTGATATAAAAGAGCGGGCCATCCTTCAAAAGTGGATGCCACAAAAAGGGTCAATAAACCGTTCGGTACGTTGTCAAAATTGAGCGGATAATTGGTCCACCGTCTTTCCACCAGTTCAGGCAAACTTGGATCCTCCGAGTCATATTTAATAAATTGACCTCTGAAAAAAAAACACTAGTACTGTTAACACGCGCTTTACCCATTTATGGACAAGTCAGAAGTATGGGAAGATTCATAGAGCCTACTGGTGTGATAGATATTTTCTATGAAATATAAAACACGCGATCTAACCTGGATATGAACCTTAAGTAGTTCCTGGTTTCTTACCCAGGAAAACAGACTATGAAAGTCAAGTCCAATATTATTATTGATATGGGAGTACAGTATTTAGTTATTTTTTAAAATCATCCATACCCTCCTAGAATTAACAAAAATAAGAATCTAGGCGTAGCGTTAGGCACTTACGCACATTCCTCCTTATGGAACCGCGCCTCATCGTTACAATACTGAAATTTTCCAGCAAACAACTGGACTCCAATGACAGCGAACATAAACTCGAGGAGAAATGTGACCAACATGATGTTCCCGATGCTCTTAACTGCCACCACTACGCATTGAACAACATGCTACAGTGGTTTAAAAATAAATATGTTAAGTGAATCAGAAAATTTCCTACATTCCCAAGAGTTCATTTACAATCGCATTGAATAAACTTGGTTGATTTCATTTTTGTTGGTGATTTTTAAATACCAAATTGGTAATGGATGGGTCGATTTAGTCTAAAGCCTCACCAGTGGTGGGATTCACGCAGCCTCTTTCTACGCAAAAATTTTCGAATTAATTATCACAAACTTGCAACCTTGATGAATTCCAACAGACCATTAGTGAGAGGCACCTGGCTAGCAAACTCTGACATTGTGATTAAGGGAATAGACATTGATTAAAAAAAACACAGGCATACCCTACCTTGAGACCTTTGGCTCTGTTGATAGCTCGTAGCGGTCGAAGAACGCGGGAGACTCGTAAGATTTTCACAACAGAAATGGTGTCCAAACTGTATAAATGTAACAGACGTTTTCAAAAACCGCTACTCCAAATTCGCAGATTAAAATTTCAAATTCAAGTGAGCCCAATGGAATTGTAACATTTATGTAATGACAACGGTTTGGAACATTTAAAATCGAATGGATTTTAACAAATAACACTCCATTAACTAGAACCAGACATAATGAATACTTCTTATACTACCGAAATAGTGTTGACATTGATTATTTCGCAAGAAATCACAACGATTGTGAAGATTGTTATGCATGAATGGTGGCTTAAGTTTGGTAGATAGTCATGTAAATAAAGAGCTACTGACCCCACATTCCTCAGAATTAACTTTTCTAAAATCTTTCGTAGCAAAATGTAACATTAATGACAATGTCTTAAAACACCCACTTAATGCATTCCGTTTCTATAAACGGTCCGTTAAAAGGCTTTGATGCATGCAAAGAGTTTTGCCAACCTTAGCACCAAACATTTAAAACTTGGTTTTCTTATTTGTTTTTAGGGTCAGCCGATGCAATGCAAGCATTCACACATTAAAAAATGTAGTAAAGCACCGAATATACGTTGCATATGAGATTTAATGTAAATTCTACAAACGCGCAAATGAAAACACGAGTGACTTCAATGCCCCCAACAGTGAGTGTGTCTTTGCTGCCAAAAAAAGCACCTAACCAATGCACAAAGTCTGTCAAAATACCCTCAGATGATAATAGTTTCCAATGAATAAATTGAATATCAAGCTGAAATGGTAAATGTATCCAAACACAAAAACACCAAACGCCACAACATCGAAAGATGCAACTCACGCAATAGGATACGAAATGATAGATGTCAGAACCACCATTAAGTCAAGTAGATTGTTGGCGCTACGGCAAAATGCACCCTTGTGGAATGCAAATCCGTAGGTAATAACCTGCACACGCATGGGGATGATGAAACGTTACAATCCTCCTGTCATTTACTTCAAAACATATCGAGTCGTGTTCCCATGAATTGCTCAACCATGACGACCAAAGATAAAAAATATCAGATGCAAAACATTTTCCACCGCATGGTAGAAGGTGATCATCTTAGCATTTTTCTCATTAATATTTGGCTGGTAATGAGATCAAAAAATTAGATGCTGCTGATTCAACAAATAAAATGGAGGGTTGTCAATAACCTCGTGCATCTCGTTTAATGAGATACCTGAGTTTCCTTACCGGCTCGAGTTGCGCAATTTCCCGATATAATCTACTGCCCCTCGTACCCTCCCATAGGTTGAAGAATTGGCAGCTTGCACCATATAGCCCGGTTATGAATGCCTACCACTAATCACTGAAGTACCGTTTTCGTAATCAAAAAAGGTAGTTTTACGTTTCCGAAATAACAAATTTTTGGTAACAGCTGTGTATAAAGCGTGGTCTTTGTGGAAGTGGCGTCGAGTGCTAATTTACCTACTTACACGAAATTCAAGCATCTTTTAAGCTAAAATTGCCTTCGCATAAAGAGCACTACACATCATTCTAAATTTTAGCTGGTCAATGGCATTCTATAAATGATTTAGAACCTGAAATGGTGAAAAAAACAGAATGCAAAGGATCTTTTGCAAGTAGAAAGGATTTGACTTCCTAAAAGCATAGTTTTAGTGTTTCAGTGAGCAACTCGTGTTGATTCATTTCGCAAAGGAAACCGCAAATACAAGTGCGTGCAATATTTCGATACTTCTAATATGCGTGAGTATTTTATAAGGACCAGGTATTAAATTACAATTCCAAGGAAATAAAAATAAGAACGTCATTAAATTGGTGAAATTTGAAGACATTTAGGTTGTAAGGGGAAAATTTCCAATGAAATAAGAATTGAAATTTTCCTTATTGTTTAATTGAGATAAAACATGTTCCCAAATGCAACTTTCATCCAACCCTTCAACGAAAAGAAATTCACCGTCTTTTACTTTGGAACAACTTAAACTAATTAATCTTCATACGTGGACTGTTGAAAATAAGCGGCCATATTCGTAAAGGTTTGTTTTATTATGATGCTAATAACTTTCAAACATTGCTTTAACCAGACAAGTATGCTAATTTTGTCCTTATACCTCAAATTGAGTTTCAGTTATGTAAAATGCGTCCTAAATTTGTATGACGAGTGTCTTGTGGGCGGTTATACAATATTATTATTCGTGGTACCAAGACCTACCTTTAAGGTGATTTCTACTGTGAAGACGGAGGTGAAGAAGTAATCAAAATAATTCAGTATCTAAAACGACATTGAGATAGTAGCCGAACTTTCCGTTTTATAGGTTCAGAGTGTAAAAAAAACTGTTCAAGTAACTGGGTGCGATCTTTCTTAAGGCAAACACGACGCTAGAGCACATTGTTAGAGGGCAAAAAATCCATTATTATTATTATTGCTGTCAACATTTTAAAATAAACTCTCAGAACGCAAAACTCACAATATTTCTGTAGGAGTTAGCCTTCAATGGATCTTCTGCAGCTAGCATAGCACTGCTCACCAAAATACACACCAGCACCACATTATTGAAGTAGGGATGATTACAGATATGATGACAAAACACTCGAAACCTACAAAAAGATAAATAATTTGCAAAAGTGAAAATGTGATAAAATCGACATGAATGTTGGTGGGAAATGTGGCTTCAAAGGTCTGAAAATAATAACTAGAAATAATGTCCCGTATGATTTTTAAAACTCCAAGGGAAAAAAATACAGACTTCCCATGGATTCAAAACAGGAAATACAGGGACAATATCTCGTTAATTAAGGTAATATTCGTAGTTTAAGGATAACGACACAAAGACACTGGGAAATGCCATCAATTACGCAATAAGCTGTATTTTGCTCGGAATTTGTGGCCAAAACAGCTTCTTGATCCTAAATAAGACAATATTTGTCAAAGTATGACGTTTTTCGATTGAGTAAACAGAGTGGATAATTAAAATCATGAAAAGATTAAAGATGATTTTACGGATTTCTGGGCCCGAAAATGAAGAAGGAAGAGGCCTCAGGAATGGGTTTAATCTTCGGCTGGAGATTTTCAGCCGAACCGTGATGCTCATCGGAGTAGACTGACTCGGATTCATTGTCTCGTTCTTCGATGCTTTCGGAGTTTTCCTTTCCATTGTTTTCTAGGAGAAGAACTTAGCTAATGAAATAGTACAGAGTGCACGATTTCTGAGATGCAGAAAAGGTCTTATGCTCCAAACAATTGAAAACGAAAACGAATACTTACTATTATTAGTCATAGATGTGGTTCTAAAGTAAATTAAAAGAATCGGTGATGCAGGGAAATAAAAGTAAAATCTTGAGTACTTAATGCTAAAAGCACCTTGAAAAGCACTAACTTATTTGCCATAGCCAATTTCCATAATTTCTTCGCAAATTGGAAAATAGGCTAAAACGGCACGGAACTAGTCACCAATGAAGACTATTTATGCAACGCACCATATTTGGGAACCCATATTCATATTTCAATGATTATTTTTACTCTGATCAAGGAAAATGACAATTTAAAGATGCGGGATGTGACTTCAAAATGAATCGACTTTATAACACTTACATTACAGATTGGCAATTTTGGAAACGATAAGTGGTAGGAAGAACGTAATTCTCTACACTGATTGACAAATTTATGCAAAGCACAAGTTGTCTAGAAAAAATGCTTGCTCACGACTTTCCATCTTCTTCAGTCGGATTAAAAGCGTCCCCATCCTCAGATTTGACGATATCCATTCCAGCTGTGTTATCGTCACCATCCTCACTTGTTGCTTCAGATTTCTGTTTCCCTTTGCCCTGCCCAGTGTCAGCCAAGTTGTCCACAGCGATGGCCAAGAATACGTTGAGCAGGATATCTTTTTAGCAGTGAGTCAGGGTAACAGTCGAACGGAACAATCATAAATCAAAGCTATGAAGCCTAAATCACAATGTAGTACCACTTGCGTAGGTACGGCACATATTGGCTACGATAATTCAATGCGCTATTGTTTTCCTTTTTTTGAATAATTGCCCTTGCCTAACAACGTTCTGTAATCGTATTCAATCATTAAAGCAATAAAACCGACTTGACCAGCAAGTGGAACTAGCGCTTCGGGTTACGCTTAAACAAATAAGTGAAAAACATTTTGATTCACTTCCTACAGTTCTTGATTTAATGAACTTGCACCTTAAGCCTAATATCCAATCAGCTCAGTTACATCCCATTGCGTCACATTGCTACTATTTTGTACTGCTTAGTTGTGCCTAAGGTCTGGCTTAATTTTATAGCAAAATCATGATTCAGGCTGTTAACAGCTTTAGTTCAAAAGAGTACCGGAAATTGACCTCAGATTATCACAGTTTTCCCAGAATGTACGAGCCAGTGGGATCTTGAATTAATCAAAATCATGTGCGACGCCTCCGATGTTATACGGAGTCAGACCAATAAAGCAAGCATGTTTTAATGAAGCTTCGAAGGAATTATGTATACAAAGTCACCCTCACTAGTGCTTTGCAAATGCAAGCATAAGGGGGAAAATTTCAGAAATTCGAGTTCGATAGGCAAACTCACAAAGACTCAATAATATTGCTGAATCCGTCGATGTTGATTTAGAGCAAAATGTGATGTCCGAACAAAGGTGGTAACTGCACTTCCATCAAAAAAACTTTATTTCATTTCCTGAGTAAAAGTTAGCAATCAGAAACTGGCTGTAAAAGAATCAAGGCGCTGCCCTATTTAAGCATACATCGTGAAAAAGGCTACTGGCCTTAACCCCTTCAGCTGCAACAGTGGTTACAATCTAACGTATCCATAAAATCTGGGAATACCAAGCTATAATGATTAAAACGGGTTGATCTGCCTATTGAACAGATTTTTAGAGAGAATGAATATAGAAAATTTTAAAACGTGGCAATAATTTAAAATAATTAACCCCCAACGTTCGAAATGTAGTAGCTAGTCCCCCTGACAAAACACAGTTTACTTCCTGCGCAGAATCAAAACTGACACGGTTTTGACCAATTTGATAACGAGGGATCAACAGAGTTGATTTTAATCAAAATTCGATAAAAATGGCTAAATAAGAAATAAATGAGCACTTGCTTCTCCAAGGCATCGGGATGCAGTTTACAATCATGCCGCTAAGAGTATTTGTCTATTATTCAAATAAAGTAATTACATCAAGCATCTAAATTAGATGCATAAACATAAAGTGGTCGATTGACTACGCAGATAAGCGTCGCCTTAGCTTGAATGTGTCAAGCTTGTTCAAGCGTGGTAGAAACATGGAACAATGATATCAAAGCAGCATCGGAAAAAGCGAACTAAGTATTGTACGAAAATAACCTAAGGGGCCACAAAAAATACCAGATGGACAACATAACCAGTGCATTCACCTGTCCAGGTTCAGCTAACCGCTGCCTACATTATGCGCACACCTTGGAACCACGAGATCTGATTATGATATGTTCACGAGAATGTCTAAAAAAATTAAGCGTGAGAGATTGTGAACAACAATTAAGAACATTAAAGCATGCGCAACATTTTAGCCCCTGACTATTGATTTGGAAGGCCGGATAATTTTGTGCTTTCAGACGACTCTGCAGCAAAGGATACAGTTGCCACATATGAAGAGAAAAACGTAATAGAGACAAACGAGACTCCCGAACGGTTGAACAGAATAGGATTTGATCCCCATGTACATTGCTTCATTCCAATCTTCGCCGGTCAAAATCTGCAGATTGGGCGGGCGTATAAAAGAATTTCATGATTTGGCACAACCAATAAACCCTAAAATACAGGTGCTGACAGAAGCCATTCTGGTGCTCAAATGAATTCTGAAAATCAAATGCTTGCATTTGAAAAAAAAATAATTATCATCTCAGATATCGTTATACCATTGAGATGAACTGTGGTTGCAAGGCATTATGAGGCTAAGTGGCGTTCAAGTAAAGAAAAGACATCGCACGTTTGCCAATTTTTCCACAGGAATGCCTGCGCAAAACCCGCTGAGCACATTAAAACGTAACTAATGCTTAAGATTAACCACAAATTCCAGTTAACAATGCTTCAACTTTTGTGCTATCTCTATAATGTTCTTTTTGAAAATGGAACTTGGGACCAATAAACAGAAAGTAGTGAATTACAGCTAAACGAAGCGATTTTTACTTTCAATCAAGAGATGACCTTGGGCAAAAGCAATAGAATTTTGGCTTGATAATGTACCTGAGAAAAAGCCTTATCAGTATCACAAAATATGACAAACAAGAACTCTGAAAGCTATAATTTTTGCAAATAGGGTCCGACCATTCATGCGATTACCATGAAACTACTGGCATAAAACCATCATCCTCTTTCCCACGTGGGACGTTGTCGCAATGGTTACCTGAAATACTGTTGTAAGCGCCTGGTAGAAGTTATCGAAATTCGAACGCGGTTTCCGCAGGCTGAGGAAATTAAATCTGCCGCCAAAAATCTGCATCCCCAGGAGTGCAAATATGACAATGAAGAGGAAGAGTAGTACCAAAAGGCTTGCAATCGACCGCATACTTGCCAAAAGTGAGCCAACCAGATTTCGTAGGCTGTTCCAGTATCTTAGGGAGTAATGGGGATGCGGAAAACTTTATTGAAATTCCTCAAAGTCATGCTCACAAGCTGACCGACTGAACGTGCTTCGCTTATTTCGCGCTGCTACCATGATACATCAACACTCAAGTTACCAGGCATTTATAAAACGTAAATTTATCCATTCCCTAATTGCGTTTCCAAAAACTTAACCAACAAAGTGCAACGAGGCAAGACAGTTATGCTTTGTTACTCTCTGTAACAAGTGAATTGCAAAATACATATCATGAGGCTCAGAATTAAACACCTTGTAACTTTGAAGACTCTGAGAAGACGAGCACACCGAAATACAGAAACACCAAGCGGAGGCATCAATTTGGTCATGATGAACACGATCTCGAGGATACTGCAGATCACCACGAAGCAATCAAAGCGATTGAACATGTAGTCAAAGTAGCATCGCACACCCAGACTGTACATTTTCAGTAGCATTTCGATGGTGAAGAGAACCACAAACACGACGTTTGCATCACCTAAAGGCAGGTATAATCAGGAAGTTAAGATAATAACGCTGTCACCACATGTGTCAGCGCTGAATCCAAAAATCATTTTAATCGTAAATAGATGTTATGTAAAGTTGTTTCGCTTTTAACTTTTGGATTTTTAAGTGAATAAGACTGACCATATTCCGTCGTCAGAAATGAAGGAAACTCATAGTTGGATTAAATTTGAAGACATAATAAATTTGGCGTTTGAGAATTTTGAACAATATACAGATATTGTGCCACTAGCCTCCAACTGAATAGATTCACGTTAGTGAACAAAGTTAATAAAAGTGACATCATTTCAATAATCAAGCGTTATTTGAACAAACACAAATGCTTAAGCCATTTTTTCGCAGAAATTCGCTAAAATGGTGTACTGTCTTACTCTGAAAGACATCCAACCACTTTGGTTGACCATAATGCTCGGAGGTGAGAACACCAGTATTCAGGAAGACGAGAACAATTACAGTCCAATAAAAAGTTTGTGATTTGACCATTCGACGGCAAGATCGTCTGCATCGACGGTTAAGTCTTCTTGAGAGCCGACTTCATTTAAAAACAAAAGATCAGAAAGGGAAGTAACAACATGTGGTACGGAATAATTGACAAAATAAATGGCAAACATTAAAGGCGTTGTGTAACTAGTCCACATTCACAAAAGGTGAAAAAAATTTGGCTAGATTAACATGGAAAAATGCATTCTAGAAATATGATGCGACGCTTAAAGAGGTGCACTGCAAAAATCAAATTACCCTCTGATTGGAAAGCAGAAGAAATACTGTTTCTGCTGGCTTGACTGAGTTCGGTAACCACAATCGTCACCGCGGTCTGAATCATCCTCATCTTCATCCTCACCACTCTGACTCCGCCGACAGAGACCGCAAAAATTAAATCCTGCATAAAAAGCCCATTTTGCTTAAAACCAATGGAAGTGACGTTTCAAATATTCCTTAAAATAGAGGATACGGTAATGCGAGGGAGCAATGAAGAACACTCACGCTTTTCTTTGACGTCCAATCGGTTAGCATTATCTTCGTCATCACTAAGATCTTCAGCTGCGCCGATCCAATCTAAGTATCCTTGAACGTCTTCAGCAAACTGCATTTGTTCCCTGGCCTTCTGATATTTGCCCCTTTTTTTCGCTTTTTCTCTTTCTTTTGAGAACTCTCTAGAAGATGATAAAAGACCGATCAGTAGAAAAATTCAGGCAGTGTTTCCGTCAAGATTTTGCGTTCAAGAACAGACCCATAGAACAGTCTGTACATAAGCGGTGAAAGTGTTGTATTATACACTGTTCGACTAATCAAAAACGCTTTTGTCGTATTTACTAGCCACGCAGCCAGCTAATACTGCCCTTCTACAGAACGAAAATGAATATGGTTATTTGAGGACAAATGCTTAAAAACAAGGATTGATTTTCCTCATCATTTCCTCAATTGCGTAATGTAATGTGATTACTGAGACTTACAGAAACCAAAGCCACTAGTGCCAGTTTAATAAATGAAGAGAGTACTAATCAACATGCGAACTAGGCGAGCTATTTTAAGCAGTTAGTAATTCCAAGAAAAACAAAAGGCATAAGAATAAAAACACCAGAATTTATGTAAAAAAATCTAAGAACGTAAGCAGATTGTCACCAAACCAAAATGTTGCCTTTAAATACAAACTATCGATAAGTCACTTCAATTTAGAAGTGAAGTCACGACCTGGATTCCGATTTACAATGCCTTAAAGTGCCGTTTTGCCATTTCAGGCACAACCCGAAGGCAAATGTAAGAATAAGTCGCCTACAAGAATGCCTGCAAAACTTACAAATTTATTTACCAGGAAGTCGCTGCACTTGCCCAGAGGTATATTTCTGAGCGTAAACAGTTGGCTCTGGCAGTGGGAGCTTCGCATAAATATTAGGAAGTTAAAGATCAACATACCCGCTTAAAACACCCAGAACAAGGTTCATCACGAAGAAGGAGCCAATAATGATAAGGCTAACGAAGTACAGGAAGGGCCACTCCATGCCTTGTGAGTCATTCACCTGCAGAAAAGGTGGAGATTGGTATATACAGAGGTCACCTTAACCATTGAGTAGAGTCAGGGCAAACAACTAGGCCTACCCAGTAAAGAACATTGGTCCACCCCTCCATGGTGACACATTGAAAGACGGTGAGCATAGAAGCAGCGAGATTGTCAAAATTAGTGATGCCATAGTTAGGACCGGGCCACCGCTCAGGCATCTTGATGAAGCCCGTGAAGGCATAGGGGTCGACACTCATGTTGGCCATGATGGCATGACGCTCGGCGATCGCCGCCTTTGTCATATTCGGTCGAAAATCGTGGCAGACGAACGGGAACTTACAGAGGTGACCGTGTCTGCTTAGACTGCATGGTGTTGGATTATCCATTATTTCACCTGAATGGCGACACTGCTTACGTTTTTACCGTTTTTCGTTTTCTTCGGGCCAGTAACTGTCTTCATGAGCTATTTTAGACATTTTAAAACCATTCTTTTGTATTGACTCAAGCAAACGTCGCTAAAAAATGCATTTTTATAGACTTGTCAATTAGATGCATAAATGTTTCGCTTCAGTTAATTAAGATCTTCTAGCATCATTTTGAACGCTGGGATCAGAATGGAAAACCTGATTATCTGCCCAATAAGTGACTTTGACTCATCAAAGCATCCTTAAAAAGGTAAAAGCTAGTATGAGAAAGTGTAACTATTAAACACTTACCTGTGAGTTAAAATCTTAAGTACATTATAAATCACACAGCCTGTTAGTATTGTACTTTCTCGCCTACCTTGTGATTCGAACAAAATTTATAAAATACAACCCGGATTATCAGTTCATGATCGATTTGGGCAAATTCAGCTCTGACACCAATGTGCTTCAAACAATAATCAAACGTCATCTAACCAGTCGGTATGCGATTGCACGACGTCTTTGCGCTTACGACACCCAGGCGAACGAAAAACTGCAATCCCATGCGCAATAAAGTTCCACTCCAAACACGCGCTACGCGGCGATTGGGTTACTACATTTCTTCTACGTCTTTTATTCGCCAGCGGTTGTTTCGCAATGAGTCAACACCCTACTCACATAAGCCGAAGCGTCCCTAACATGGAGACTAAGTTGCGTATAGATCTGACGCTGGTTCTTTTGCATGAAACATAAATTGATGAGTCTCTTTAAGGCACTTGTAATTCTGCAAGTTTCCTGTTTATGATTTGGCTTAAGTTAAATTGTCACACTATTGTATAAAGCGAGTCCTAATTGATGTACGTTTACCGTATGTATTGCAAATTATATATTTTTAATTGGAGTGGAAATTTGTAGAGAGCGCTGGAAACGCAACATCACAGTTGTTTGATTAATTGCAGCTTCAATGCGCTAAATATATGCGTACTGCGCACAAACAATGGAAGAATTTCGACAGATTATAGATCAATAATGAGTGTTAGTTGAGAGCAAGTTCCACTAAAATTGTTTTATTCACATGCCCAACAAACGTCAACATTCCAACACAAATGGCGGTGTCAATAGGTAGTGCCTCTTGTCTGCATAGATGAGAGGTCGTAAAGAATGAATGCTCAGAAGCCAAAAACGGTCGTCGAGACAGTTAAGCTTTCTAAAGTCCAGAATGACTTGTATCCAATAGAAAATAATATGATTTGAAGCAATGGAAAACATAAGCCAGTTTCCAACAGTTCGAGAAGTGATGCCTGAACAAAACGAGCTCAGATAGAGGAAATACTTTGTTCAACCTAGTTACCTTGGTTCCCGTCGGTAATATCTAAATGCCATTCGCCTAATTTACTGCCTGTTATAAAATTCTACAGTGAGTTGATCTTTGTCCACAAAGCCCTTATTTGCCGTATGGATCTAAACGGTGGATCTAAACCTCCACTAGACCCGTTTCATACATTATTACTAATTTACTTCCGGGTCGTACACAAAGTGCGCGTAAAACGGTAGTGCTTAGGAAACCCGTTGGATACATGTCGACAGGTGCGGGCCGAATAATATAGAGCAATGCTTCCAACTCAGGTAAATTCTTGAAACCTCAAAAAACGTGTATTATAATAAACAGAAGAAATTGAACATGGGTAGGTAACGAAAATTACAAATAAAGGACTTACCGGTATAAATATCGTAGCAGGTAGCGTGCAGTTTCCCTGAGAAAAGTTCCAGACCGACAATGGCGTACATGGTGATTACAAAGATAACCAGAAGGGCAATGTGTAAAAGCGGTACCATGGCCCGAATGATTGCGTTGAGCACGACTTGCAGACCTTATCAATAAATATTATCACAAATTCAAGCCGAGATCCACACCAAAGAGTTCCATTTATGAGTAAAACGTCGATCTCAAACAATCTTCAACTGGGCGAGTAACTAATTTCATTTACTAAAATTCATTATCGCCAGGAAATTGCAAGAGGATAACTGAATGAAAGTAAATGAATAATGATTATGAGCTAAATTTATCATTCTTTAGCAATGGAAACGACGATAGATTACGAGTAATTCATGAAAGGTGCTCCATAGCACATTAACACACAATCACCCTTGCAAATAATTTGAGGACCGAATAATGACAAAATGAAAAATGCGCGGTACATTAAAACCAACACAACTCCAACAAATTTTTGCAATTGATATATTGTTCTCAACAGTGGTCACGCTCATTCTTCTCTGCATTTCAAATTTTCTTAAAAGATGAATTTAAAAATGATCAAAACACAGCGTCCATATCGCTGCGTTTAAAATCGACCATGGACCTTTGCCTTCTAAAAAAATTTGGGGGTAAGTTAAACCAGCGAAAATCTCGATAAGAATTAATAATCATTTTCCTTGAAAATTCTGAAGCAGTAGTACGATCGCTTGGATTATTCATAGTAGGCTTTTCAGGGGGTAAAATGCGTGACTGCTACTAATTAGTGCTACCGAAGCCACCTTATCTCGATTTATGTCTGGTTCATTTCTAACTAAGTGTGTTGAACAGGAACGGAAAAAAGAGTTGTTCAAATCACCCATCCTCCGCGTTGGGGTTAGTACGTAAGTTATCGCGGTGTATTCAAAATCGGTACCGATTGCGGTACACGACCCGAAGTTGGGTAGGGTAGACATCCACTAGAAAATAGTCGTTATATGCAAATAGCCAGATTGCCGACCCACAAAGTCGCAAAAAAATTCCAAAAACGGCCAACTGGGGAGCTGAACACTAAAATCGAATCGACCAATCTAATTTATTGGAGAAATCCCAAAGCGCTGGGCGGAATATTGAATTTAGCACAGGATAATCATCATGTAAAAAACAAAAATACAAAGGAATGCTAATGAATTTCACTTGACATAAAGCATTGTATGAATAGACGTCAGTAAACAAAATAAAATGAAAACGTTTTTTTTCTTACATAGAAAGCGGTATTCTGGAGGGGGGGGGTACTTACTCGGTAAACCGGATACAAGTCGTAAAGGTCGGAGTACGCGAAATGCACGAAGGGCCTTTACATCTACACCGGAGCGATCAAGCATTCGTTGGAGCAGTGGTTGGAGCAATCTGGTAAGGCATCATTAGTTTATCGAATTGTTTTCTCTGAAAAATACGCCTTCAAGAGACTCTCCCTGAAAAATACCTTTGAGAAGTATTGGGGGAGAAATGCAAAAAAATAAAAAGTGCCCTCAGTTACTTCGTTAAAGAATAAAACGGGTGGAGTGATAAACCACAAAATGAATCCGTGTCAAACCTAAAAAGTGGACATACTGAGTGGATAATTGGGTAGCGTTCGCTTCACTACAGCATTAAAAGTGCTCTAAATTTTTCTAGTTTTTATGTCCACACATAGCAAATACTGCTATGCTGCGTTGCTTTCGCATACCCGGGATTGTAATTGAACAAAAACCGCTCAGTCATTGGTAAATAAATAATAACATTCCTTCTCGACCTGTCTCGATTCCAACTGCAGTGATATACGAAAATTTTTGTTGCTGTTACGGACATATGCGTCGATTTGTAATCTCAATCCCTCTCTATTATGCTAAAAAACCTCAATGTGACCTCATTTCAACCTCTACCAATTGGCAGCAGGAGATTTGGTATTTGTCCTCCATTCCAAACATGTGAAATTTTTGTTCATAAACTGAACATACTCACGACTTTTTCCTCCTATCGTATTAGATGTTACTGTCTGTTAGGAGGCCTCTAAGTAAATAACTTGGAAAGATTGGCGACATTGCAATGCTCTAATGTGTTTAGAAAATGTGTCCTGACAGAGGACTGCGGAAAGTAGGAATTCTTTCACCTATGCAAAGTACTACATTAAATTGATGGATAAACTAGCAAAAGTTGGACAAACTAGAAAAATACAGCGGTTTTTTACGCCAACATGGTAAAGGACCTACCAAGCAATTTCTTGAATTAGAAATTACAAGTCCTTGATTCATCCTCAGTAATTTTGTTGGGTTAGGGGAAATATATGCGAGCTAAGATTTACCCAAGACAAACGATCGTGAAATCGAGAATATTCCATCCATTCCGCAGATATGCTCCGGGATGCATCACAAAGCCAAGTGCAATTATCTTCAGAAAGCATTCAATCGTGAATATGACGATAAATACATTTTCCACTTTCTCCTAGGCGGGTGAAGAGAAGCGGGATTCGTTTACATCGTAAGTGCAATTGACGTCATATACAGAAAACTGCCGCAATCTATTCCATTTAAGAACATCTACCTAGCTTGCGTGGTCTGATTGAGGGAGATTATAATTTTCTTAGGTCAGTGATCATTCGTGTACAAACTTGAGCTAACTTAGTAGAGCCTAACTTCCTTTGCTTTGTATGCACAAAGGTCACCACAAATGGACTATTGAAGTGAATAAAAAGCCTGGGTTTTAAGAACATAAATAAGCCAAACAAAAGTTGTCACATAGGGTCCAAACCTAAGCGTTTCGCAGGCCAACAACAAGAGGTCGTGGAAGAGTTAAGAAAGGTTGAGACTTACCAGGATGGAATTAGTGCCGTTTGAATCTCCATCTGGATAGGGAGTGTGGGAGCCCAGAGCGAAACAGTTCCCGAGGATTGTAATTAAAATAAGATATTCGAAAGGCCTGAGAAGATTTTAAGGAAAAAAGTCTGGATAATACAACCGCTTTTCGCCTAGAAAGTGGTAGGACAGAAACCGTTAAATAAAACGTCGAATGTTATAGATGCGAAGTATCGGATTTGGCGTATGCTAGACAAATGTCAATTCACAAACCTTGGGATCAAGAAAATACACTTTCCCAAATTGTTCACGTTAGCCAGAAAATTGCAAGAAGAACGGCGGTGAAGCAACCACAATAATTCTTCCTATGTTTATGCTCTTCGCTAATAACTCCGTCAATATTTCATAAAATTGAACATTCCATGTTTTGAAATTTGAATTCATGTGTAACAGATATAACATCAATGATTTTTGATAGCAAAACTGAACATATTCTCCCAAATGTAAAATTTCGTTCCTAGACACGTGAATACGCAGCTTACAGATAGAAGAATATCACAACGATAAGCTGGATGGTATTTACTACAAAAACGAAAATTTCCACTGCATTATAGTTTCGAAAAAACAGGTACAAAATATAGCACCAGGCTAACGACTTTTGCAGAAAATACATAGAAAAAAAATTCGTACAAAAGTTTTACTAGGTAATTAAAAAATAGGTGGAAGAAAGTGCAAACCACAGATCGTTTAGTTGCATGCCGCGAAGGTGTAATGCTGAGAATATTGGAACATCTCAGCCCAAACAAGCTAAAATACTATCTAGATTGGTGGATTATGTGAACGCAAGGGCTTATGCAAAAAACGGCAAGTAAGGCTATTGCCGCATAGGTCAACAGAAGGTTAAGTGAGCAAAGGATACTTCCACTCAACGATGCCAATGCACATTTTTCGAAGGGGATTTCGTAGGCTGAGGCAAAAGAGGGACCTCTGGGGCCTCGCTCCGGCCGCTTGTGCTCGGGAGGCAGGTCGTTTGCGAGCGTTGGTCTGCGCCGCCAACGCAAGGTTTGTGAGGTTCAGAGGCTTGCCCTGCTGCGTCGCAGCTGCGGCCGCGATGCCTGCGATGCCGCCCAATGTGGGACCCACTCCGGCACGAATAGAGGCACCTAAGGAGCCCACGACAGCATCCTGGTCAAACTGCGGTGATGATTGGGGCGGTGCCAGTGGTCCTGACGTTGGTGTAGAGACAGGTAATTCAATCCTTGGAATTGCAGCGTGACTCCTATCGGTGCCATGCCAACGTTTTTCCTCCTCGTCCTCCTCCTCTTCTTCGGAGGAGTATCCGCTAAGCGAATTGGCACCATGAATTATCGGGTATCCGGAACGGTGAACATAATTCCGCATGACTAACAGGAAGAAAGGCGGAGGTGACAGAGCTAGGCTGGGAACTGTGCATACTCAGCTGTTTTAATAGAGGCGAGTAGTTTTCCAAGGAGTAACCATACCATTGCAAGAGCTACTCCAGATCCCCACCGCCTACATTGGTAGTGAAACACTTCTGCAGACAGCATATATTCTTAGGCTAGCATATAATTTAAAATGACCTAACAATCCAACCAACACTGCAGACGCATCGCATAAAGCCTAGGATGTGGCAATCAGAACCGTTTGATCCGATTCCATCGCTGTACAAGTCTTGATCCAAGGAGTAATTTTAGTGGGCATTCAACTACAGTCGAGAATGATCAAAATAACCCTAATACTAACAGCATTATGGCACATCCATGCAGGTCTGTCACTTCAAACATTTTTTTATTGCAATCTTAGATGTCCGTATAATAGTAACTGTCTTAGCAAAATTAAAATAGTTTAAAGTGAACACAGCCGGACACCAATCCCACATATTTAATCAAAAAAAGGGACAAGAATTTAAGGCTTACTATTTTGTATACCTGGTACTTATAAAACAATCTACTATTTGAATGGAATATATTCAGATCCCCAACGGATGAACAAGTCACCACACGCAACCAACTTTATTGAGACCGCACTAGTAGGGGAGCCCAATGAACTCCAGATAGACTTCTAATTGATTAAGAAAAACAAAATTAAATTAGGAAGATTTGTAGAGCATGTGGATTTTTTGCCCGTGGTTTTAAAATATTGAATCAGAGGTTACTTTCGGAGCAATCACCTTAGTAAATATTAACAAGTTCACAACTTAAAAATGCATTTATTAAATCATCTTTGCATAAAGCAAATCAATGTTTGCATATGCGATGCCGCTCCGTAAAAAGCGCAATTTTGGGATATTGTTTTGTTTAACATAAATCAAAATATTTTATGTGTCGGTGCAATGCTTTGCTTGTTCGGGATGCCGGTCCTAGGCATTCGGTGGCCATTTGTTTACCGGTTGGCTGGCGCCCAGTCCGAGCTAGCAGCTCCCAATCATTATCCCCAAAATATGTATGTCCTGTCCTAGCACTATGCCTTCTTTTGTCTTAAAGGAAGTCTTGGGACGCTACAGTCGGGGCAAAGTTTATCAGAGAATTTGCTCTCCAACATGTACATGGACGGGTAAAATTAGGGTATTTATAATGCTGTGTTTGTTCGGACTGCCGGGTTCGGTCACTTGGGTGGCCATAATGTACTAGCCGATCGGCTGACCCCTGGGCCATGCCGGCAGCTCCCAATCACTCTCTTTCCAGAATATATTTTCTGTCCAAGTACTATGCATTCTTATACCTTAAGGGAAGTCTCGGGCCGCTGCATTGGTGGCAGCGGAAAGCGCACCCGACTTTGATGGATTTCTGTCCTGATCCATACCGCTTGTGGCAAACTTTGGCGGTATGGAAGAAGTGTATGTGTCATGGATGGGAGAATCTCTGGCATCGTGTGCTAGGCGGAAATGACGGTACTGCAAGAATACACGAGCTCGAATCTCGACGACTGGTGCGGTTAACTCGTGGGTGCTTCTCCCAGCACTGACTACGTTGCAATAACTGACACGAAGGTTGACCGAGGGGAGCGTCGGGGGACGACGCTTGAAGGGGGAGAGGGGGTGTGTAATGCCTTGCTTGTTTGGACTGCTGGTTTTGGTCACTTGGCTGGAAGTAGTGAGCTAACCGGTTGGCCGGCTTTTGGGCCGTGCCAGTAGCTCCCGATTTCTCTGTTTCTACAATATGTGTATTCTGCCCTAGCACGATGCCTTCTTTTACCTCAGAGGGATTCTCGGGACGCTACGTGCCCTCAACCAGTTACTCAGCCTCCAACGTCCGTTTCGCGGCCTAAGAGACATTGTTTGTGTCATTAACCGACATTTGACTTGATCCCTATTATTTCCCCTTCCTTTAGGGCCTTGCGTAACCCTCTCTAAACCTTCCTCTCGTACTTCTGCTCTAGTAATCTTTAAATACGACGTGTGTAGAGCACGCCATCTTTTATTTGAGCAGTGGTCTGAGGCCTGAGTTTGATTCCGCCTCTGAGGTTCAAGTCGTGTGCACCTTTATGCAAATTGCATTTGCTGACTGCTTTTTCACATCAGGTATGTTCAAAAAACGTGTATTGCTGTAATAAGCCAGAGTGACGTGATTGGAGAACACTGTGACTATCCTTAAGGATAACGCAGGCATAGCACTCTGGCAGAGTATATATTCAAAATACGGCCGGGTTTGGGCATCGTCTCTGGAGCTCCACCTAGTCTACCTCTGCGTTAGCCATCACAGAGTAACCTGTGCTGAGAGGAACGGCACACGACCTAACGTCAAGTTTCCATGCTACCAATGTATTACCCGACTGCAACGTCTTTGAATTTAGCAATTCTACTGGACGTAAGTTTCGTGCTGCATGGGGACTATATTGAAAGGGGAATAGAGGCAAGGAATGTGCTATTCATCGCTGAGGCCATGTGCTTTAGCCGGGTTGGCAGGTCCATCTGCGCACAGCCATCAATTTTTATAAAATACTAGTTCGTGATTTTCTCCTATAAATCTCTACACATTATGTCGGAGCTCGTAGCCGTCAGCAGTAGTTAAGAAGGTTTTTAAAGTCAAGATAAGTTATGAAATTCCTTAAGAGGGCAGAACAGACTAATAGCAGCATTTCTACCCGGTATGTGAGTCTGGACGACTCGACATTTGTTGGGGTAGAAGCTGCCACCATCAATTGCCACTGTTTTGCCCGTCTGATTGTCGTTATGTTTGCGAAGCAAGTTGTGCTTTTCAACGGCAAGCATTGACTTGCGTGCTCACTGCAAATTGGAGGCCAGTTTTCAAATTAACGTTTCTGCTCTTCTTTCTGCTCAAATTATTTACACAGAATGCCCATTTTTGCTGGGCTAACAACGATGAGTCAAAAGATTTTCTTAAAATGATCTATATTCGCGTAATGTGGCTGTTTAATGGAAGTACGGCAGCGCATAGTGCGCAATTTTAATGTCTCGCTGGATAAATGATTACTTTCAGGATGGTCTTGCAGCAGTGTAATGAGCTGGGACTTACATGAAATTCATGTGTAACTCACAAAAGGTAATAAAGTAACGTGCCTAAGCTATTTCGGTTTATTCATTGCCAATGCATCAATACATAGAATCAAATAAACACTCCACTGTATTGCATTACATGGCATTTGTGAACAAAGGTGTAAACTTGAACTTCGAGGTCTATAACACGTCATACTAACAAAATTTTGCATTTTAAGCGTTTTACTGACAGTGAATCCTTAAATTTCGCATAACTAGAGCAAAGTGGTCTTCTGCACATCATGCATTTTAAATTTAATGCCATATGCTACACCAGTGCTAGTTCCGAGGTGATGAAATAGTGAAAATCGCTTTGGTGTCTGTTTCACACAGCAAAGTCTGCACTATGTATGGGATTCATATGGGATTCATTCTTCCCTTCTGCCTCCAGATCCAGTTTTTCATTGCCTCAATTTAACTGGAGAATGCAAGGGTAACGTGGATCTTTTGAGTCCTCGCAAGAGCACCACAATCTCACTTCCCTTAGAATCCAAACCAGTGTGCAAAAAACTTTCCTTAACTAATCATCGGTCCTCCTTTACACGCTTTCATATCTAATCGCCAGCGAGGTGTGAGCTAACTTGTAAGATTTACAAAAATGGAAGAAGAGCATGCATTTTAACCCATTGTCAGCTTGTGAAGTTTTACATAGTTGGAAGGTGAAGCGAATTTAAAAAGCCTATCGGAACGGTAGCAGGAGATGAGGAGGTGAAGAAAAGAGTACGTTGTTTGAAGAAATGGGGTCCAAATTGAGAGTGCTGCAAGACCCGATTTGTTTGATTGGCCCTGAGTCAGCCATGCACCAAATTCAAGTAGCATTTTTGGCTAGCGCCTTCATCTTAGTCATTTCTACAGTCTATGCGTTGGTCCTTGGGCACAAATCCCCACTTTGCAGTCGAAGCCACCACTAGGATTTTTTTTGGAGAGAGTAAAAAGGCAGTAACAAGACTGCTAGCCCAACAACACATCAACCATATAGGGTTGGTTCCTGGGTTAGACCTACATGGTGGGTGTGACAAAGGTCCATAAACACAGAGTCCTTGCCATTGACAAGCTGAGAACAGCGACCATTGTTAACATTGAAAGCTTCAGTGTTGTCTCTCGGAGTTGGCAACCAACCGCTTCATAAATGGCAAGCGGTTGGGGTTCCACCTAGCACATGTTGTCTTCGCACTGGGTAACATGGGATGAATGCACTGTTTGGGCTTTTGAGCCCTTTGTTTATCGCTCCCACAACACCATTGCCTTCTACTATCGCTGCAGGTCTAGTGCGAGAACGACTGACCCACTTTCAAGCGTTTGCGACATTGAAGTCGCTGAATGCAGAAATTGCACAATCCTGCTCTCTCATTTAACTGCTAGTCACATTAAAAGCAAGGACCGATTAATATATTGCTTGTCTTATTGTTTCAGATAACATAGTATACGCGAATGCCTGTCACGTCCGTACCGATTGATGGCAATTCTCATGCCATTCGATGTTAGGTAAGAGTAATTACAGCATGTCCCAGCGAAAAAATTCAGAAAAATGCATGTGCAAAACAGCTTATAATAATAACATCAGTACTCTTGATTTCCTAGTAGTTGCCCCTAATTTCTTTTTTAAGGCAGTTTTTTTCAAGTAAGCATCACCATTCCAACTCCCACTTCTTGAGACTAAAGATTAAGAAGTATGAGATTCGGGAAAATGAGCGCTTGAAAAACCCTTCAATACTTTGTTGTCACCATACCATACCTACAATTTCATCTGCAACTAACTCAATAACTGTTTGCTTTTTAGGAAATATCCTGTAAAACTAGCTCTGCTTTAGGTTTTCACCCTCACAGTGATAAATTGGAGCATCCAGAGGCCTTAAAGATTCTTAGCACGGGATTCGGCAGTTTATCGTGATAGGCTCCCACAGAAGTGTTTTGGGTAAAGTTAATCCGATGATGTAAAAATGGATTAGATTGTCTTATTTTCACCCATCTGTTCAAAATTAAACAAAAGCTTCGTTTTAAACCTAAAGTCACTGTAGACGGATCTTCCCCTTTCTCCTCTTAACTTCTCCCACCCCTGCCATTAGAAGTCTGGATGGTCCTAGACACATTTAATATCGTTAATTGCTGAATACACGATAGACGAGTGTTTATGACGGTGGAACCTCTGAATCCGGAGAGGAACCACGTGCGTCCACGAGCAAGTTGAAATTGCCCATCTGCCTCCTGCCCACAAAGCGCACTTAAAGAATATAAGTATTACAGCCACTGCACTAAGTGTGCAAAACAAATTTTTGATTAATGGTGACATTCAAATGATTTGAGAGGAGGAAAAAGGGACTAAGCAGTCCTAGTTTCATAAGTAGGCATAGATTGTTTGTCCATTACCTTTCCTAGAGCACCAATTATCAACAATCCATCTAACTCTTTGTGTAGCGTCCCGGGACTTCCTTTAAGATAAAAGAAGGCAAAGTACTTGGGCAGAATACATATTCTGGAAATGGAGGGATTGGGAGCTGTCGGCACGGCCCGGAAGGTGGCCAACCGGCTAGAACCATACGGCCACCCAATTGACCGGAACCGGCGGTCCAAACAAACAAAGCATTACACTTGGGAGTGAAACGAGAACGGGTTCAGTCTGCAGTAGTCGAAATGTATCCACTGGATAACACCGATTTTCACATCTCACCACATGAGTGAGGTTAATGCTAGCTCAAGCATCCCAAAATAAAATGATTTAATGCCTCAACTCAAAAGTTTGGCTTAAGTCTGCCTAACTTCCAAGAAAGAAAGCAATTTTCGCCAAAATTGAGGTAATTCACTTCGAAAAACAGAAAGACTTGGAGACATTAGACACTCAGAAGTTCTTCCGCCAAAAAGTTGACATTCCGCCTGATGAAGAATAGCCACCAATGTAGCGTCCCGAGACTTCCTTTTAGGTAAAAGAAGGCATAGTACTTGGACATAAAATATATTCTAGAGATAGAGCGATTGGAGGCTGCTAACATGGCCCGGATGCCAGCCAATCGGCTAGTAGCTAGTACTGTAATACTTTGTTTGTTCGAACTACCAGTTTCGGTCACTTGGGTGGCCATCTTGTACTAGCCGGTTGGCCGGCCTTTGGGCCGTGCCAACAGCCCCCAAGCCTTCTGTTTCCAGAATATATATTCTGCCCCAATACTATGCCTTCTTTTACCTTAAAGGGAGTCTCGGGACGCTACAAGTACAATATGGCTACCCAGGTCACCGAAACCGGTGGTCCAAACAAACAAAGCCTTACACTAACATTTCATAAAAAGGTAAAAATTGTGGCTAAAAGTAAGGTATTAAAGCACCTTGAGCAAAAATTGCCAATTTTATGCAGCAATAAAATTGAGCTGCAATTCGAGGGAAAACATATATGTTAATAGTGATTTTCTAATGTAAAGTGTGAGCACATTATTTCTAAGCAAAAACATCTATTCTGAGGGAATCAAGAAAAAAACGACTAACAATAGTACTAACCACCTTGACGAGACAAATTGCGAAAACGAAAAACGTAGTGAAATACGGCTTCTTCGCAGCATTTTGTACCACATCAAGCAAATTTTTTTCGATTATTTAGAAACGCTTGTTTAAGCCACTACCGGGTGCAGCGCGACATCTTGAAGCTCGAGGTTTGGGCGTTGTGTCTCTAGGTATGCGGTCGGCACGTGTCGGTGTGGTCGTCAACTCAAAAGGTTCGATTCATCCTCAAGATGACCAATTTTAGGAGAGCATGTTATTCCAGCCAGCCGACGTCCCGATGGTACGTGGAGAAGGGAAATCAAGGTAAAGGCTGGATACATACCACAGGATGAAATGCCCACGTAAGCTAAGTTAATGTAGCTGTTATTTCTACGCTTCTTTTGCTTTTTTGGTATCTTTTCGCATTGCTATTGCTAAGATTGATAGGCATTTACTCATAACGTAGTCTATGAACGCTGCTCGCACGAAGTGCTTTTATTCCAGTTGCTTAATTTTCCAATTTTGCTTCTAGTCGGCAAGGCTTTTTTACACAGAAATTTGTTTTGCGATTTCTGGTGGGTAGTGGCAGGATGACAGTTTGTATATCATGCTCACTTCTCATGGCCATGATTTTGCCCTTTGACGATGGTTTATGGAATCAGTCATTAGATACTGTAAACGATTTGTTCTAAGACTGTATTATTTCGTATATGAGGTAACTACAAGTGCGCTAAGTGGTCAATCCTTCTGATGTTATGGCTGTTTTATGTTCTTCCGAGAAATTATGCTAGTGTGTATCAACCTCATTAGTTACCTTCCAAAGCCTGTGGAACAGATGCGCCAGAAGCGTGATGCATTTGTCATCCCTGGCCTGGCTAAAGAGGATGCGGTCGCCTTAACCCGACACCGAAGGGCTACAGGGGAGGTGGTTTCAAATAACCGAGAATCAAAGTCCTCTAAAAATAAGAAATCGAAGGCAAAAGGTATTTCCACTGGAGGTAAGGCTCGTTTTCCCCTTGGTGATTATTTCTTTTAGTTATAGTCCTTTACTCAATATGATTTTTAATAAACTATTTGGAGAGGATTTCGTTTTTCTAGATTGCTCTAGTAATCATTTAAGTGTTGTTGGCACTACTGCCCACAAGCAATAGTCAATTTGATGAGGTTGTTCCGCTTATGGCAACATAAAATATTCGAGTGTTTCATCTGAGGTATTCACAACTATGGCGTCCCATTGCTTATCACTGGGACCGGCTTTACGTTTACGCATTTTCAATACTTATCAGTTGATTTGGAGAAGTACCCTACTTTTTGTGGTCACACTGCGTGGAAATGCGGCTTATTCGTCCTGCTTTTCATTTATTAGTTCACCCACGTTCATTAAGGCCGAAAGCGTTCGATACATTCTTTGATTCTGTTATGATGCCTTATTTTTTTCTTAGCCAATAGGATCCAGTTAATGGAACAGAAGAAAGTGGAAGTGGTGGAATCACCTCCTGTGGTAGAGGAAGAACTCGTCGTTAAATCAGTGAAGGCTTGGAGTGAGGGTAAGGGAGAGAATGGGAGTGAGGAAGTGAAACGTCACCATCTAAGAGTAGAAAGGAAGCGACTGCGGCAGATCGCTCGGTTAGCCGAAAAAGCCGCGGAAGGCCATACTTTGAACCCTGACCAGCAAGCCAAACTGGCTCGTCGCGCCGAGGTTGAGGCCCTCATCGCCCAACTGGAGGCTTCCTGTTCTTTCTCATCCAACTAACTTTGCGCCCTAATTCCGTTCTTTTCTGTATTATACCCTCCCCCTCTTATTCCTATTATGGCTTGATATTTCTATTTATAGACTTGTCTCATTCCTATGCTTCCGGGGTGTGCTGATCCGTGTTTTGCAAAGGAGCCTTTTCTTGGTTTTGTCAATCACCTAGTGAGAAACGTAGTCTGAAGCGTGCTAATCACTGTGCGGTGTAGTTGACAGGTAAGGAACGTGATTTTATCGCGAGTGAATTACAGCTAAAGCCTCCCGTATCACTGGGGCCAAAAAGGCATCAGGAGTAAAAATTTCTACCAGTGGTCCCGCTTTGACCGCCGTAAGGTTAGTAAAGGACATTGCTCATGGAGACCATGAGGAAAAAGTCGAGTATAGGCGTTATGTCTCTCCATAATTGCCCAGACACTTGCGTTAGCGCAGGTAGTACTCCAACTCTTCTGAACGGCTTTTAGAGCATGCCAATGTTCCTATATTTATCTGCGTTAGTAATGTATTCTATTTTACTTCCAGGGGGAAGCATCGTTAAATGGAGCAACCATACTAAGCCAAAATATTGAGAAATATACGCTAACGAAGGCTGCAAATTTACTACTAGTTAATGGGCCGCACCTATGCCGCATACGATTCAAAACTTGTTTTGGCAATATGCGCCATCTCCACTACTATATCAAGGCGACAAAATGCCATTTGACTAGAGTAAATATGACAACTGCCAATAGAGTTCCGAGGAACTCAATAATGGTAGTTACGGTTTCACAAATTGTCTTATCCACAAATTAGTATCTTCAATCAAAGCTTTGTCGAAACATTGTTGCGACACATTGCTTGCCCTCTATGCTTGACAGTCCAGGATTCCAATTCTTCGCATGTAGCAATTCCGCTCGGTGGTATGATTTCTTATTCATGCCATTAGCTTTCCAGCCTATCTATGCTGCTAACAATATCGGCACAGTTTAGCAAAATTCTAGAACACCTTAGCTGTTAAAAGGACCAAATTCAGAGGAACGGCAGCAAACCAACAGTCAAATGCATTTGGCTCTGTATGCTAAGGATGTAATAGATGTTTGTTTGAATCCACATTTTAGGTAAGAGGCCTCCAGTGAGCGGGAATAAGTTTCGCAGAACATTTGCCATCTACTCGATTGGGGGTAGCTCATACAAAACGACCCCAACTCCATTCAAAATACTGTTAGCGGAGCATGCATTCACCTGGTACGTGTACTCGCTTCAAGGAAATGAAGACGTAGGGAGAGATCAGCACAGAACCTGCCACAATCATTTAATTGGTTTCTGGGACGCTTACGTAGCATAAATGGTGACTGCAGTTGGATGAATTTGTTAAATCTTATTCAAATGCAGGGACTTTCCAATAAGACCACGCACATTTAGTGCTTAAAAGAAGTAAAAGACCTATGAAACTAATGCGTCGAGTTTCGCTAAAAGGAAATTTGGAAAACAGGATAGTTGTTTACACCGCTTCCACATAAATACATTTAATTGAAATTGAACCTATTCATTCAACTCGTTCGGATCAATCGTAATGGCTTCGCGCCTTTCGAATTTTCGCGCAGCTGTTGCGAGTTGGGTCCTTAAGTTTCGCGGCCGCGGTCTCCTATTCATTGGTTTCGTCAGACGTGTTCCCTATAGCCTGTCGTACTATGCCAAACACTATAACCTTTGAAAGGGAAAAACTCAACCAGGCAATGTATCAAAAGTTGAAAAAATTTATAATGAATAAGCGCAAGCGGGAGGCTGAAGGTACGTGGTCTATTTATTTGAACTTTCTAGAGCGTGCTCAAGCTGATTATTATAAAAAACTAAAGAAGGAGCGGGAGGAGCGTAAGAGGCAGATTAAATTTTCCACAGAATCCCTGGAAAATGCAAAACGTGAAGTAAATGGTCGTTTATTTCATACCTAGATTTTTGAAACGAAAAAGAGGATCTCTCTTCTTAAAACGGAAAAGGACGCCCTTTTCACTAGATTCAAGCAAATAACACAGGAATATAAATTGAGAGAAGCGGAGATTAGAGCTAGAAATCAACAGTAAATTATTTATTTCCTCTGAAGCCTTTAGAGTTCAAGTGGAGAAGGCAGGTTTGTATGCTGATCAGTGTCAAAGCAGGGCTTCTCAGGAACCTCTTCTTACTCTGCCAAAGGTCCCGCATAAAGGGTTTGGAGGCGGTTGCGCATTAGATGTTATCAATCAAACAAATGCCTTGAGGAAACAAGTTGGCCAATTGTATTGTCCTAGCCAGGTATTTACGTCGCTTCTTTATTCTCAAATGGCTTCCTATCTTAACAAAAGTATGTCAGTTCTCTTCACCCTCATCCTCCACTCATGGAGTTCATGATCCCTTGGCCGTCAATCACAATCTTGGACCAGCCGCGTTTTCGGGGTTAGATAAACGTCAAATGGCTATATATGGCTCGCTCGTTCCCCAACAACAGCAGATTTCCCCAAAAGGCCTCCTCGATGGCCCTGTTAACAATACCTTGGGAAACCGGGAGGTGACTGCGCAGGAACTCCAAGCAATTTCCAAATATCTCGTCGAGTTTGGCGCTGCTAGCGGGAAAATGCAATCGGGTATTAACCGCCTCTGCTTTGTGGAGTAGCCTGGATTTTGCGGAAAGTTTTATGGGAATTAATGTTATTCTTTTAAAACTTCAGCCGAGTTCGTATTCGCTTGCCGACTGATATATTTATGATCTGTACCTGTATGGATATGGTTGTCTTTAAATGATTTGTGACTTCTATTTTTTATGAATGCTGTGCTCCTACTGCCTTATTTCGTGTTTTCAAGCAGAGACATTGAACGCCATCAACGCGGGTTCAATATCGGCATTTTTGAACAATCCCAAGTTGGCGGCAATGGTGGCCGCTTCCTCCTTCGGTTCGAACCCACGCTCCCCCTCCACTTCGGGCCTTTCCACTCCCACTGGTGTCTCATCCTCTGCAACTGCTGGACCGCCCCTCAGTAGTGGCAGTGGCGGTGGTAGTGGGACTTTCCTCCCTCCTGCGCCCACCGGTTATCGGGGTAGCATCACCACGGGTCAATCGGCCCAGCAAATCCAATTGGCTCAGCAGCTTGCAGCTCAACAGCAGGCCGCCGCGCTCTACGCCAGTCGTGGAGCCTCGCAGCCCCAACCGCCGCAGTCGCAGTAGCCATGCAGTTTCTTTGCCAATGTTTTCTTTACCGAACTGCTTATCCTACATTCATTTTTATCGTCATTATCTACGATCGTCTTATTGAGTGCATATTAGGGCTTAATTCCACCTTATCGTTCAAGGTCTGCACTACGAATGCATTTAAGTAATGTGTATATAGTCTTTTCTGCTTAGTCGATAGAGCACTGTCGGTACTAAATTGCTGTAATGTACTTTTGCTCATCTTGTAATGTTTTTCATCAGAATAGAATTTATTTTTTTTGGGACAGCAATAGTGCAAATGGTACAAGGTTGCACAAGGTACCACATGTCCTATACTTGGCGACCCAAATTAATAGTAAAAATTAGTTTCTGAAGTTACGCCTCTTAATTGAAGATGGCTTGTCTTTTTACCCGGTTTTCTACGTAGCCTTTTCGAGTACTGGGTATCAGTAGCGGAAGTGGCGGTTTCCAAATATTACTTTCTTCTAATTTGTCCCCGAAGAAACGCGACTTCAGATGCACTTCTCTCTCGCACAGCTCAGAGAGCATTGCAATACCTATGATGAAGGAAAAGGGGTAGCAGTGGGTTGTTTTAATCCGATCACCTTAGCCTACAGGGAGGCGCTCGAGCATAAGGTGTGATTGGCGCTACTCCATATCAGTAGGCTATGTTAATGAAACTCACGCAAAGCATTGCATCAAGTTGCAATTACATTCTTCATGTGAAGCCAAAGTGAGGTCGAAGAATGGCTGCGAGTAGACTTGTGCGTTAGCAGCCAATACTAAATCTGACCACTTATGTTGTCTGATGACTCAAGAGTACTAGAGGAAAAGTGACTGGCAGTGGGTGCTAAATCGTAGGTTTAAATGACCAGTTGATTAGGTATTTTATTCCACTGCCTTAGGTTATTCCGATTGTCGTAATGAAAGCTTGAAGGGCGCGTGGTGGGCTGATAACTAATTTGCACGTAACCTGGCGGATAATTGATTTCGAAACTACTTAGATGGTAACGGGGATTCTACTTTGTCTGCGTTATCTGATTTTTTTTGTTTCAACACAATAAAACAGGACCTCACCCTCCGCCGACTCTCCATATTTATCCAAATAGGCAAATATTAGAAGGTTGGCATAGCGTGGTTCATCAAAGAAGCGTAAGTATGAGGCTGTTCTGCTGGTGTTGTCGGCCGGAAATACTGGTTGAAAAGCCCCAGCGCGCTTCTTAGCATCGAGCATTTGCACCAGACAACGCAAGTCAAATGGCGTGATGAAATCAAGAACATTTTCCACAGCCCATCGGAAATGTTCCAACGTGGATGGTTCATGTGTGGATTTGGACCTCGACGCCGCAGCCAGCTCAAAATTGTCCCCTTCCTCCCAACTTTTCCCTCCGATCGGTGATTCACTCTGTTCCTTCACTGCTTCCCATCTATCTGAATGCAAGGCAAAAAAATTCATGCTGTTGGAGGGCATGGAATTTAACGACTCCACAAAACCGGTACCAAATGTTGATTCATTTGTCCCCTAACGGCAGTTATTGGAGCCTCACCTTCTTGATCGAAAACTTGCATATTCGCACGGTGTATTAGCTGCTTATGCTCCATTCGCCGTTTAGCCATGGCGCGTTTGTGTTCCTCCTGAATTTTTGTGAAGGTGGCCAAATCGAGGGAGTCAGGTCCGGCACCCTGTGATATGCTAGTGGGGATGGTGGACTCATCAAGTGCGATGAGCGGTGGCAAAGGTTCCAGATCCAGTGGGATTTCTGGCTGAATAATGTTTAATGACGGCGACTCCAGATGCTTCAAAGCGCGAGGTGTCTTGCTCAGTCTTGACAGACAAGCTTCGTAGGCTCGGATCACGTAGTACTCGTGTTTCTTGCGCTCATCATCGCTCAACTTTGACATTGTTGCTCTGCGATCTAGTAGCCAAGGATGGGGAGGGGCTGTGGGTTTTTTAATTTCTTCCATCCACTTCAATGGTTCTGAACATATGCATAAGGCTTATTCGCATGCTCTCTCAAAGATGCACTCGCAGCAGTGGTGACTGAATTTGGATGGTTTACTTACCGTTTTTAATAGGAGGAGCATCGTCGGAAATAGGAGAGATGTTCTGCTCAGAAGTGAAACGAACATCGTCCGAGTCAATGTTCAGGTGCTGGTCCGGTGGTAGTTGCGGGATCCCACATGACGGTAGCATGGTGGATGTTCTGGTGTTTCTGTTAGAAATGTCTCTTGGCGAGGGCAAATTGAATCCAGTCAAGTTGAGCATGTCCTTTATCATTATGCTTTTCACCTTTGAATCAAGTGGCGAATCTATGTGCATGCTAAAATAATCGGGAAAAATTTCGTCACCTTTGTACAGAGGGCGTACTTCTACTTTATTTCAACTACCATTTCAGATCAATGGATCTAGTCCTATTAGCTGCTGATTCGCTCACCTGGGAGAGACATTGACTTCGAGGACCCATGGTTTTAAGTTTGCGTCAAGAAAGACATCGAAACCGAAAAGCTCTTGAACGCTGTACGGTGACTTGCAGTAGGTGTCAACGGCGTTCTTAAAATGCGGCTCAATGGCGATGCAGGTCTTAGCAATTACATCTTTGATAGAGCTCCACACGGGTTCGGGTTCAACACTGTGCGACCGCAAATAGGCCCAGAATGCTCGCAAACTCCTACGGGGCAGGAAGGATGTATTTATGCTGAAGCTGCATTAATTTGTGTGTTTCAAGTTGTAAACAAGAGCACCCACGATACCATTTGTGGCCTGTACAGGTTTCGTCGCTCGCGTTGGAGACGTAATCTACATTTTGGCAGTTGATGGAGTAGTTTGTTAGGTGAACGTATCGATTTCCAGCGAAGCGAGGTGAGTTGGTGTAGCTGCAGTAATGGATACAAGTGTTTAACGGGTTAGCAAAGTACAGTCAAGCATACTAGAAGTAGCGTGATTGAGAGTGCATTGAGAAGGAGGCAAATGGAAACGATTACTTTATTTTACTTACATGTGGGATGCGAACCGCACTAGGCCATCCTCATGAACGTACACGATTAATGGGTGCACTGAGTAAATGAAAACGTATATACGAAGGTCGAATTTGCTGTTATTGATTAAGTAAGGGTTGTTAAGATACCTTAAAAAGGAGACATTTGTGTTAGGCATGATGAAATTCCACAAAAATACCTACTTTGAGTGGTCACAAGTACCTCTGAACAATGAGAGGCCTCTTTTTAGGGATTTGGGACCATTTATTTATAAGTCGCACACCCAATCCTCTGGCTGATGCAGGCTAAAATGTTCACGATGGTCAAGACATTTGATGTAAAAAACATTAAACAGTAGTGGCAAAACTTCACTAAGGCATCCCAGTGGGTAAACAATTTTGATGAAGAAGGGTGAATAAAATGACGCTTATTTCACTTATTTAGTGAATAAGGTTAAAGTAGCTGAAGTGTTCAGTTGCTTACCGGCTTAAGAATCCACTGATGTTCAGCACCTTCGGTGTCCCAAACAGCTTTAAATTTCTCAAGATCTGCTGGTATACAAAAAGTTAGCGGTGTAAAGTTGAAATTCTCCACGCCGAACCTCTTTTGCATTGCGGAAATGTTCCGCCACAGACGATCTTTGCGACCCAGATGAAACGAACAAGGAAAGTGGTTTACCTGAAGCGAGATGGTGACTGCAAAAACTGGATTGAGAGGTTTCGGAAGTATTACAGGAGATCATCATTACTTGTGGTAGTAGTGACACGATCCTATGCTCACCTTTTGGTAATCGCGGATCGTTAAAAATACATCTGGTTTTAGATGCTTTCCAAAGTAGTATATCCAATCGGATGACTCTAAAATGCATTTAACTGGTTACTTAAAGTGTAAGGTATAAATTTTGGCTTAAAAAATTTCCAATTACCGACTGCGTCTAAATCATCTGTAGCTGATGTCACTAAAATATGTAAATAGAATGGTGTTTGTACAACTCATCGTCATTAGCATGCATTTCTATATCTGAAGAAAAATCAATTTAAACCTACAGTTTGATGCACGAAAATGCGCTTTTTTTAGTGCTTGCTTAACTACAACTGGAGTCACTAGGCTCGGTCTCCAGTGCAATAGCTTTCGGAATTCCCATGGCAGGAGGTCAGCTAAATTGGGAATGAGAGTATTTTTAGTTTGATGAAATCAATAATTGAAATATAAAATGAGGAGAAAGTACGTGCCCTCATCATTCACATCAGAAAACCGAAGACATGGCGGAACTTTAGGAAAAATGGAGAAGAATAATGCTGGGTGATGCGCAGATGGATCTGCAAATACACTCTGGTTTCTTGGAGTTTTTACCCTGAGAACTTCAGGATTCCCTTTAGTCTTCAGGATTTGCGTGCTAGCATGCGGTTCATTCAAAGTCGTTTGAAGATCTAGGGGCTGACCGCATCCCCCTCTCCTTGGAGGATAGCTCTTTTGACGTTTCCATTCGAAGGGCAAAATATCTACAGGATAATTAGTAAGCATACTCAAAATTGTGTGAGGACCATTAACAAAAATCAGATAACACAAAGTCTTCCAATATTTAAGCCACCGGTGCGCCCTAACGGTTGGTGAAAATGAAAATCGAAGTTAGACCACTCACTATTTTTTGTTAGAAACCTATGTACCAGCAAATTCACTGGCAGAATAAAGTGTTCTGATTAATTTGCTATTATATGAAAACGTATTTTGGCTTATTATTTCCCACTTATAAGTTAAAGTAATTTGAGACAAAAGTCTGCACTGAGAGGCGTTCTAACTCTATGATGAAATGTGACGTAAAATTCTTGATGTTGAATACGGACGCCATTGATTTATAAGCCAGGTAATAAGTATGCAGTGTAAAAAAGATGCTGATTTTAGCATCGTTTTGGTCATGTTGGAGTTTGTTGTGGAATGTGGGAAATAAAACACGTAAATTTGAGGGACCTTCAACGGAAGAGCAAGATTTTTCATTGTGGGCGAAACCAACACTATGGCCATTGAATTTGAAGCTCGAATTATTTAAAATCCTTGAATGAGGCGAAATCCATTCATTTTCCTGTTAACGGAAAAAAACATCAACAAATCTTACAGTCCTTTCATTGAAGTTTAGTGCCGGCAGCGCACACTTCAGCAATTTATTAGTTTGCTACATAAGCGCAGGTATTGAAAATTAGCAGGTTGAAACGCCATTTCGGAATGAAAAGACTTACATAAGGAAAAAATAAAATATTGGTAAGTTAGTTTTAGTGTTAAAGAAATGGAACACGGATAAATTATAACCACTGCAGATCGTAGTTATATCACTAAATGAAGAAAACCGCTAGAGAAACTAGGGGTGGAGAAAATATCTAAAGCAAACCAAAGTTACCTTTGCCATGTCAAAATTTTTTACATACATTCCTGCTTTAATGCCAGACATCCTGCAAAGTTAAAGGAGCCTGAATAGAGGCGAGTTTTGTAAGGCTAAGTTTCCAACCAACTTACTTTTAATAGAATGCAGTGAAATATTTTGCTGCTGCAGGCAAATCATAAATCTCAAAAAAGGTTGGCTACTAGTTTGTACTTACAGAAATAATTTTAATTGCTAGAGCTAGCAAGATTCGTCAATCTAATACTTTTGGACTAAGTGCGGAAATCAAGGAACTTTTGATCCTTCTTAATCTGTGGCAAAGTTGAAACTCATTTGCCGCAACAAGGGGTGGAATTATTTCCAATTCTGCTGAGATTATTTTGGAATTATCTTTGTTTTGCAATGTTTCCAGACTTTGAGGATGATTCATATTCAGTGATGATGGTGTATTAGCTGTTTTACCTCATTTAACGGGCTTGCTGACGCATTATTGCTCACAATTTTAGTGTTTGTGAAACAAGTGTTAGAATGCTGATTGAAGTTCCTTTGAGGATAGAGCCTCTTCAAAAATACTCTCACGGGTTCCTGGATTGTCGAATCAAAGTAGTCATCCACGCATTTCATAGTTAGGTTCTTATTCCTTTTTAAATTGCAGGCTAGGGGATTTTGGGCGACTTTTCGAAACTGGAGAATTGGGCCTTTGGCGACACTGTTTTGTAGGAGTTGAGAGATTCCTACATTGCAACCACGACAATTAATTATGATCAGTTCATATATTGGATTTGGAGTGAGTCGAAATGGTTTGGCTGATTTGAGTCATCTTTGGAGTGCTACCAAGTGCTTTAAGTACGTATCGATGTCATTAAAGAAAATATTTAAAAATTAATGTAAAAGGTTGTTATCCCGCCTGAAAATCACCAACGTTAAAAAAATTTTAGATGCCAAGCAATAAGGTGTGACATAAAGGCACCGATTATTCGAAACAATACTACAAAATAATCAACTGCACACAGATGGATCGATGTTAAAGCCCTTGAAGCATTTACGTACTTAAGTATCAGTGCATAGCAATTTCGTTATCTCAGTTGAAGTTACGAGTCAATTAAAATACCCTGACTGATTTATTTAAGCAAGCATCCACCTACAAATTAACAAAAACCACGGTAAGCAGAAAGCAGGCACTGCTATTCATAGCCATGCTAATGTTACTGGCTTAGTTTACTAATTATTTGCCGAAAACCTATTGCTTCCTAAATGTATTTAATACCTTGCTCGATCAAGAGACCATTCAAATCTCGACCCTCTGTGACCAGGGTAACCGACCTTGGAGAGGTTTTATAACAATACACTTCCTAGATATTTAACAATAACTCAATCAAGGATTCCTGATTTCGGTGCCGATTTTGTTACTAAAGTCGCTAATTTTTTGAAAGGGAATCATATCGATATATTCTAAAGTAAGCCACCTCAACTTACTAAACTAAATTTGTGAATGAAACTTAAATAGATCACATTTAAGATAATCTAAATAGCTTTTTATCTTTTGCAGCCTAAATACTAAGCAGCTAATTAGCTAACTGAAATTAAGCGGTTGATTGATACCACTGCATAAAGTTTAAAAGAGTCACTTAGTCACTTTAATGGTAGCATAAATATGGTGGATACCAACGGCTCTTTGTGTCGTGTTACTGGTCAATTTTGCTCCCTTTTAGCGTGACCTCTAACCAGGTGGCAAGATGGGTTAGCACCAGCATTGCTATAGGCACACAATATAACGCGGCCCTCAGTTTAACCAGATCACTGACCTGCTTCGGAATCACTGTTGTCATGCGGAAGTACAACTTGTGGAGACTAGCTCTGTTACATCTTGTTCATTTTGACTGCCGGCTTCGGTACCGGGCCATGCCACGTCATGTCATGCCATGCCCTAGTATTGTGCCTTCTTTTGCCTACAAGGAAATCTCGGGGCCCTACATTGGTGGCAGCGCAAAGCGAACCCGACTTTAACGGCTATTTATTCCGATCGATACCGCTGGTGACAAACTGTAGCTGTGTGAAAGAAGTGCATGTGCTACGGAGGGGAGGATCTATGATATCCCATAACAGAAGGGTTGAGAACGACGTCTGCCTTCCGCATCTGCCCTGCCTTCGTGTTCTGCAAGAAAGATATTAACAACGGAAGCGACGCTAGCTGTGAACCATCCGGAAACTTTTTGTTGCGGCGATTTTCTTAACATACTTGCTTAAGGAGACCGGAGTTCTAACGTCTCCCTATGGACAAGCTGATGCTCGGCAGAGCCTCTTATTCAAATTTCATTTTCCTAACCTAACTGCCATGAGGGATCAGTGACGTGCTGGTCAAGTATCTCCCCACTCGCGCTTGAATTTCGTTGACTGGCATGGTTAGCTCGTGAGTGTTTGTTCCAGCACCAATTACGTGTGATGGCTGATGCGAGAGGTTTACCAAGGGGAGCGTCGAGGACTAAGCTTGAAAAGAGAAGGGCTACGTTATTTTTGGCTTGTTCTGCCTGTCGGTTTTGGCGACTTGGGTGGCCATATTTTCCTAGTCGGGCTGGCTGGCCTTTGGGCCATGCCGACAGCCCCAATCGCTCTGTTTTCTGAATACACACATCCTGCCCTAGTACTTGCCTTTTTTTACCCTCAAGGAAGTCGCGGGATGCTTCAAACTCACACAGAGTATACCTATTTATCAAAGTATTATGATAGAATTTCATTATTCTATACGAGAACAAAAGATTTGTTGAGGCAGGTATAGTCCTTTCTGAACGGCCTTCTAGACCTGAAATTTAGCAGTGTAACTTAAAGCCCGATAAAGGCTATTGAATGGAAGCTAGGAACTTATTAAAAAGGCTAACATTGCTTAAAATTTGTGGCAGTGTTAGGATGTTTAAAAGTATTCTTTTTTATTAGAGGTTGAGTACTTTTCCCAACTCTAAACTAATGATCTTGTCAGCAAGGAGGATGCAGTATGAAACTCAATAAAATTAAGGTGAGTACAGAAATAAAAAAGCTAAAAATATTACTCTGGATATGGATCAAGTACGTCTCAATACCTAATTCTGGTGGATTCGTATTTTTGCAATATACGTGTGATGTACCAGTAATATTTAGAATGTTTGACATGCTATAAGCACAGGAGTATTTACGACGAGGGCGCCTCGGACTTAGGATAGCAACCACGTTCGTCCACGACCAGGTTTAATTTATTCTCCCGCCTCTTGCCTACAAAGTACATTTATAGAACACAAGTACTGCAACACTACTGCAAAACAAGGTTTAATTATTAACTATTTTGTTCAAAAACACATACACCTAATAGATTGATATCCAAAAACGATGGTTTCTCGAATCATTGAATCTAAACGGAGTTCAACTGTCGGTACTTCGCATATCACATATTTTTGACAATAAAAGGCCAATCTTCCGAGAACAGCATACATCATTTAATGTCAATTGTTTCCCTTCCCGTGCCATCAAAGTCGAAAACCAGTTGTATAAACACGCTTTCCGTGTTCGTGCCTGAAAAACAGCACTAGCTCGGCTGACCCTAGGTGACCGTAAATACATTTACCAAAATAAATAGCTAATACTATTACCCACTAAAGCACTACGTGTCGGCTACATGAACGGTTGATAATACGGAAAAATTTTCGCCACTTTTGCGCTCCCTCTGCTACGCAAAGTGCTCTAAAGACTTTACAAAATTGGTTTGTATATTTCAAAGTAATTCCGTACCGTGAAAGTAGGCCATGAATCTGACGGACAGTGATATGCACTGCGCGCGCAAGAACCTCCAATTTTTGAAGAAAATTGCAGTGTACTCTGAAATTAGCAAAGATTAATATCCAGGTGGAAGTGGTCCAAATTTTTTACTTTACCCTTTATGCATAATTAATCCCAAAAAGTACTCAAACAACCTGAAAGGTAAAGTCTTCATTTATTCAGCCTCGGATTTTAGAAATGATAGAGCCAAAATAGGATTGTCACTGCTCTTAGGGTAAAATTTTGAAATTAAAAAATTGCAATATAATTAGATGCAACTCCTTCAATGAGCATGTCTACAAATGGAAATCCAGGAATCGCAAAATCTGTTGAGTTCTAAAGAGTTTTTCAGTGTGGTGAAGATTCATTGTGAGCTTTCAGCTTCTTAACATTCACGTCTTATGTAAATTACAAGTGCTTAGCTAAAACCACATTCATATGACTCTTTTTACTCCAGCCCGCATTTTACACGTCTGCGAAACACCTCGTTACAAGGGTACAAATTTGACTAGGGAGAAGAAAGGAATGAGAGTAATTTGTTTATACTCATAGCAACGAAATACCTGGGCTGTGGAAGTTGACTTTCACCCAGACCCTCGCAGCCAACTTGCCAATTAGGTTAAAGTATAAATGAGGTCACTAGTCAGAAAATATCGAGTTAATTGATAAGAAATTTGACGCTGACTGCAAGCGATCGCAACGTATTGGGATTTGCATAAAATATAAAGTTGATGAGAGTAAATTTGCTTTACTGAGTTAAGTAATTAATAGTTAAACCCATTGGTTGAAAAATGCAGCTGTCGCATATAACAAATTTACGCCCTTTCGGAACCCGTTTTTTATTGTGCTTAGAAGAGTCGTTTCGTCTAGATTCGGGACATAAGATAGCTCAGATAAATTCGCTATACCTTTTTTTAAAATATGGAAGTAGAGTGACATTAAGAGCCCCAATGCGATACTGTATATGAATGAGTTGCTAATTACCATAACGATGGTACTAAGTTTGTTAGAACTCTCATTTTAGGCCATTCGAGGATACTTTCTTCGACATGCTCATCGCACTTAGAAATAAATTTATCGGCTTCAAAGCATTGATGTGGCTTCTACGCTAAGCCCAAACGATTGCTTTATCGAGCATAGATTACAATCTCCGTTGTTATGGAGAGTCACATGTCTCCACGACATTTAAGGTCTGCAATAGTAATAAAATACTTGGTTTTTTTTGTTGGTTTTGGAGCAACTGTAAGGTAATTTGGGTTTCACTATTTATCCCAACGCATTCAGGCCGTAGGATTCGGAGATTTAAATTACTTGCCTTTCATAGATAGGGATTTGCCCAAATGCATGCATTTCTCAGTTCCTATTTGCGTCTTACCCCTTCTATAATGACATCGATAGCCACCCAAAGAACAAATTATTCATTGTAAACATTCGGCATGTTAATAAATACGATCAAATATTAATGTCTAGTTTGTTCTGAACATCGTGACATTCAAAAAGGTGAAAATCGAGCCAAGTATCTGTGTGTGCTAATTTCTGGATATATAGAGGCGTTGTAATCAGCACCTTCTTTACATCTAATCATTGCTGCGGCTTCTTTGCAAAACTGTTTTCATAAATTTGAAGACGATTTGCATTTCATTACAGACAGCTGCGTTTGAAATTCGACGTTTTTAATCTTTTGCGCTCAATTTCTGTTCAAGTATGTAGCCGGAATCACATACAATATCCCACTTTTTTGTGGACTTCATCAAACTGTGTTTATCTTGGAACGGTTATCATTGTAAATCTCTTGAAAGTCTATTAAAACTGTTTTAGTGCTTTTTCATTGCAGACTGAGGCACATTCTGGGTTAAAGTGATTTAATCTGTGCTGCTTTTTTGCTAGCTTTCATGTAACCGCAGCGTAATTAAACCATTTAGACATCAGCAAGTGAGTTGCGCTTCAAATTAATCTTTAAGCGAAACGATTACACTTCTATAATACCGACGGGTTTTGAGTTGACAATGGGGTGGGGAATGGCCTGACGCCTTCGCAGTTGCTATGGTGACTTCTGCCATAAAAAGATATTTTCTTTGAAATAATAATTTGAGCGTAATCGGTTGCTAGGTTGCCATGACAACAGTGAATATAGTGTGAGAAAACCATGCACTTGGCTCCTTGCACCCCCATGGCGCTAATAGTTAATTACACCACTCAGTTCAATTTACCACAAAAGCCCAGCTTTGGATTACTTAAGGCACAAGCATCAAATTGATGTTTATGCAATGCTAAGGGAGCAAGTAGGTAAGAGTTTAAGTTGGTATCCTCACCAGAAAACTTTCCATTACCAAAAAAATCCTAACTACAGTAATAGTTCAGACAAGGTAATTGGTCTCCACCAAATGCAAAAACTGATATGATCGCGTTTGATTTTTTCGAATTGAACCGATTTATATTACACTTAGTTCAACTAAAGCTAATGTTGACCACACAATTTGAGAACTTTGCACTCAACCTTCACTCTCTTTATTACCAGAGTTAATTCTTTAAAACTACTAAGGGCTTTGACCCTTGTGCTGCTTTACCAATGAGTGTGAGGCTGTCGATTACATCAAGTAGCATTATTTGACAGCAATTTTAGCATTGCTTGAAAACTTTTAGCAATAAGTTGTTGTGTTGACGGGAAAAACTTCGATTCCAATTACGTCAATTTACCATCAATTTGGCGTTTCATGCGGGCGGGGTCTCCATGATAAGGTCTTTTTCGAGGATTTGGATGATTGGCAATTGGTGGTGGTTAATCTTTGATGCTTACAACCTTTCGTCTCTCATTTGCCTGAATATTTCGTGCAGTGTTTCTTACAGGGGAGGGTTGTAATGAGACCACCACCTCCTTATCCCTTCTGCTTTCAAGTGAAATGCCTCGAGTCCTACGACTAATAACTCAGCACCCACATACATTCTGTGTTAATTTTTTTGACAGTTTAGTAAAGCCCAAAGTATCCTTGCACCAAATTACGAAAGATGAGGCGAAACCCCAGCGCTCAAGCGGGGATTTTTAAGCTTCTCCTCACTAGGCATCTTAATCCCGTGTAACGAATAACAACTTATCAAGTATAACTTATTACAAGTTAAAGACTAGTTTATAATTAATGCATTCTCCAAGCATAAATTCCCATTAGCTAGCCAACTACAACCAACACATCTTAATCTAACAAACGTTCTAAAGCTCTAAAATTAACCACTTTTTGGTGTCAAGCCATACCATTGTGGAAGATTACTTATTTTACACCTAAAGAGTCTGATACGTCATGGACAATGCCGGAATACCATGCTGCCAGACAAAAGCACGTGCTGCGAAGACTAGAGAGCCCACGTATATTTGAGTGCATGAATGAAACTCACAGTACAGTAGTAACAGAAGTTCGTTGCGGATCAGATTATAAACAATGAAGGAATTTCCAAGGAACTAGTCTTTTTAATCTTTGTTGTTTTGAGAAGTGTTAGTTGCGGTCAAATTAATTCTGACAAACCATGAATTTGAGCTTATTTCTTTCCACTAACTAAAAATTCTTAGCTTGAGGTTTTTTTGGGCATTAATCAATAGTGACGCAGTATTTGTTAACCAAACGGAGGAAATTCAAACGAACTGAATAAAACGTGCCAAAAAGGCTTAAAATCACATTTTGCGATCGAGTGAAGGAGTGTTTAAACAAACGCAGCGAAAATAGATCGAAGCTATCAACTATGCTAGTTTGACAGGGCACCTACATTTTATGATTATTAAACTCGTTTGTGAATTCAGTAACTGTTACTACTCTTTACGACTAATTTGGAGTGAAAGCTCCAGAAGAGATTATTTTTGGAACTATCATCGTCAAATAGCCTTGGTTTTTAACGTATTCATTCTTATAGCACAAACTAGTAGGGGGAAGATGCGAAGTCAAACCGAAATTCGCTACATATCCAATGCGCATCTGTGTTCTGGAATAGTCTCTAAAAATTCCCTCATGGCATCATCAAATGAAACATCCTGGGGATTTCGGATTAGGATACGTAGGTCGGCTGCTAAGAACATCAAGTATGCCTATAGGTGTCCACTTAGTCACCTCGGCTGCACCAACCTATTTTTGTACAGTGGCTTAGTAAACGCGGATGACTTTAGATTGTACTCTCGGAACTTCGCCAAATATTAGTTGGAACACTTTCTTTTCTAGTGATGTGCTTAACTGCTCCTAAAATAACTAATGTAAATGTTTTTACTTGATTTCATCATGATCACGACTTTATTTTGCAATTTAAAAGCGTAAAGCGCATTAAAACATGGACGAATTTAAATACACAACCCGAATACGTGCAAAATCGAATCAAAGTGTACCGAGTTTTAGAACACCATTTGTGTCTGGCAGACCAAATCATTTTGAATTTGTACATTTTAGTTTACATAGCAATCAGGCAAGTGATCTCTATACGATCTTTAGCCTTGCTAACTAAAGAATGCCGTCTTTATTGTCACTTTATCAGAAGCTATTTCTAATTACATAGAGATTAACTGGTCAGCAAAATCGGAAGGCTGTGTGAGTGCTTAATCATTTGGGACATCCATTTTACCGCTACACAGCCCCAGCAGCTGCTTGGTTTGGTTTGTTCTTTGGTTCATCTGATGTAAACCATTTCGAATATAACTTTAAAAGAATGTGGGAGTTAGATAAAACTCGTAGCTTAGGGCTGTGAAGATATTTGCTTTATTTTACAGTCAAAAAGAAAATTCATATTAATGTTATGTAAACAAACCAAAATTCGGGGCTATTTTTTGCGTTTTATGATAAGAATCATACCATCGTATAGCATGTTGGGACAATATTTTTAACTGAGCTAAATTGCTTCTTTTTGAACATTCTTGTTTGACACACTGAAAATGATGATTTTTAAGCCGACGAACGTTTAGTAAAATCCTTGCTGAAAATTCAAAACAGCATAGATTAATAGAAAAAGAATTAACATCACTAATTGCCTGCGTCAAAAGACGAATTGAGCAATCTTACTTGACTTCATTTTGATGCATCTCAAATGGTCCAACCGAAGAACTTTGGCCACGAATAGTGACTATTTGGTAAAGCGGACTTAAGGGGCACCGAATGGGGACAGACTTGCTCGCATAAATCAAGGAAAAGTCGCTTTCGTTACATGAATGAACCGTTCATTTAATAATTAAACATTTGGACCTGAAAGTGATGGTAATGTTGAATTAAGCGACCCATAACCTGCCCAAATTTAAATGAAATAAAAAATCGGTCCCAAGTAAGGATAAATGGATGTACTCTTAAACTGGTGAATTTGTTGTGCAAGGATGTTATGCCTTTGCATGCTCACTTGTGAGTTACTTATAGTTTGCCTTGCGCACTGCAAATATTTTTAAAGTATTAAAATCTTTGGTGGTTGCAGCTCAACCTTTAAAGGAGGAAAGAATAAAGTTACTAAACCGGCAGTAGATGCTGTAGATTTTATTCGCAAACAGTCCATTTGCACTCCTCACATGAATTACCTGCAGTTGTTTTCCGTATGATGGCTATGATGCGAATGCCAGACACCATGTACAGCGGCGTCTACTTACCAACTAAATTGATAAGAGGCCATCCCTGGTGCCAAAATGCCACAACCGAAACTTGCAGTTATGCAAACCTACTGCCAAAGAAAGGAAGGCAAAGCGATGGAACTCATAATTTACCTACCCACCTAAACATCCCTTAAAATTCATGGTTTGACGTTTGGTTACAAATGGGAATAAAGAGGGGGGGTTCATCTTACCTAAATTAACACAGATCTGGTAAACTTTACATGCTTTGATGTCAAAATATAAGCCCCAATTTTTTATCTTATAGTAGGCAAGGATGATCTGAATATCCTCGTAAAAATTTACGATCACTTTTTCCTGACGGCAAAAACTTTATTTGTTCGTGCCATAAAAGTATTCGCGATGTGTTCGCAAATCTGAGCTAGCACTTGAAAATGGTTTTCTGGTCTGATAAGCAGCGCATCAGGACATTAATGCTTGCTTTTGTATTAGATGCCAAAAGTGGTTTTTATTTTGCGAAATGTCCACACATCAGATGAAGACCGTAAATGCGCAAAACCACAGTAAAAAATCCCATTTAAAAGGGATAAATGCAAAATCTCTTAAATACAAAAAATGAGTTCGAAACTGTTTATATTGAATATGGAGATTCAATTTGTAAACTTTCCATTTATTTCTATCTCTTCATCTCCAAATTTTCGTGTGTTGTGAATTTTATGGGAAGCACTTGACGGTTATAGGCTTACAAAATTCTCCGTTCGCGTTTCTAAACTCTGTAAGCACCCATAAGTTATCCAAATCCTCCAATGTAATAACTCATTTAATCTTCAAATTTTATGAAGAGCCTTACTTCATAAGAACTGACCCAAGTTTAGATCGTGTTCTGGTATCTTGCTATCGCTTTTAGTTGGTTTTCCGAAAACTAGTTGTACCACTACATTGACCATACAACGATCCTACTAACGACTTCGGCACAGTTAAATCGTTTTAGCTTCCAAACTGATTGGGCACTACCGCGTTAAAAATAATGCTAAAGTAGTGTAACAGAAGCACATTCCAACAACCACTCGCAATTTCTCGCACTTTCAGGCTACCGCAAATTATGAAAAATTCGGATAAAATATTTAGACGAAAGTCATGCAGGAAATGCCAACTACCAGCACTTGATAGCGAACAAACTGAAAAGCAACTGGCGATAAATGGCCCTAATACACATGTGTGCCTTTAACATTTTCGCTAAATTCCTGCCAAGAGCCAGGCGGTGAGTCACTGCAATCTTCCGTGCGGCTGCAAGGTGTGTGCGCCTGCCTGTGCACGTAGTTTGCGTGCGTGTGTACTCGAGTTAGCCCACCCGCTCATTGGTCAGTTGGGCTAAATTGGGCTGCTTACGTGGCAGTGGGTAATAATCAATGCTTATACGCACTCTTGGACAGCCAACGTGTTGTCTTTGCCTCTTCTACTGACGGGTAAAAAGGGGTGGGACAGTAGGAATAGGGTGGACCAATGAACATACCCACGCACCCCACGCGTTAGCCAAGAAAGCGTATGGGTTGAGTTGAAGCACTGGTTTCCACTGCGTTTGGCTGATTGGTGCAGTCGGGATTTCGTCCAGTTCACTCAGGCTAGAGAGAGAAAATGCATGCGCACACGCGCGCATTTGTGCCATAGTGACTTTGCAGCGGTCGTGTGTGCGTGTGCGTGTGTTATATGGCGAAGGGAAGACGAGCGGCTTATTCCCAAGTCCAATGTTACTTCGTCTGACACCCCGAGCAGAGCAAAGCCTGTACAATCACACATTTTTTGCTTCTCCGGTCTAGAACTCATCTTCGTCGTTAGCAATTCATTCTGCAGGTTGGTGTTGGTACTTTTAAGGTTTGCGGTTTCGGTGAGGATTGCTAACCTTTTTCTTGCCTTTGGAAGTGTTCGTTGTTTCCATGGGCGCAGAGAGATGAAATAAGAGCATGGTCATACTTGGTCGGAATTACTTCACTGATCCGCATTTCAGGATGATTCAGTCCGAATGCCCGCCTGTCATTTTGCTCGAACCAGAGTTATTCTTGGCGTCATCCATCTTCTCGAAGGATGTTTGCTAGGTTGGTGAGCAAAGTTTCAGGTGTGCTTTGGCTGAACAAGACTCCGGACACTATGACTTTGTACACCCATGTTTACTACTCTTCTACTCGAACCAATGGATCCATCAATAGAACAGCAAACGCACACGCACACGCACACTACAGGCCAACAATACGGTTTAACTTTCGGGCTAAACCTATATTAAGTGTACAATGACCTGTGGCGCCTTCCTTTATGTTTGCTTTCAAAATATGTCCAATTATTTCATAGTGCAGTATGAGCTGCTAGTAAGACAAAAATTTGTTCTTAACAACATGAAGGCCTAACTTGACTGATTAGAGGCCTTTAGGGCTTTTTCACCGTTTGTATGCATTATTCGTTGTTTATTTTACAAGCTACAAATTACAACGGGAAACTTTTGCAACGCTACATTTGCAGAACGACGAACCATGCACCATTTATTACACACAAAACGGATTCTGGCTTTGCAGTGCAGTTCTATCTTTAGTTCATTGAAATGGAAAGTGGATTGTACAGAAAGCACCACTTTCAAAAACAACAATACCGTTTGGTTAAGTTATATAACTGTACTGATAAGTTGGATAATTATTTTTATCACTCGAATAGTTGCAGCACGCAAATAGTAAAACTACTTATTTATGCATACTTGTGTCACATAAAATACTTGCAGTTTAGTAGACCGAAAATAATGGCACGAAAATTTGTTCACTTTTCTTAGGAAGCAAACATTTTACAAAAGCTTAGTGATCGTGTTTTGTTACACCAACGCCTGCTATTTAATCCATATTTAAGCAACTCGATTTAATTATTTGGGGAAAATTATTTGGCACGCTTGATAGTGCATTCGATTGATATTTTTTAAACCACCATGCTATTGTCGAAACACAACGCAACACCCCTTAAACCCGAATCACTTTAAGCTACATTAAAAGACGCGATCCCTTTTCCACGGTGGGGCTGTAAATGTTCTTGCTTCTAATTGTAAATTAGTTGCTCTGTATTTTAAAATGAAAGGATTATTCGTACTTTGTATCTTGTGCTAAAAAGATGGACAGTAAAAACGTTAAACCTTTTCCATCAATAAGCAATAAATAGGACATGTGGTGTTGACTCTTGGAGCCTTAGCGCCAATAACTGCCACTGTAATCCGGCTTAAATTCAAATGCATTCTTATTTTGGATGTGCAAATGAAATAACCCTACACCTTTTGTAAAAAGGTAAGTACAATTAGTTAGTTTATCCTATACTTTTATGTAATGCCTCAAATGGTGCTTTTCCGAAGTTATAATTCACTCTTGAAGGGATGCCTAAATTGATAAGTTATTATTCATTGTTAATCTACAGATCTAAGGCTCCATTTGATTAATGTCCAATATGCCTTCGTCAATGGGCAGTGCTTATACCAACTAAAGGCACGGAATCGTCCTTGTGGTTTATTACATCCATACACCACAACCAGAATGACGAAAAACAGTTGGAGAATATTAACCATTTACTCATTCAAAAGCAAAAATATTTTCCCCTAATTTGCACAATAGGTTCACTACAAACAGTTGTTCCAGAAAAGACCGAAAATACATTAATTTCGGTGTTGGACGGGAAGACGTTGCAGATAGTCTCCATCAAGAAAAGTGTTAAAGTTGTTCTTGATGTTGCAATGAATGCATAAATCTTTTCAAGTAAAATTGCTGCATTATGAAGCGATAAAGTGGGACGTCCAGCTTTGCATTCACAGCTCTCAACAGCACTCACTTTACTATGACCCGAAAAGCAGGATTAGATGAAAAATATAATCACAATGCTAGGAAATGATTCCATTTGATAATTATTACAAAACATTTTGAAATAGACCAGTAAATGCAACTCGAATAGGTAACAAAATAAGTCATTTTGCTTTTAATTTTACACACCCTTGTTAGAGTTCCCCTTCTCGAAAAACGTTTTAAACAGATGATTAACCGTCATACACATGAAATTAAGTGACCACAAAAATTCTGACAACAGGCACATTTGTGTCTCTAAGTATGTGTTTATATCCAGCTGCCACTATATCAATTTTCATTTTCGAAACAGGTTTTAACTAAAACAGTGTAGTCACTGCAAAATCCTTCGTTAGACGAATTCCGTAGAAGTAGAGATCGTTATAGATTTGGCAGTAAAGCAAAGTGCTTTAAATGATTACATTTTATGAAAAGGTCGGGAATTTCGTCTTACTACCCATGCAGATGGCGGGTATTTGCCTTAATTTACAGCATTTTTATGTAACAATTGTTCTGATACAAAACGCTATATGCGCCAGAAATAAATTCTATGACAACGCTGTAAAAAATACCTGTAAAATACCTTCGAGAACCTCCTAGACTCCTCATTGAGCACAAACAACTTCAATCAAAATGTCAAATTAATGCCAACCGATTAAGGTGATTGGCTTTATTTATCTAAATTTAAAATGCTCAGAGATTTAAGTAAAAGTGTCTGCGTAAAATTAAGCCCTGTTTCATGCATTGTGGGTCAGTTTTGTTAGTTAGCAGTTAGTTACAAGCACACAACTTATGTTTCATATGAGATTTTACGTAGATTAAGTTTTCTACCCAATCCATGAGCACAAATTTCATTAACAGAATTTGTAAAATTAAATTTGCAGTAATCTCCTATTTTAGCCTTCGTTCTTTAATACTTTTTTGAATAAAACCGTTCTATCAATGGGTCATTTGTGGATAAAGATATCCTGGTCGAACTTTTAAGCCAAACGTAATGAAACATGGAATTTTTTAAGGAGAATCGCTTCCTCTTTATGTGGTTCAAAAAAATACACAACAAGTGAATAAACGTGACGATCTGGGGTATGTAAAGGGAGCTTTGAAGCAGCATGAAGCACCTCTATAAGGGCATAGCAATACAGGTAATACTCGGAGATCTGTTTGTATAAGCCTGGGTGGATCTTGTCGTAAAAAGGTGGCGGTTGAGCATCTCTTTTTGAAAATGTGAGCAACACGAGACATCTATTAACCCATAAATACTTAAACAGGATCGCGTTTGTATGAGTTAACTGCACTAATCAGGATCAAAAGCAATGTTGTGTTATTCAGAGTACTGCACTCAAAAGGTGGTTAAGACTTATATCAGTGTGTTTCATATACAGTTGAAAGTCTTATCTTTCACGATAAATACGCCTATAAAGCAGCCTCGATTTACAGAATCGTTAGTTCGCCTGAAAAGGTAATGGTTTTGCAGAGATCCTGAGAAACCAAAGCCATATTTATCCTTCGAAGAATCGGAAGCCAATTCCACTTTTTGGTAGTATTGGACGGCAAGATGGTGTCGGAATCGAATCAGCAAGTCTTATTTTAAAGTAAGTTTCTAGGGACAAATATTTTCAGGGCAGAAAAAAATGGGGCATATTTCGATTTACCTCACGTAAAAAATAAGTCCTTCTACATATTGATGTGATTTGTTACGACCAGAGAAATGACTCTAGGCGCTAGCTTTGTTTGCTACATAGTTTGGCGCACTTCCATTACAAATATAGGGTACTTGATTACGGCAAAAAGTACTGGAAAATTAATAGATTAACTGTGTGTTCAGTGATGGAGCCAAGATCCTCTTCTGTGTGTCAACTGTTATACGCTTTTCGACAAAGATATGCGAAAATTTAACAAATTAAAATAAAAAGCAGTGGTATAACAGGCAATGATTTTGTGATTCTTTTGACTTTAAACAAGATTGTAGTTGTACTTTACCATGGATAACGCTTAAAGTATTTTTTAAGCATAGTTAACCTGTTTTAACTCGTGTGAATACCCGGCAACGCATCTTTCTTTAGCTGTTCAAAAGTTAAATCAGGTGGTAGCATCTGTGCTACTGCTAAGGCAGATTGGGTCGCTTCTGTCGTTAAGGTCGCATTAGTGGAGAGATAGCGAAGAGCAGGACTTATTGACCAGAAGCTCCAGTCATTTCTAGTTTTAGTTCAAATATGCATTTGGTTAAATGCATTTGTGGATATGTTTTAAAATAAATCAAAATGTATAGTGTGTTCTTAAAAAGAAGATCAATTCTTTCTCAATTGTTATCATAATTCACGCAGCCTAGAAGGCATCTGATAAAGTTGCACAATAATCAGCCCTTTTTTCGGTTCGTACACTGTTCTGTGTTAAATAAGGACAATACCTTAAGTCCCTGACTCACTACTTTTTAAAACTAAGACGAAATCTTGGTACCTCAGCGAGTGAGCCTCTGCAAGGTTAGGATTTGCTGTGCTTTTGTTTTTGAGTAGTTTCACAACGGCAGGCATGGCTTAACAAATTATGAAAGATGTACATACGTAAAAATTTGGCTAATGCCCACATCCATCTTTGACTATTCTATAAAAGCACCTTAATGCTGCCCAATCATCTACTTCAGGCTTTTAAGGAATTTTTCATTCTATTGGAAATTTATATCCAAACAGAACTGTAACTCATCGATTGAAGGAAAAGCTTTTAAGAAGTACCTAGCTCAATTTTAGTCCTTCTAAAAACGGTTTACATGATTACGAGCAAGATAATGTCAAGATTAAGTGTATGAATAGAAGAGGACTCATTGACTCCACTTACTTCCAAAGAGAGTTGCAGAGAGAAATGAGCAGTACTGTAAATCAAATATCGAACCTAAAGTGGAAAAGTGGGAACATGAATGTGGGTAGTAGCAGTAATACCCACGGTATTATCGTGATTCCCCAAAAAGGAAATTAACCTAGTAATTTGCTTTTTTGATGCGTTGGAGAACAGAACACTTATAAATCGGGCAACTTTTATGAAGTAGTGACTTTGATTAGATGTTAGACGAATTCAATTACATCAAGACACGTCTAGCGACCGATGGTAAGATTATAAGGCCACCAAAGTGTGTGAAATCAAAAGCTACACACTTCCGAGTATGAGGAAATAAATTTGAACTTACTTAGAAGTTTAAATTTTTCCCAATCACCTAAAATTAGATCCCAAAGGAGCCAAGAAAAGCCTTTAATAAGGCAGTAAACTACATTACTCATAGAGCGGTTGATAAATAGGTTGCTGTACTTTTCAAGATTCGACCGATTGAATGGGAGCAAGGATAGTGTATGAGCCATGCCAGCCATTTATTAAAATTTTGTGATAGTCAGCTCTGTATCACCATCATTGATCCCTGATCCTTCAGCGATTTAGTGTTGCGTAACAGCGCTTAAAATTATTTCATATGGGGAACCAATTTCCGTTTAAAAAAGGTGGTAGCACTTTGCTTTTAATGTACCATAAATGATACTCCAAGTATTAACTTAGTTCTAAAATAGTGTGAGCAAAAAGTTAGAATTTCTGGCATTAATGGGTTGGCAAATTATGCCAAAATGCATCATTTGTATTGAATCACCTAAATTTAGACGGATCCCAGTGCATTAGCATAGAATTTACGAGTACCATCATAAAATGCTTACAAATTCAGTAAGATTTGTTATTTGGTATCTCGTGGATTTTGCTCCGCTAGCAACAGGCAACGTGTAAATGATTATTTTAATCTCGGCTTACTACCTTTTGTTCAAACTTATTGACTCGCTATAAATAAGAACAAAGAACTTCATGTGCTGTTTCCGCCAGTTAAGATGATACTATTTTTGGACTGTGTTAAGTATACACCATCTTCCTTAGCCTTAACCATAAACTTTTATGAAAGAACGCTTATAATAAGCGCAGGATTTTTCGTTGCATGCTTCACATCGACACAGTTTGGGCCATCTCAATGGGTACATTGTTCCACTCTGATAAATATGCTACACTTTCGTCTTTTAGTTGATATTACCATCATCCATTGTGCGAAATGCTGCGAAGTGTTTAAATCTTGGGATCGAGCGTTTTACATTTAACCTTGAAAAGAAATCAGCGTGCATTTATCTAGACGAAAGCTGAGTAGCAGATTCCAAGGGGTACTGGATCTATCTCTATCGGCTCGTCCACTTTTAGAACCTAAGTTGGCAGTCTTGTTCTTGCAATAAAATAATTAAATCTACGGAAACCGCTAATAGTAGAAAATAGGGAAATCGCATTGCAGTCAAGTTGCCATGAAAGAATTCGGATTATTTCCATGCCAATGATTTGAAGCCAGTTAGTGCGCCTATATCAGCTTGTTGTTATCAGTCTATATTCTTATGTAAAACTCCCTTACTAATACTGTTAGCTACGTTATAGTTTTCAGAAAAAGATATGTTCCCAATCAAAGCGAAAAGCCTGTTACAATGGCCCTCTCTTAAATCCTATCATTTAAATGTTTACCTTCCGGAGAGGTCATAAAATTTGACTTATTATAGACGCTTATGAGATCCATCGCGTTTTTTATCAAAGGGTATGGGCTTGTATCTTGCACAATGCATCAACCTTTATAACAAAATAGGAATTGACCTGAAAACTTAAGATAATTTTCTCGTTTTTCAAGTATGATGTATTTAACTTTCATCCACCGAATTGACCAAAGTACCATATTTTGATGTCAGCATTTATTATTGAATTAACAGCTACAATCAAATTGCATTAGTTCTTAATGCTCAGATACTAGTTCAAATAGTATTTGATTTCGTGAATTATTGCACGTGGATGAAAATAGTTACGATTGTTTTGCAATCTTGAAAGAGATGTACCTAGTGAAAATCCAAAATAATGTGCTTTTAATCTCGAATTCCACAACTAATCTTACCGAAATGTAGTAAACAAGGGGATCTTACTAATCCGAAATGGACACCATGAGAATTCTTCCATGCGTTACCCGCCTTACATGTCATCAGACCAGGGGACACATGAATTAATGGCGCGTAGCATTGGTAGTGAAAATTGGCGGGTGTTTTCGGTGGGCTAATTTTTTGCATGGATAAGAGTACTTATAAGAAAATAAACCATCAGTTTACTTTAATAGCATTTTAAAAAGAGGATCTGATGTTTTCATTTAAGAGTCAGGGATGGATGCCTAAAGGGCCTTATTTGAATTGCTCCAAAACGGCCCGTAAATCGTCTGAAACTTTGAAATCCCTTTATAGTGGCATTACAAATCAATGAAAATAATCATTGACAGGACTTAAGCCAATCTCTCTCCCTTGATATTAAATTATTTATGACTTGATCAATTTTTAACGTAAAAAAGTGACAAAGCGGAATCGTTTGTGAGTTTAAAAGACCCTCTCTCCACCCTTTGCCAGCCTGGTCCAGCGTGTGTGAGCAGGCAATAACCATAAACCCCCATCGTTGATCATGATGCTGCTGCTACTCCCGCCGATGACGGTGATGCTAGTGCTTCTCCTTCACCTCCACCACCGGCCGTCACGCCTTACTCCCACTCTCCCTCTCATTCCGTGTCGCTCCAGAGGGAGAGAGCAAGCTAGTGGGTGTGAGGGCTTTGAAGAAGCCGCCTCGTAGCGGAAAGGGGTGGCGGCCTCTTAAGCTCTGTGTGCGCGCGTGCACTCCCGTTGAAGCGGTAGTAAATCAGGATCCGCTTGAAGCGTACGCATTGACACACACAACGCACATTAATAGCGCTATGATCGTAGTCCTATTGAAACAACATGGAAAGTAGGTGATTTGGCCACTCTCACGGTACTTAAATTGTCCGTTTTTTCCAATGTGACAGATCGGGTGTCAGAATGATTATCTGGACTTTAAAAAAGGCTTAAAATAGAAATGAGGCAAATAAGTTGTTCGGAATTCCTATTGGGAAATTTGCACAAACTACTGGGATTTCTCATGCGACTCATATACTTACTATATCGACCTTCCATCTTGTCCTTTCTACACTTATCGATAGCTGCACACAAAACAAAGGCCTCATAGTACAATTCTCAAGAAAGATTAGGCTCTAAATATTTCCTTTTGTCTGCTGACATTAAATTTTTTCGGCTTAAGGCGAGTAATCAGCAGAGCTTTACTTTCCCAGGTGCCTATACGTTGTCTGACACGTCAGTTAAATTATAAATAGAATTCAGTTCTGCCCGTTACACCCATGGATGAGCTAAAGCATTCGATTGCACGATTGACACGGAAAACGTCGCATACATTTTAAAACATTTAAAGACTAAACTGAGATGTTATTTACAAAGGGTTAGAGATGAAATCTTGTGTTTCTTTATTTAAGCATTTCAAACAAATATTTATTTGGTTCCTATGCAAAAGCAAAACAAACAGAGAGAAACTTGTTGTTACAATCACTGTAAATTGGTCAAAAGCTGTTTTTCCCCATATATGTAATCCAAAGTTTTATTGTTCAACAATATAGCAGTAGGGGACATGATGCCGTACCCGTAAGGAAAATGCTCAGATGTTGATTGAATTAAGTGTTCCACAAAATCTGAAAATGCAACCGAATGAAATCGACAGGACCATGAATGTTATGGTTATTTTCACATGTTGGAACCTCTGACGAACAGTCAAAGCTTCCCTAACTTTGAGGATGTTACAGCATCTGGTTTATTGATCAAACAAAAAATCATGGTATAAAAATTAATGACTTTTGATTGTGCCTAAATCGGAAACTTCCTTAGTAAATCCAACCAAGCCTAGCCCTTTATAGCAGTGGTCACAATTATCCTTTTAATTAACTCCAGGTCACTACAGCCAATCTCCCATATCTGCATTACTTAAGCATTTACTGAAAATTCTTGGTTATTTTTTGCTTGTTAACAACAAACTCAGCCAAGGGCACTTTACATTGTTCTAGAGGTCACTATTATGCATTACAGTTTATGTCTGATAAGCAAATTCCTTCTGGCCGAGGCACGCTATAATCGCGTGCTTTTTATTCGGTTCTCCCCAAATTTCACCCAAATTTCACCAATATTTTAGCAAACCCAAATGAAAGTGCTAGAATACTTGAAGCCCATTTCAGTATTAAAAGTGGTCAGTGGAAAGACTTGGCAGTTTGACTCACACAACCCAAAATGGGATGCCACTGACTCAAGGCATGAATCATTTTTGAATAGAATGAAGTTGGGTTGTTTACTCGTTTGCTCAACCCAAGAAATGTCCTGCACTTTTTGCTCCAAGCATATAGATTTTAAAAGCATGAATAATCAAATTCAGCCTAGGATGGACAGTTTATTTGAGGCGTTATAATTTTAAATAATTTAAGGATAGATTCTAGTTACAATACCAAGAGAAAGGGTACAGCAAATGAGGCGAATTACCAATGAATTATTTCTCATTACCATATACTTTATGCTTGCTTGGCAGTTGGAGTGAACTATGCCAAAAATTCCGAGTTGTTTCATATTTAATTACTACACTAAGATATTTTTCCATTAATTTATCAACTTGATATATTTTGCCACCCTTTATTCTAATAATCACTAGGCTGTAACATCGGACCAAAACCTTGCTTCTAGCCCAACTGGACATTTTCTTACCTGAAATTGTTCACTTCTAAGGAGCCACTGTTGCACCAAGAGGGTTCGTAGAATTCCAAAAGGTTTGTGTTTTTTGATCAAATAACCATTTAAAAAGTTACCATAAGTCTAATTTACCCTCTCTCTAACTTTTACAGACTTCTTAAGGGCTGAAAAGCAGTCACTGGTTACTTCATTTGCATCGACGTCTTTAAACTTTCGTTCAATGAGAAAGTGTGGCACCTTGCCATCTGATAGGTTAACGGTTCCCCTTAGTTGGCAGAGGAAAATTAATTGTGATTTTTCATCCGTATAAGATGTAAAACATTTGAATAAGCAGAATAATCTTAAAACTGTATCCATATAATACATACGTAAAAGTGCAATTTAAAATACCGCAAAAGTTTGGCAGCAGCATAATATCTTTGAAAAATGCGACAAATGAATGCAGCTTGGGAAATTGAAATGTTTGGCTTCTGAACAGTCAAACTACATCTGAGTTTTTCGGACTTAAATATGTGTTTGATTTCTTTTAGAGCAAAATTATTTGATGTTTTACAACTTAGCTATATTTCCTATGCATCCGATCGGGCATGGAAATTATCGGTAACTCTAGTGGAATGTAAGTCAATTAGGAAGAGGGAGAAGAATTGACCTTTAGCCAGATCCATTCTGCCCCTTCTGCCAAATAAACAACTGGCAGGAAGCTGACATTTGGTTGGATGCGTTTAGCTAGATAATGGGTGGAGGCAGACGTTGTACTGGAAGCGTGAGACTTTTGTGTGATCGTCAACAAACAAGTACTTCACACTATTTTCCATGACGCAAGCAAAGCTACATAAAACGGAATCGGACGCGAATATAACAGGCTAACAAAGAGCTTTTGGGATTCCCCTTGGTGTAGACTGTTTACTATTATGGACCACTAGAGTTCATTGCCTCGCTGCATTACAAAATGAGATTAAATGGTCAAAAAAAATTCTGCAGCTCAACCTGGGGCCTTTGTGCGCTTTAAGTACTGAATTACTGGTTGAAACTCAATGTATTATCTCCTTTGTTTTGTGTGATTAAAGCATCAAATAAGCATTTGTGGTATGCTAACCAAGTTTATGAGTGACATCCTCAACAGTGACAATGATTATGTGATTTGAAAGACCTTTGATGATAGCATCATGTAATGACAAGCAAAAGAGTTCACGAGTTCCTGAATTTTGGCAACGTCGTGAATGGACGTCCAGTACTAAAAATTATGGGCTCAAATTTCAGTACTTCTTGTTTTTAATTTCCACCTATTCAGTGAGAGGTAATGTGCGACACTAGCTTGAATTTAATGAGTTAAATTAGTCATCTGCTGTTATTAATGAAAATTTTCGCCAAAGAAGTCATGTAAATAAGTTAGTACATTTTTGAAAATAATGCACAGAAAGTCATTCTAGTTATGGTAGTCGCTGAAATTGTGTTGTCTCTAAATTAATGCCTGAAATTGTTTTTGAAACCAGTTGTGTACTACTTACACTCAGCATTTTTGTTTTAGAAATTATTTGTTTCTGCCTTTGGTTCAAAAGCATCCAGACATCCAAAAGTGATCGGCAGAAGAGATGTTTACATGGGAAAACCGTTAATTGCAACATGAGATTCAGCGACATTATTGGTTGTCTTGACCTAAAACATTAAAATTGTTCCCTTTGACAAAAGATGGTCTTTTGTACTAAAACTTAGTACAAAGTGTAACTTCCAATAGAGGAATCCTTTAAAAAATAGACTGACTTGTGAAAACCATAATTCACTACACGGAAATAAATTAATTGATCTTGGTTATAGTAGCTTGTTTAGGGCCCTACTTTTAACCATGCATTTCATTTGTACCCAGTCGTTTAAGCAAATGCTTAAACAATTGGTTGTCCCATAAAAACAAAATTCGTGCTTTATAATTCACTAGGAATTACTTATAAAAAGACCGAGAACTCAGTTTCATGGAAAATTAACAAATAAGGGCAGTTTCCGCTCTTCATTCAAATAAATTTTCCTTTGCACGCATTACCGAACTAAAAGTAGGACTGAAAATTTGGTCAAAGCTTTGATGGCAAAATACGTAACGAGAGGGAGCCACATTTATTTCGGAAACCCACAGATTCTGAGCTATTTTGGCCGTGCTCAATGGAAGAGCTGGAAAATTTCTGCAAAATCAATGCATTAGATTAGGTTCAACACTGATGGACAAAATCTTACTTTCAGCGGACTTTGATTAAGTCTTTATAAATCGTAATCTCTATAATGTTTTGCAGAGGAAGCATGAACGTCATATAGTAGCAGCATTAAAGCCAATGGGCTGTAATGATGTTATTTTTGGAAGATGCATGTCAACTTTAAAAGCACACACAAAATCAAGCTGATAACTTTGAATTCGTTAGATTTGCGTTGGTGTTTAATAGAGTTTAACTGTGCCAAGACATGCCATTCTACTCCTACGTTCTTTGGCATATGACGATTTTGGTGTGAATGGTTTAATTACTTTTGCTACCTAAAAGTATTCAACGTCTGACGCCACCGCGATCAGGTGGAGAATTGGATGGACGCGTGGATAAACAGTACTTTTGCGAACAACCCGATATACACTAGGGATAGGACTAGGAAATCTTAATTTGGTAACACCCTCTCATTTTCGATATTTAGAGGTTCATCTTAAGCTATTTAAGTTTTATCGTCAAATTCGTCTTGCTTGTATTTCACTTCTATGTGCAGATAATTCGAGGATAAGTGCAAACTAAGTGTCTAACAAGTACTGGGTATACTCGAAATTACTCACGGAAGAAATCCCATTCGATCACATCAAGACTTGACCATCCTCAAATACCAGACCACTAAAAACGGATAGATTACGGCTCTGCAAATAAGAATTCGTTAAAATACTCTAAATTATCACAATTTCTTGCAATAAATTCTACGTAACTACAAAAAAATGAGGAATGGATCAGGGTATCGCATTTTTTGAAAATTAACTTCAACTCAACGAGGGATATAACCCGTCGCAAGAGCTCCACAAATGAATTGGTTATTTGGAGTAATCGTGGGAGGTGGTTGAAGCACAAGTCTCCTTTAGTGTTAACGAGCTCATGATAGGTGTTATTAAAGGACAAGGGCATATTCTGACACCGCATCTCGTTTGGTCGGAAACCGGAAATGATTAATCAACTACGGAATTTTGACTAAAGTGATCAGTTTACAAACACGAAACTTAGAAGCACTGCATTAGTAGCTAGGTTTGTAGAATTGCCAGAGTAAATATGTTCATTCAGATGATGTTTAAAAAGGACTTTTGCGTTTGAAGAGCATTATACTTTTAAAAGTGTAGCTGATTCTAGAATAAACAAATTGTTTTACAACACATGTTAGTTACGGCGGGTTGTAAAGTTGGAACAAAAAACGCTGGACTAGAAATAGGGTTTGTAATCTAGGGACTGATGTCTAGCAGTTGGTGCGATGATTGTCCTATTTGCAAGCAATTTTAACCAAAGGTGGCAAGTTCGCAACTTCCATATCATTCGCTCCTAAAATTAAAAATTATTGAAGCGTAAGAACAAGGGGATTATTTTGTGGCTGCTTGGATTTTGGGACTTAAAGCACCCTAAAGGCAGTAACTTTGGCCCTAGTAGCAAAATGTTTTTAAGTTTAACTCACTACCCTAACGTCAAACCTATGTTATTTATAAATCCATTTTCATATATTTTGAGCTACTTGAATAGTAATCAAGGAATTATGAGCCAGTATTGTTGTCAGGAAAGTGTCATTTATTTGAATTCGTAAACTTTAGTGCACAAAGTGATTAGTCCTCCTGTAAAGACATTGGAGCTTGACGCGTCTTTGCAATACCGGGCACTGGTTCGTCTCAATAAATGTTATGCTTGCTTTAATGACTCCTGAAGACTATATATCAACTGTAATTTGTGCGTCCATTAAAAGGCAGTGGCTTACGTGTCACGCACTAAAACACCTAAACGGATTGGTAAGGAGGTTACGGAGAGGCGAATCAAGAAGAAAACTCTGCCATCTAGCTGTTTTTAAGATTATGCTAGCCGAGGGTACTTTTAATTCTGGATTAGATTTTATGGAATCGTACTTTATTTAGTTCTTAATGGTAAAACAACTTAACAGTTCATTACACCAGAAATATCGATTATGAAACAATTACACGGTTTCGATCCTATTTCATTAGTTTAGCATACGTAGATGTCCTCATTGAAAAATCCGAATCCAGTCAAATTTTCACTTCACCACACATATTTTGACATCATTCACTTGCCTTAAATGCTCCCCATTCACAAGAATTTCTGTCGTTTAAATTACGATTAAGATTCCGTAATTGGTACGATACAAGGATTTTAAAGGAAAAAAACGTCAAACCTTTGCTACAGCGAATGGGGCTACTGTGGGAAAGTGCAAAGCTACTCATTCGAGCTATGATTGCACCAGTGAAATCCCTTCACTTTGATGAAGATGAGACAACAAGCTGATATTAACACAGATATTAGTTGATTTGTAGGTCCGGCGGTTAAAGTAAGGAAAAATCCTATGGAAAAGGCGACTATGCTTTTCCAAACTTGTTCGTCAAAACGCAAACCTCAAATTATATTCTAACGATTTCAAGCTGAGACTACATTATGTAAACCAAGGTTTAGTTAATTCTTCTAAGGTTTTAGGTTTATTTATTTTCAAAATTAGTCAAAATTAGTAAAATAGAAAACTTCATTGTGAAATTCAGTGCTTTTGTGGTTATCAGTTGCTGTTTGATACAAGACTCTAGAAGTCGATTACTCAATTTGTAAATAACTTTTAAAAATGAGACTTCATGCACAGATTTTGGTTTTGGAGACACCAGAGTCCTGGGAGCAAATTTTGTACAGCATTACCATTGCGGAGGAGATGTATTGACTTAGCAACGCGTTTTAGGCGCAGCCTGCAGCACTCATTGTTGGAAAGCATGGCAACACTTTGATAAATTTTAAGCAGGACATCGTAGTCTCTCAGTCAAAGCCAAAAAAACCCAGATGAAAATAGGACTTTATCCATAATTCGCCACATCAACATTTCATTCACAGTTTGGGTCTCAGAATTTTGAGGTGGATTTTAAAATTCACTTATTTTACATATTTTCCCAAAGTTTGACGTTTTCGATTCTGACAGATTATATGAATTTATTGAATGAAATGCAAGAGAATGATTAGAATATAACCTATTTGTTTGCTATTTTCTCATTGGGATTTTATAAATAGTATGGATGGATTTTCGACTCTTTTAATGTCTAAGTGCAAATGCATACTCGCAGCATAATTCAAAGCTAATAAATGTTGAGAAGTTAATCAGTTCCACTGGCATTCCAGTTCTGTAGCTGTATTTCTCACAAAACACAATTCGGCTTATCAGGACCTATCAGGTGTGAGAACGGTTAGCTTGGCAGATTTAAGGTTGATCCTTTTTCCTAATCTTGCCATTCGTCAAAATAACACAAATTATGGAATTTAAAAAGATTTTAACTAAGAAAAGATTCAGAAAGCTATTCTCTGCGTCTCATTGAATTTTACGCAAGAAATTTGGCTCTTGAATCGCATTAGATGAAACAAACAGAGGGGACGAATGAAAATCAATATAAGATCAATTCTTTGAAATGCTTATGATTAAAAATAGACCTCAGCGCTTATTCAGCTGTACGGCATGTGTACTGCTGGTTTCAAAGTTACTTTCTTTTAACAATAACCCAAAAGATGCCGCTGTTCCAAAGTGTATCCAAGCGCTAATCCGGTAGAACCAAATTTGACAGCGCAAGGCTGATCATGGTTAAGGTTTGAATTAAATGGCATAACCAAAGTTATAGAGGCTCTACTAATTTAAAACATTTCACAAGATAGGATTGTGGTCTGATGCCCCACAGAAGTTTGTTGTGCTCGGAACATAAGGAAAAATTACCCCTTTTGCCTTATTTTTTTTGCTACAGTTGGGCAGATTGATAGGATTGGGATAGACATTCATTTAAATAACTTATTAAAGTAAGTGGGTGCTCTCAACACTTTGTTAAGCATTTACTTATTTGAGGGGCTTGAAAGTAAAAACCTCTTTTTAGACAAAAGGTTTTGATTAATGATTAATCAACCTGATTGATGGTATTTTATCTTCCCGATTGGGACAAAAATGCGTTATTTCAACCTTTGTAACATGGGAATTCATAATTTAAATGCAAAGATAAGCGATTTCTCATTATAAAAAGCATCTTCTCTGAGATGAGCATACTTTGTTTTGGCGAAGCACACAGGTTTTCAGTCATTTGGTTATTTCTCGTATGATACGACGTTGACACCTTAGTATTTGCCATAACGTTTCGCCTATCTTTGGTTTTGTCAAAGATGGTTGCAAAAATAAAACCATCAAAACTAGCTTTGTTTACGAATTTTCATTTGATCTAGGAGCACTCGACGCGATTGCACACACCTTTTCTGTTTTCATTACTTTTAAAAATAACACGCTTACACTATAGAACACTGCTACGATACGACTGAATACTTCAGGAACATCTATGAGCACCGCGGTGTTGTATTTCTGATAAAAGCAAAAAGTTAGTCCAATTCATTCAAAATAGATAGATTAAATGCTTGTAAGCTAAGTATACAATGGACTAAGTAGCTTCGATCTCAACATCTGCTTACAAAGGTAAGAATAAGTATGTTATGGTTAGCAAATGCGACAGAGTTGAAACTTTGGAAAGGGCTCCGAAGGTTAAATAATTTCTCTTTGTGTAATTTTACTGATTTTTAAACTTTAGCAACTTCAAAAGCTGTGGATACCGAAAAAAGGACTGAAAAGCGAAAGTTTTAATCACTTCCCACCATTCGCATCGCAACGAGTACACAAGAAGCTTCCAGCCGTTAGATTTTAGGCTCTTCATCCATGGTTCTTAATTCGATGCGAAAAAGCAAAAAAGTACCACTATTACCATTACATAAGGCTGGAGAGAGAATCTTACAGTCGCTGTATGCCGTCCTGTTAAGCATCAAAATTGCTATAATTTTAGTTAAAAATGTCACGTTTAATAACCAAAATACAAGTTTTTAACGATTTGCTAACATTCGAAAAAAGGGAATCGCCAATTAGTTATGCAAAACATCGTGTTGCGATTCTGTGGGATATATTTGGCCTTATCAAGGGCTACAATTTAATTATGGTTCTCCAAATTCCTAATGGTTCTATGACATTGCATTTTTGGCTCAAAATATTGCACAATAATATGAAAACAAATCTGCTTCGTCTTAAATAAACCTACTCATTACTGTCAGTTTGACTCCAGCAAATAACAACTTATTTTGACGTTTTGCCTTTAAAGATTTGAGAATGTGTGGACTGTTTTTCGAATGTTACTCAATTGCTGAACATCAATTTTGCTTTGCCCCAAACGTTCTAAGAAATATGTATTTAAAAATACTTTCCGAAAACGAATTTTACTTTTTACAACTACGACGGATGAGATAGTGGTTACATTGGAGCATTAATGCGAAAACTTTTCAGCATTAATTACAATAAGTAAATACATTATTTACACAGATTTTCTCAGCAATCTTTATCTAACTTTGTGTCAGTCATTACACTTCTGCGCCATGGCAGCAAATTTTGTTGAATACGAGACCATTGAAGACAAAATTATAATAAGTTTCTTTGGTAGTACGATTCGTGAATTTACTTCAACGCTTCTTAGATACCAATATTTCTGTGAGATTTTGGGTACATCATTTTCGCTTTATCGCCTCAAGTTATTCTTTATCATAATTTCTTATAGAGCAGTAGAATCCCTTACCTTATTTATGGAAAGAATTTGTTGCCGCTATTACGACACAATTTACAGAAGGGTACTCACATTGGTTCGGCTTCTAGACCCCTTCCTACTGCCGCTCATTAGGTTGATATGTGTCAAGCGAGGTAACAAAATTTTAGCCTTTTTACCATATACATTCCTCTAAGCAGCATTCACTTCTTACGCATTCATCAACTACTATTTTAGTAAATATATACTAAACGGTAAACAGAACTACCTAGAATCGACGAACAAATCGATGACTTTTGGAGTATCGTGCATCATGAACAAGTGGTTGAATTCCGCAATTTCAAAGCTCGTTAACGAGAAAACTGAAAACGCAATTGCATTTAATACGTTTCGACTTTAAAGACCTTAAAATTTTTAAAGTTTGTTTAAGAAACCGCTTTATAAATTGAAATAACGGCTTTCCATTTCTCCATTGTGTCCAGGATGTTTAGCGTTGTTCAAACAATTTCTAGCCAATCGAACTTAGACACGTGTGAGCAAAAATTTGACGAGCAGTACACTTGACGTGCGAATCTGCGCTTGTATTCGCGGAAACAGTGGTAAGTCAATTCAGAAGCAGCTAAATTAAATAATTTTATTCACTCCCACTATATTACAATGGTGGCTAGCCCCACAAACATTTATGTTTGGTCAGTTCGGAAAAGCTACCGCGAATAGCTCGGATAACTATCTTTGTTAGAAGCTATTGTCTTTATTAACCGAAAATCACTCGCTCATGGTTGCTACTACTTAGGTGGAAAATAGACAACATCTGACACTAGCCACTTTATTCTTACACTAACACACGTTTCTGTTCTATATTTAAACGGGAAGTTAAAATTTACAAAAAGGCTTCAGATGGAAATATTTTTTAGTCCTTAAAAACAAATCCTTGATTTTTTATTATGATTTTAATGTGTATGTTCTACGTTGGCTGCAAGTTTATCTCTCGGTTTCGGTTACGGGCACATGGTTAGTCATTTTGTCTTCGACGGGTTTACTGGCCCCTGGGCCATGCAAGTAGCTCTAATCCCTTTTCATCGCTAAATACGTCCATTCTACCTGAATACTGTCTTTTTTGTCTTCAGGGAAGTCTCAGAACACCAAATGTTCCCCATTGGTAAAAATATATATAACTACGATATTAAAGTTTCTTCTGCCCATCAGTCATTTTATACGGGTGTAAAGAAATACATTTTCATGTTTAGTAAATGTTCCTTACAAATCTAACAACGATTATGAAGTGCTTTTAACTTACATCAGTCGCCAAATCATCTGGGGTTTTAACACTTCTTCAGGTGCCTTTACTGCTGGGTAAAACCACTTCGAGTCGTTTGAAATAATTAGAATGAGAGGTGTGCAAAGGGTTAGGTAAATTCACCGCGAATGTGGACTCAAAATATTAATCAGTCGTTGTCTTGAGTGGTTTTTAGGTTTTCGCATTAATCCCGATGAAACACTAGATCAAGTTGGAATGTAGAATAATGTTTTAGATTTCGTCATTTTTTCATTTAAAAGTAAATGTGCGGATTAGTTAAGACAGATGTTAGTTTCATTTTTAAATACAGCACGGTATGGTAAAAGTAAATACTTTGGGTGGAATTTATTTTTTAGGCTTGGTCCATTTGTGAATAAGTGGATAACGGTAGTATTTTACTGATTACAGCTTTGCCCATCAACCGCATTCGCCGGGTAGAGACCTAGTTATTGTTTCTCCCCCATAATTCCTATATTTATCCATTTTGTTTAAAAAGAAAAAGCCAAACTTATTGCAAATTTTCGTGCTTCATCGCTAATTTTAACTCAATGCCTTCTAAACGCAAAAAAAATTAACAAATAAGCGAATCAAAATTGACTTAGCTCTGTCACGCAACTCAGCGAATTCAGTTTCCAATAATAAATACAATAAGATAATCAAATTTTGTTCCTGTATGCATTATTTAAGAGAGCTAGGTATGGCCCTTTTGGGCACAGCAATTACTTTTAGATTAAGTGGTTTCGCTGATTTACCAATGTGAAAATCTCAAATAGGGCGACCCATAGTTCTGTTCGAAATTCCTTAAAGTTTCAGAAGGAAAACTCACGAGAGCTTGGTATTTGGTTCACCATTTCAAGTTTCCGTGAATAGATGCGCTAGCATATACGTTAGCCTTCAAATCCCATTAAATGCGAAACTACATACTTTAGTTAACAACCACATTCTCACATTCCTAAAATACCAGCTGTAGAAACTTAGCCAAAACACTGCTCCACCCCACGATATAATTGAGGAGCTACACAAAACTTGATAAATGCGATGAAACCATATTACATTGTCATATGCCAAACCAATATAGTCATTGTCCAACCACACAGAGTTTGGGATCTTAAACATGATACTTAACACCGAACTTGTCTTCCTATTTGTGATGACGCCGCTGCAGGTTTGGCAATTAACAAGCATTGAATAAGGCCATCTAAAACTAGATAACAACCCACCAGAATAGTTGCCTGATAAGCTGATGGAGTCTATTTTTAATGGCTACAGGCACTCAACACAACGGTGCATTTGAAGAGAGCAGGATTCCTCTAGAGAGTTTTAGTGAAGTATCCCAATGTAACCCTCCACCATCGTTCAACAAGGCAACAATAAAGGTGCTGTTGCATTTTCAGCACCTGAAATCATTTCAAGTATCAATTGCTAGCGGGATGGATCTCTCAGATCGAAGCAGTCAAGGCATCGAATTTGCACTGATCTACCTCAGCTTTTAAAATTTTACCATTGAATGTCATGACAATTTATTTACATTTTTATCGCTTGGCCCTGTAGATGTGCGCAGATTTCTAATTAACACAACCAGTGCACTCCACCATCTGCGCATAAGGCTACGAAAAGTGGAGGGAGAGGGCACCTTAGGATTAAGGAGGGGGGAGGTGGCCAAATATCAAAGATCTTTGCCCGCCAATTGGGAGCGCATGCAAAACACCAATGGACAAAACAGACGACCGTCAGATTCTGTCACAAGACCGCCTTGGCACACTCGCAAACCTGTAATGATTATAACTGTGGTGAGAGTTATCTCACGCCATTATTAGGAGGCAGAACAGGAAACGGCTAACTTGGAGAAACATCAACCTTGAAATGATCGGATTTTTTTCAATGGAGTACAAAAATTACTGTTCGCACGTCTCAATTCACAGAACAGTGGTCATTGGTTGGAAATGACCTGGACTAATTAAAAATTAATAATAAGAAATAGCGGCTCTCAAATGGTAACGACATGAATCCCAACGGTTGCACATGTGCTACCTTCCAATAGCGTTGAAATCTGGTAGCAACCGTTCGGGGGTACAAGGAGGAAAGGTGAGAAAAGTAGCTTCAACAATGAGTCCGAGTTTGACAAAAGTAGCCAAATCAGCTAAACACGGAGTTAACCCAGTCTTTCACAGCCATCGCTTGATTCACTTTTTCAGTCATGGAATAATTTAGCAAAAAATCGAGATTTGCTAATGTTTGAGCCAAAAAATATTAAAGCTGGGCTCTGCAAATTCTCGCTGCACGAAAACGATAAATTTTAAACATTGTTCCGGAGTTGGTAGACAATTACGAATTCGAGCATATTATTTATTTGCCAATGACACCCTGGACAAATACAATGAAAAATGGCACCTCATTAACGCTTCATATGTTGATAACCTGACTGAGCTTTTGGATGCGATTGAGTAGAACATCACCGTGTTTTATCATTGCCTAAAATGAAAAAGAATAAGTAAAAGCTTTTATCCTTTAAAATGACCAAACTCAGGATGCGTCAAGGTCATTAAAATTAGAAAAACCAAATTGAAAAGTCCGCTAAATCTACCGAAAAAGTGCTATTATTAACCATATTTGGTGATGGGCGCAAATTAGGCATAATTTTTACATCTTCCATGAAAAAGCGCCAGTTTGAGATCTAACGATCACTTCCATAAAAAAGGTCTAGAAAAGATAAAATCGCTAGCCTTCATAATAGACCATTCGTAGTTGAATTATCTTTGGCATGTCCCAACTACAAAGTATAATGACTACGGAGTGTGAATTAGGGTGACATGGGCAGAAAATGCTCGAAATGTGAACGCTCAACCTGATACTGGGAGTTGACATTGTCCGGGCGTGTGGTCTCCACAATACCGGTGACTTTATCGATTTTGCAGGCGATTCGACCGTTTGCGATGAACCTGGACAGTTCCGCATCAAGAAAAGTCATGGTTACACCGAAAGTGGCAGCCATGCTTTCCAGACTGAGACTGCTATAGGAATCCAAATGTTGAGTGTAGGCACGGATTCGCATCTCACGAACGTAGTAACGTGCATGGGCTGCCAAATAGCGGTCCGAGTGCATGAATTGCTCCACTCCAGCTAAAACACAAAGGCACCCTTATGGTCATCCAAAAAGTGCTGACCACCGAACCATAATTTGGTAGAAATCGATGATTACGAGGTTTGAATTTGTCGGAAGTTTACAAACTATACAATGGGAGGCGAAGTGAATAAAATTGCGGCAGCCGGAGCGATAATATTGACAATACCAGGATTGTTCCTGAACACATATTGTGCCAACCATTTTCGCAGAAGAATGCATGATAATAACGGCCGTACAATCGTACCCTTCTTCTCGGCTTTCGTGCAAACTTCACTAGACTGCGCAAGTGAATTGGCTATAATCATATGTAATTCTAGTTACTTTCTACTTGTCCCTGAAAAACCCCTTTTTCACTTTTTCTGCATCCTCACCAATGGAAGTCTTTTTGACATGTGTCTGGGAATGCGTGCAGTGACCAACCTGGTGATTGCAACGTTCAATTACATAAAACTGCTCTGTCCCTTCACCACAAGTCCGCTACCTTTTAGAAAGCTCATCCTAACCATCGTCACGGGAACGGTTACGGTTTCCGTAATGCCGATCATCCGAGACATAACGCAACTAAATACAAGCGAACATATGACATGTGTCCCAATAAACAGCAGCGATCAATCCAAACACAGAATACTTATAGTGGGACACTTGATATGTCTTTACAGCTTTGTCTATCTCTATCTTCTACCAGCATGTGGAACAGTGTACCTTTATAGAAAGACAATAATCACTCTAGGGAAAAACCAAGGAGGCGAGAACATTGGAGATGAGGATGAGAGCAACTTGGAAGGCAACGTGCTTCACTTGGTGCTAGCAGAGCTTGAGAAGGCACTCATGCTAGACGGCGCAGTGATGACTATATTCTTCGCTATTGTATTCCTTGTCGACTTCATAAAAAAATTCTGTAAGACTACCATGGGCGGAGCAGAGAAAAGTGACTCCACAGAGATGCAAATATGCAGAATTTTTGTTTCGGCTTACAGCACCTTCTACGTTAGTGCCAGTCTGATACGAAGAAGAGTGTATCGTGGGCCTTCAGAAGAACTAGCGAAAATCTTTATTTGCAAACCCCATTAGCATCAGTATGTGCTTTTAACACGCAATGAGACCTCATAATGGCACGTTAAGCCACATGGTAGTCACTTTGTTTTTTTGCTTGACGTAACTTACGGTAATGAAGAAGTAGAAACGGAAGGGAACACACCTTATGACTGGAAATAAAGTGAGCGGTTTGTCCCAGGGTGGAGTACACTTTAACCACCTCTTTTCAGCAGTTAATTGTTCTAACAAGCAATCAGAAAATTTGGACTACGTGTCGCTGTTTGCATGCGGACTTTGCCACAGGAAGCTAATCAAGTAATTTGTTTTAAGGGTATCAAAGGCAAGAAATGTATTAGGTTACTGAAGAAGCATAATTAAATGGGAACATTAAGTGTCCACTTGGCTGTGACCATCCAATTGGTAATAAAATACCAATGCCGAGTATTTAACTACTGAAAGCCAAGCAGTAGGATGAAATTTGCACGTGTCATTACTCTCGTAGGCAATGCAACTCAGTGCCAGCTATTCAAAAACTGTGATTATGAAACGCATTTTGGAAGCGATGTCCACTATCGCTTAAAATGGCGGTAACGTTTCTTTTCTTCCACTGCCCGATTGAGTTTATTGAAGTTATTTATGAAAGCTATGCTAACATTTGAATGCAAATACTAGGCAAGCAAATTAGAGATTAATCTAAATACAGTAGAATGAGACACGTTGACTTCCGCTAATATGAAATATTAGCGAAAGAAGCAAACACAGTAAAGATAAAAGCAGACATTCTACTCAGCTTTTCTACTTACGCCTAGGCAAAACGGTAAGCGTAGTATTTATACTAAAACAAATTAAAAGCGCATTCTTCAATCTAAGCAGAGACAAATAAGCACTGCAAACGAAAGTGCCCTCTCCATAACACACCTGTGTTCGCGCAAATGTACCTCAGTCAATTTGCACATGAGCTAGTATGCTTCACCGAATCAACTACTCTTATCCGAGCACGAAGGATCAAGAAGAGGAAAAGAACTGGATAGTCCGGAAAAGAGCGATTTTGAACCATTGATTATACGCATACACATGAGTCGCGTACAACTTGGCGGCGAATATATCCGCTCCACATAAAAAACACGCAGTTCGAGTCGCGGAAGATGACTGCTACGAAACGACTTTCCTTTGTAACTAGCTCAGAATTGGTAGGATATGTACAATGGATTTGTTTAAGACTTTCTGCCAAGGTCCTACCATTCATTCATATAAATTTATTGATACTTAGTGTTTTAATCCACTACTCACGTCTGATGCGCTAATACATCTAATTCCCACATTCTACACCAGTATTCAACAAAAATCGGTTGATTCGTTGGTCTCTTTGTGGTGCATAAGGAAAAGTGGAAGGTTTGCACAAGCATGTATCTCTGCAGCTATGCAAGCCAACACGATCCAGAAATGGTCTATAGTGTGGACAAGTTACTAAATTTGCAGGCCAAACTACAAGACAGCTTTTACGCTCACGTTAATTGCATATCGGACTCTTGAGTCTGGTTATATTCACCGTCACTATTGTAACAACAACAAAGAGGTAGAGACCATTTAAATTCAGTGCCAGTAGGCAGATAGGCACAAAAATCGAAATAAGCCTTTAAAATGAGAGTACGTGTGATGACAAAGCTTCATAGCAAAATAGAAGCTATATCATTGTCCTTCCTATGCAAAGAGCACTATATTACAGTAACATGAAAGTATAAAGCGGATATGGCACCAGGTCTATAATGATGACTCTGATGAGTTGGGTCTAGGTGACATGCTATCACACTAAAACTGCAAGAGATCCATTCAACTCGGATAATTGTCAAGATTTCGCCCTCAAAGCAGTTTTACCACCAAGCAGAGATGTGTGATAAAAGACAAAACACGGTTGTATTTAGCATAAGAGAGGTAGTAATGTTCAAATAATGATGCAGCAAATCTTAATCTTAATTGTGAACGCTTTTTTGTTTTTTTTACACTCCCTAGTTCAATGTTCCAAAATAAAACATGTGATCACAAGTACTATACCCCCATCAAGCTCCTAGGAATTAGAAGTGGAACTAAATAACCTAAGGAAACAACTAAATAATAAGTTGTAGTATTATTTGAACGTCTTATGAAGATGGATAACGGACAAAGATCGAAGGCCAGTTTGCCGCATCTAGAAATGTTTGTCAACGTGGTAAATGGAAACATACAGCGAAAATTCAAGTGGAGTTCAATCTTACTACTTCAATGCAGACATACCTAAGTATAGGAAGAAGTCTGCATATCTGCATTCAAAGAGAGACATCAGATACTCTCTCACGGCTGGTAGGCTGTGAAGGACTTCTTGTATCTCAGACCCCATGATCACCTGAAACAAATAGCCTTTTTGCTTAAAACGTTTTAGTGCAAGTTTATTTAGTGTCGTGCCAATCAACCGGGTGGTTCACAAAAGAGCATTGAATTTTGGGCCGATAGGATCCGTACGAGTTACCTTTTACGATAGCAATAACGGTCAACCTTCGAAATTTGCATCATTCCAAACCTATAAGCTAGTCTCACCCTTTGCAATTACATTTTCAGAAAATTTAAGGAATTTACTAAACGGCAACAACGCTGCAATTTTTTAACCTTGAAAACCTTTACATTTTCAGCCCAAATTAATCCTCTCTCCTTCCTTTTAGCAATGTATAGTGTTGTTGTTAGAATGGTAGTAATGTACAAACTATTTAAAACTCTAGTCGAGCTCTTTTTCCCAACTTGTGGTTTCGTGCCACTGTGAGAACGCCAATGTTTCCTGCTAGATTTCAAAGAGGTTTCTTCACTCTGCATGGCCCAATTATAGAATTGTTGCAAAGGTTAAAAAAACAAGTGAGAAAGTATTAGAAACTGGTACGAAAGTAACGGATCCAAAAGTTATAAAGGCCCCTCCCCTAACTATTACACGAATACACATAACTGTAACGGCGCGATAAGTCGAAATTAAGGCAAACACGCACCTTCGCACGAAGGTCTTGGCGCTTGAGAGCTATCATCGAGGTAAGTACAGTGTAGATGATGAAGCTCTTATAATCCATTAATTCGTAGCTAGTGAAAGTCGCAACTGCGTCCAAAAAGTGCTTAGCGGAGGCATCGAAGTCACGAATAGAAAGACTGTGAAGACCTCGATAAACCTTTAAGCGATTCCGGCGATCCCAATCGCCTCCCTCCTCGATAAGACTGTTTGCCTTTTCGATATTAGTAGTAATAAGGTCCCGATCGTTGTAAAAGAAGCCCATGCGAATAAGGTGAAAAGTTATGTCAAGTCGACACCCGGGTAGTACGGTTTTGTCAAGGATAGCACGAAATTGGGCCAGAGCATCCGTCTTGCTGCCGATTTTACTGAGATAATGTGCCTTGGCAATCATTGCCTCACGAATTTCTGTTTCTCCATCGGACTCTTCGGCCTTCTTAATATTTTCGTCTAACGCTTTGAGTCTTTCATGGTTTGCTTTCTGCATCTCCCCTATAACCTGTTGGCTCTCAAGAAGATGTAGCTGCTTGCAGATGATTTTATAGAATGGAGTCATATCTAAAACGGGAAAAACGCAGCTATTGCTCAGTTTACATTCCAGTACTTTGAACTCTGACGAAAGAATTTGATTTGTTTATGACAAGGATAATCCACGCTTTCGTACAATTATGAACGGCAAGAATTCATACATAAATCTGTAGCTAGCCTGGCGATTGGAGAAAAAAGGGAAGCGACTTCAGAAAGAAACACGCCTAACATGAGACATGTGGAATACACAGGACTTTTATCCAAAATTGCAAGATTCTTCTTTCAATACAATTAGCTTCATCCCCTAAGAAGATATGAGACTGGTGGAATGATGACTAAGTGTAATTTTCTGTTTCAAATCATTGCTCCAAAAAGCAGAGGCCTTGACACCCAAATTGGGTGTTTATCAACACCTTGACAATCTTTAATGCTTGATGAAAGGCAAATTCCGACAAACGCCACCAAAAGATGTAAAGAAAAAGGTAACATAATAGAAAACAGTTAAGATGGATAGAAACATACTCTCAGATTTGACTACGTCCATTATTAAGTTAACCAACAACGACCTTGATTTCACAGTAGTTCTGTTTAGACTTGCTTGAAAAAGCCATTGCGATAAACGGAGGTCAGGAATCCTCTCAAGCCCCTCCTCCTCGAATGACTCAGCAGGCATTATATTACAATTCAGTGAAATTCAATTAGGCGGCCTGTATGGTGTTAGGTAGAACAAGATCAGCAATTCAACAGGCCATTTTGAAATCTATGTCACTCACTTGTACAAAGCAATGTAATCCAACATTACTATGATATTTAAAATTGGACAGGTAATATAAATTAGACTTAAAAAATATTGGATTTCGCGGTCATTCCGTCAAAAAAGTAACTGCACTGAAAAACTTTTCTGTTTAAAATTTTTTGTAGTGCTCTTTTTGTTTGCTTAACTCCCAGATTTGTTATGGTCTTAAAATACTTCGTTTGTTCGAACTGCCGAACTGGGTCATTTGAGTGGCCACATTCTTCTAGTCGGTTGGTCGGCCTCTAGGCCTTGCCAACATTCCCCCAATCCCTCTGTTTCCAGAATATATATTCTGCCCTTGTACTGTGCCTTCTTTTACCTTAAGGAAAGCCTCAGGACACCGCAGTCTTAGTTGTCCATATTGCCTTCGCCGAGTGCGCTGGCCTTTGGACCATGCCAGTAGCCTCATGTCCCTACTGCTCATCGAACATATATATCCCGACCTAGAATTACGCTTTCTTTTGGCTTCAAGTAATTATTGGTGCCCTACAAGTATATATCCGCAATTTTGCTGCCATGAAAAAGAGTTCAAAAGTTATGAAAATATGATACCTCTTTAAGACAGTACAGCATGCATTTTTAAGCACGTCGTATGTAATCATCGAATCGTCCATGAATAGAAGTTTTACGCTTCAATACCTTTACGGTCGCTGTCCTCTCATTCTAATGAAATGTTCCCTGCAACACGTTTCCAGAATTGCGTCCAGACAGTATCGCTTCCGTTAGAGGCAGTGCCCCACATGAGCTTGACAATTTGTCTTATTTTGTAAATTGTGATGTGTGTAAATTTTTGAAGCCTCTTACCATGGACATGTGGTTCTTCTATGGCACTGGTATTGTAGTACTCCGATCGTCTGACTGCTGATGTAGGTTTAAGTTACTTTGAGTGTGGCCATGTTGCTCTAGCCAGGTGGGTTGGCCTCCGGGTCATGCCAGCAGCCTCATTCCCTCTGGTTGTTGAATGTATGTATCCTGCCCTAGTGTTATGCTTTCTTTCGCCTCCAAGGAAGTCTTGAGACACTACCGGTACAGTATGGCTTGATAGTGTGATTCACTGGTATTTTTAAATGCCTTGTAGCTGATTTAGATGTCGGGATGTGAATCTGTACATGATAGTCCTGTGAGTTTCGCTGTGCCGTTGTCGTACAAAGCGGGAATTCTCAGATATTTAATTTTGACTACTTCCCTTCCTCTAGTTGACTGATTCGAAACAACTATCGAAAAGCAACGCTATAGCTGAGCGAACATCACAGACGGACGCAAATATAAATAAATATCATGTAATCTGTGAAATTTACACCTTATCCTCATCAAGCCACTCATTCTTTCTCATTCTGTGAAATATAAGTAATTAATGTTTTGTTGCTTCAAGTGTTCACAAAATTTTGATGGATGGTTTCAATGGCATTAGCTCTGTGGGAGTGGTTGAAGTGATGCGTAAAATCGTGTCATGCCGATTTGATTTTATTACATTAATCAAAAGTCTGTAACTTGAACTCATCTGTTTACTGTAATACTTTGTTTGTTTGTTTGGATGGCCGGTTTTGGTCACTTGGGTGGCCATTTCGTACTAGCCGGTTGGCTGGCCTTCGGGCCATGCCAGCAGCCCCCAATCCCTCTGTTTCCAGAATATATGTGTTCTGCCCCGGTACTCTGCCTTCTTTTACCTTCAAGGAAGTCTTGAGACGCTACATTAAAATTTCACATTTGCTTACGTGTTATATCTTGAACTTTGTATGAACAAAATATGGGCCTGCTCAATGTCTTGCCAAAAGCAATTCTGTTAAGAATTATACGCAGACCAATTTTTTTTGTAAATTAGCAAATGAGTGGTAGCAATAAATCGTCAAGTAGAGAAGTGTGAGTTCAGTCTGTGATTGAGTCATATTGTGTGAATCAGCTATCTCTACAGTCCCCACACATCATGACTGGCTTTGAACTTTAACCTCCTCTCCTCATTCCCCTTCCCTTATCATCATCCTGCTTTGAGACGCAGAAGAGGGGGTGCATGTTTGAAGAACCATCTCAGGCTTCCATGCACGAAGCCATGAGGCCAGCTGCCATGTGTGACGTTTGTGTTCTCAACATGGATACCATGTCGGTTCTCGAAGCAGAAATTATACATAAGTTCACCTCTACGGGTTGCCCAGAAAAATAAGGCCTTGACTCCTGCTATAGGTCATATTTTAACCGTTAGTTTCCATTTCGAACTAACGGATAAAAACGTTTATATACGACGGGAAAACATCGAAGTTATTTCACCGTTAGAACTAAGGTTCCGCCTAGAACAGAAGCATTACGCAAATAATTAGTTTTTACAAGTTCTTCCCTTTTACAAATGGTGAATTCAGTTTATTATATTCCAAATTTTAAATGATTTGTTTTAGCTTTGCTTTGTTGGAATTAAATTGGTACAATTTATTGTACATATCCAGTCTTAGCTAGAAAATTGATGCATTGTGGGCAGACTTTGATCCAGGCCTTCGAAGTTCGAAGCAGTTTACACTTTTTTGCCATGCTTAATCACATGGTTAAAAACGATGGAAAGGTTTACTTTTCCGAGGATAATGTCCATTTCTTTGCTGGGGAAACCGGCATTCGAGCTGCTCGCAGCCTTACCTTCTCACATGTTGCCGTTAATGCATTGGATACTACGGATTGTTACTGCAAGACGCACCAATATGGATATAAGCTACATTACGAATACCCTCCTCAGAAGGAACACCGTTCAGTATGGTGATTTTGGAGGTTCCAGTGTGTATAGCTCGGCCAACTTTGGAGAAATGCAGATTCAATGTCAGTTTGAGTGATGACTCAACCATGTAATAACCTCTTGGTTTTATTTTCGATGTATTACATGCCAAATTGTCAATAAGACTTTTAAGAGTACATGTGGTATTGGTTTTTGCATGTTTAAAGACCTAAAATGCACTGCTACTAAGTATATTATTAATTTTCATCGTTTAAGTGGTCGTAGTGACCATCTAAATAAAAACTTATAGAATGTCTGTGCGCACCATTCCTACCACTATTATGCGGATTAGATATGATGTCAGCCATCAATATTAAGTTTCAGTGATTCTAATATATTAACTAAGCAAATCCTAGAATGATCATTAATCGTATAGCTGGTTATTTTGCTACTTAACTCAGCCTATTCACGCAAATGTTTTGCTTTGAATAAATTGTTTTCGTTGTTCAAAAAGAAAAAATTTGTCTGCAAGCGAACAAATTAGGAATTTTTGTCGCTACACTGAAATGGTATCAAAACGTTGGTCTTTTTGTTAAATTTTGGGTCTCCCTGACAACTTCAGCAAATTTTCAGAGATAAATTTGTGCTACTGTTCGATCGTCAGCTATGCAAAATTCTATCCGAAAGACCAAGTTTTTAGTATCCTTTTCACTATAGCTCCCTTCTGATTTCTAACAGTTGATTTGGTTCTCTGCTATTCTTTGTTAACCACCAACTTTTGTTAAACATGTTCACACGTAAATGCTTATTTATCGGCAGTGCACTCTGCGATGCTTGTGCTATTTACCCCAGCATGCAAAATGTATTCAATGAATCTAGTATATTTCTACTCATGTTTACTAAGTAAAGCGGTATTGTTTGGGTTGGGTTCACTAGCGATCCGCATTAGTAGATGACTGCCATTGAGTTCTTTCATTAGGAATTCGGATTGCGGTTATAATTTCCATGAACATTGCACTTACGACAGACCCCAACGCAGTGATGGAGATGAACATGGCGAATAAGCATTGTTTTTCATTCCAGGCTAATGAAGCAGGAATACCGGTTTCCACCGACGCATGCTGAAAATAAGCATTCAAAACCACCAAAAGTTTGCAGCAATTTGACTTAGCTTTTAGTGTAGCCGCATACTCTTATGCATTGACTGACTCCTCGTTTGATATGAAGGGAGTAAAGTAGCATTTTTCGGAGCTGAATGTTGGATTGAAATTAGATATGATTTTGTTGAAGTAGTCCTATTTGTTTAAAGTAGCAGAAAATATTAGGAAACTGCTTTTATTTGGTTATAAGCTCTGGCGACTAGGTTTTTATGCATTCGTAAAGTGCTAATATACTTTACAATAACGTAAGGGGCCATACCATGTTGGAAGATAGTGTCTGCAATATGGCACACATTAAATTGGACATTTAGTTAAATTCTCCAAGTTTCAGAAAAATGACAAACCCAAAGTATTGCTTACCGTGTCGGAGAACTGTTTGAGTATCTTAACGGCTGCCAGTGCAACATCGGATGGAAAGGTGAGGAACTTTCGATTTTCATTGGTACACAATGAAGTCATTTTGCACCGAATCCACGTTCTAAACTTTCCTTCACAAAAACGAGGCTCTTGAATGGTGCAGAGAGCCTTTGAAACTTTGTATCCTACACCCGAGACTCCCATTACCGATGAAAGGATGCTTGTGTCCAAGCAATCAGGATGACATGGAAACCACGTAGTCCACGAGCTTTCTTGCAGTTGTCCCCTCCAACGCATGCAGTACTTACCATACCAATTGCTGGGACATCGACAGGACGCGTTCTCAACACAAATTGCATGTTCATCGTCAATTGAATCGAGATCTTTTGTAACCATCACTAATTGTGGGGTGATGTTCATGCCTCTAGGTCTAAATAGTTGAAATCCCACGCAGAGTTGTCGATCACAGAGCTTTTCAGGTTCACCAAGGCAGTTGGGAAAAGTGTGGGTTTCCGATGATTGAAAAGGATGAAGACAAATGCAAACATACCTCCCTGTGCCTAACTCGGGGATGCACAAGTTACCTTCATCAGTTTTGCAGGCTGCAGCACCAGAGAGACTGGCTCCTAATGGAACTTCTAAACAGGGGTTCTTTTGTTTGTGGCAATTGGTGGCGGTACTATACTCAGAATAGCATTGGCAAGATGCCTTGGTTGGTGATATCTGAGTACACCTTACTGTGTTCCTCTCATGACATACCACACATGGATCATAGGGCAGTGGGGCACAACTCACTTGGAAAAGTTTTTCAATTCTGGGGTTGAATTTTCGCATTAAATAGGTGCGGGGACAAATACAAGTGTAAAACTCTGGGGACTCCCGCGAAGCTACTTTACATCTTCCTGGAAGGCATAACATGACCTGCGCGTCAGTACAATTAGCTCGAAAACGGGATTTTTCTGTCAAGTAATCACAGTGTATGGTGATTGAGAAAAAAATCCAAACGAGATACGGTTCGATTGAACTGTCGACTCGCATGCCTTGGGTTATTGATTGATGTGTGCACTGGTAGCCATGCTCGTGTTGGAAACCCACCTATGCTAGATTCTTATCTTTAACACGTGAAAGGGGTTTACTAAGTTTTTTTTGAGTTACCTATATGAACGCGTATTTTTTGTACACATGAGAAAGTTCTAATTAAGATTACAAGGGATCCGCATAATTATTTTTCTTATTTTGGTGTTAAAATTTGTAAAGCTGGAGCAGAGCTTGTGCATTTTGATAGGAGGAGTTTTGCACCTATGCGTATCAATTCTTGTTCGAAATACTCAGATTACTGGAATTCCATCATGATCAGATACTTTGTTTTATCCAAAAATTATGCAAAATTTGATTTTTCACGTTTTATCGCCCTTGAATAAAAGGAAATTCAATTTTCACCCTTAAATTACCATGTAAGAATTTTCCGTGTAGATCAAAAAAGGCTTTGATTAACATTCTCCAAATTGGCAACACTACTTCATTCCCAATGTTGTGTGGATGAAGGAGAGAAGTTTAATATTGCTACCCATAATCGCCAACAAGGGGTAGCTAAAATTACATAGAAAATGCACCAATTCGACCCATAAAGTGCCTTTGTACCGAATATCTCCACACGACGCGTAGTTTACTAAAAGCGGCTAGTGCCTAAATTGGATGGGACAAGGCAGCAAGACCCAGTCGAACTCGAATCTCGCAGGCAATAAAAGGAACTCTGTACGAGTACATCTTTACAACAATTGTGACAGAATACTCAAAAGGTACTATGGGTACATTAAAAGGTTTGTAGTAATTTAAAGCATTAGGGAAGTCGAGTTTGTGAGTTTATTATTTTCCAGACAAAGTACACTCGGAGTGTCGATAGCGAAATGCAATGCTTTATCCATACAATTACAATTTTATTTTTAATGCAAAGTCTTTAGAGCACTAAATAAGTTTACGCCTCTCACTTGCTTATTAATCCATTGATTAAAATACTTAACGCAATTTCTTTTTGCCGTACTTTGGCTAACTAAAGTGCATTAATAAGTAATTACGAATCGAGGACAGCTTATAGGGAGATTGGAGAAATTCAATTTAACAAAGATTGGTGTGTGTCCCTTGAATTAATAGTTGATGAGTGTGGACAAAGATACAAATGTTGCTTTTTACAAAAAGACGCTTTCGCCCACTTACATGTCCACAATAGCTCGACTCATTTAGACTTTGTAAAGTCTCTTCTACTTTCCCACCTGCGGAATGGAACTTACTGTTCAGGCAAAGGCATTTATTAATGTGCTTCTTTGGTCTTAAGGTTGTGACGCATGTCTTCTCGAGTCCACTTCACAGTAAGTTGGGTGGACGTTTCGATTGGCGAGTAATTGGTTTGTACTATAGACATGCGCTGATTGTCGTTGATTTGATTTTAATGTTGCACTTATCTGTCGAGTAAGTGAAACCCAATTAATAATTCCGTGTAGTATTTGAATTAGATCACCATTCTTACGAAACTGACAGTTATGCATTCAAAGCTACTTAAGTTATCACTTAACTGCCTATATATTTTGCTACTATCGTATCTTTGAAAATGATGTTTTAAATTTTTGGATGTATTTCCGCTGTGTCTGTTGGATAGCGTCTTTGCCATTGATTGAAACACATCGTCTTAGGCAACAGGTAAGCTTATAAAGCTAAACCATACATATTTAAATAAGAATTTTTTAATGTGTTCATCTAACCTTTACCTTCGCATTATGCATGATGAGAAGGTGAATACTGCCCGAAGTAAACTTTAATGTGGTGAATTTTTATCTTAATAATTTGTTCTCTGTGGCTTAATTTTTAGTTGCTCGGCACGAGAATCAGTACTATGTACAGCCTTATCCATGAATCCCAACTGCGTAAGTTCATTAGAAAAAGTTGATTTCACGATACGGCAGTTAGGAAGCGCACGCTTTGTGGATGTTGCTTTCAATCATACTCTGTAAATTCGCCTAAGTAAGAATGTCATCAGTATCAGTTCATTACTGCGTTATTACTAGTTTCGTTTCTCTAGTAGAAATATTTATCACGGTAATGCTAGACGATGGAGAACTTCCTAGGTATGCAGCCAGATATTGCAGATTTTCGATTAATCTGTAATTACATCAAACCTAAGGGTTGTTACTTTACTAGTGCAGCAAGGAAGTGCCTTGGAGTCTCACATTTGGGGACTTGAAAATTTACGTCTTTTCGAGCCTGTAGATGTTCGCATTTGACCTTCCATGCGGCCATTAAGGCTAGTGTCCCGCCGAACACGTTGATAACAATTAGCTAAAATGCATAATCTTGGGATTACTCTTCGTAATATCGTTGTAACTAATGCGTTATAGACTTTTCTGTTTCTTTTATGATAAACACTGTGTGTATTTTTAAAACAATCGGGACTGAATTCAGGATTACGATTGCATTCTTCGTCATTAGACTATTATTCGAGGATCCCGCGTCTGTCTCTTCACGTCTACAGGGGAATCAAGTAGGGGCACAAATGTTCAGCTTGAAGTGTGGTAATAGGGACAAAATGAAAGATTTGCCTATGGCTGCCCGGGTTGTAATGGACGCAGTTACTAAGCTGTGCGCAGGATATCCAAGTTCGAAAGGTGAATCAGTGTAACTAGCATAAATTTATCTTTGTGTGTCTGATGTCCTCGATGTATGCTCACACCCATTTTCTGTAAGTTCAAAAGCATTAATTAATTCAAACGCAAGCTCTCAACGCAGTCTACTGGGGGGATTACGTTCCCTCAGTATTTGAAGTGTAATTAAAGGTAAACCTCATGTTTAAGCGAGATAGTATGGTCTTGTTATGGGCATGCTTGGATCATATGTCGCATATAATCATCCTACGTACAACCTGTGCAACTCGCTACATCGTTGACTTGCATTTTTTTTCAACGAATTTTAGTTCCGTGCCTAATGCCTTTCGCCTTCCTTACCGCACTATTTATCCAGAAGTGTTCATTCATGTATGTTATGGTTTTCCTCAAAGAAAAATGTCCACCAACTAGAAGAATAAGAAAACTATTAGAAATTACAAGAAGAATAGATTCTGCTGATTTTTGTTACCTATTTGAAGATGGAAATGAAGGCCATTTTGTTCTATTGACCATTTCTAAAAATTGTTTGATATTGCTTTTAATTAGAATTGTTTATGTAAATTATATGCGAAATGAAAGAGATACTAAAATCTAGCTTTGTGGCCGGTACCACCTTATTGTTTTATGATCTGACAAACTGCGACACTATTTTGTCCTAAAAAACGAAGGAGATTCGCTAATCTTTTATTACTTCATCCCGAAAGTTGAACCCGAATGTGAACTAAAGGTTGCAAACATTCATAGAGCATATGCTGGCACCGCACAACACTATTGGGATTCACAACGGATAGTCAGATAGCAAATAAAAGCTACACCCAAGCGCATGCTCAATGCAAGCCTTTGGATGTTTAATAGACAGTACAAAATCTAATCACACCAACTGCCTTATGCGTTCGTAGTATTTGCTACGATGCCAAAACTTCAAACATTACAAATCTCGTGAAATATTTTTGTGCCGGTAGTCTCAAAAAATTTTTTCCCATTCATTATTATTACAAGTCTTGCTACAAGCATTTGATTTCAATCACCCTGGCCATGGACACCGTGATCAGAGACTCTGTGCTTCTGCTCGTTTGGCTGCAAGCCTGTCCAGTTGTGCCTAAATCAATCACCGATTTCCAAGAAGCGCCTACAGCTTCGATTTCAAACACCTCCTTACAACATTGATGTTACTAAACTCCTCCACCATTACAGAGTTAGAATTTATTTGCAAGGGCTTTTGTACGATTTTCACAGGGACAACTTGTGTATGTGAACTTCAGCGACACACACACATGGTGTTGATATCGTTCTAACCCAAAGTCCAGCATGTTATGCGTCACACTGAGGTCTTCTGTTTATGTCTTTGGAAGTATTGATCACCTAGGCAAGATAGTATCCAGTTTTGGAAGACAATTCTACAGCGTATCAACCCTCGGCAGTTGGGTGAAGCGCAAAGGTTCGTTTGTGACTGCGCACGAAGACGTTCTGGGTGTGTGCGAATGAGGGCTAGCGTGAAGCCAACACTAGCGCCTATCGTTCGCATTCTGGCTGGTGCGTATCTTGTGTAAGTGCGCGCTACCTATTCCGCTAGCCAGCTTGCTGGCTGTCTACCTTCTACCTGCCTACCCGTCATTTCCAACCCGAAGAAACGCTGAAATAGCTGTAGCAAGAGAGTCAGTAAGTGCTCTTCGATTTAAGAGAAGGCAGGTGTCAGACCGTGTCATTGTGTGGGAGGATATGTGTTTTAGTAGTCCCCGTTATAGTCTTAGGTTTTAAGTGTCAGCGATCTGCTTTGGAAATATCAATTACATCTCCGATTGATCCGGGTTGCCACCCGATCAATTATCACATAGTTACACCATAGAGCGCTAGTTAAAAACTAAAATTATATGAATTCAATGCTTGAAAAATGTAAACAGTTGAGACGTTTTCGAATCCGCATGACGCTATGTTGCAGTCAACTAAAACAGCATTGACGCTTTCATTCCTTGTGATTTTACAAAACTACAGATTGTAGTGATAGACACACCTCGCTCGTGAACAAATGAAAATGGTAAGGGATTTATTTATATCACGGTACGCAACTCTAATTTTAAACAGTTTAGTCGTCTAATACCTATTATAATCACGGGATTGAAGGAAAAACAGGGGGTTCAAAAACATACGGGTTCGAATGCTTCTGAAGACCTCAATTCCATTTGGAATGCTAAAATATTTGGCTTTTTAGATTTGTAGCCAGACAACCAAACCGAAATTATCATGGGTCAGTTTGATGGCACAAGTGGGCAAATGATCCCCTGACCTATCGATTGTAACGCAGCAATGTTTTAATATAGCTTTTTCTAAAATTGTGTGTGCTTGAAAGGGGGAAGAATAAGCAGGCTTTTACAATGTCGCTCGAGTCTCAGAAGTATGTGCTCTTTGCACAAAAAGTCATAAACCTTTACCTAGTATTCCATAATGTCAAACCAGGATAACTATTATGAAATAATTTCGTTGAATGCATCGATAAAATTGGTTGTGTGTTTAGCTTTCAAACTGCGAAAAGAGGTCGGCGCCCTTTTTCAAAACTACAACATACCATTACAACATTTGTGAGTTTTGGACAGTGTGTCCTACAACATCCGATCAAAGCTTCAGGATGATATTTGCATCCCATCAATCAGACGATTTGAGTGCAGTTTCGCACACTGTAAGCCAACTGCTACAGCGAAAAAGAGAGTTTCCCGTAGTTTGCTTGCTCGCATTTAGCCAACAAACACCTTTTCGTTAACCACACATCTCAATCCAACCTACCATTGGTGAGGAATTCACATCATTTCAAAAACTTTCTTTCGATACTTTTCGACAAAGAAGGGCGTTGTTATATGAATTATCAAAAATCGGTGCAATCGATGCATTTGATACGATGTTTCTCATTAAGGGAATTGTTCCATAAATCAGTGGCTCCTAACATTATTAGCGCAAATAATAAGTACGATATCAATAAAGAAGTATCGAGGGTTATGATCAGGACAATCCGAGATGAACCAATTTTGCTTTGAGGAATTATGCTTACCCATGTGGACAAATTAAGAATAACAGCAAATTAGGTATTTAACACTCGAATGTGGCTATAATTAGATAAATAATACACTCGCTATTTCAATAAAGAGGTCACTTCCCACATTTTTATTAAAATTACAAAATTAGTAATGTGAACCCAAATGGAATATCTAGAACTTCATATACTGGCCCCTGTAACTGTGAGTCTTTATTGGGTCGGTGAAACGAGTAAAGGCGACTCAAAATGGGGCCGCTATTAAATCGTCTACTTAAGACAATTTTAACAAAATTAGGGATGGTGGCGGTGCTAAGATTCTCAACAACAACACCAAAATATGAATGGGTAGCAATGTGACCCACTACCCGCCTCCAAAGAGACATTAAGGATCTTAACACTTATTTAGAAGTGTGGCACGATAGTCAGTTCTGAGTTTAATTCCTGGTTTTGCCACTTATGTTGCGACATTTGTGTAAGCTAATAAATTGATACTGCACACGATTTGTACAAAATCAAACATGAATTCATAAAAACTTACAGATCAGCGCGGTAATTATGCTGGTGGTAAGCAATCGCTACATGTAGAGATGGAAATAGATGCACATAAATTAAAAATGCCGCTATCAAACACACTTCAAGCGTCAAATACACTGCGAGCTTCCATTTAAGATGTCCAGCCTAATTGCTTTATGGGAAGCTAGTTTTACCTTTTACCAAAATTGCCGACATCAGCGTATGAGGGAAACTAAAACTAGGGAGGAATGGAGGTACGAACTGGGCAGTAAATTTATCAGTTAGTAGCAAATCTTCTCTACCCAAGATATGTGTTGCAAACATGCATTTGAACACTGTGAACGTACATACACCTAATCCAATTCGCTCACCTCATTACACAATCCATTAATGTAGGTACCTTTTTATTGACATTGCTTACGTTTTCAACTCCTCCATAATTAATGAACATGAAGGTTTTGATCAAGCTGTTTGTCACTTGATTTGGAGTACATGTCGGCGTCGCTCAAAAGTGACGCCATCATGAGGTTCGAATACTAGTATTGTTTGTGATAACCGACCAGGCCAATCTAAAATTCAACTATCCAAGTGCTCACGCCAACCTAATTCGATGCGTTGGGATTCAGTGGAGCTTTTTGCTCAAAAGAAAGCTCCAATTTGATTAACGAACCTTTGATGACTTACGGTGACGTCCTGGCATCATCAATAGATGATTTCAGTGAGGAAAATCCAATAAATTGCTAAAGCTTTGAAGCCCACATATGAAATCGACTTTGTGCCCTTCTCCAACAATTATAGCGGTGCTTTGAAAAAGAATCTTTGTAAGCGGAAAATACCATCACTTTATTTGGTAGGTATATTTGGCGCGAACTTTCCAGTGACCGCACCCAGACCCGGACTCAAAACTCGAGCCATTTAAATGGCGGTTCTAGACTCAAAGTAGTGCCGCTTTATAAAATGTGCAGATGGAGCCGAAACAATAAAACTCAGAGTTTCTTTTTGTCATTTTTTCCTACAGAGCACTCTTAGTTACTCATTGGAATAACATAAATATATCCTCAACAGAAAGAAAAACTCGGGCATTTCGAATTGGAGGCAAGTATGCAAGGTCATTGGGCGAGAAACTGAAGCATTTCAAGATAGTAACCGTAACTGTGTGTGTGTGTGTTTTGGTATACTTGGAAGCTACGCATTCACTTTCATGAAAAAATACCCACCAAGTCAAAGCATTGAAAGGCATTGGCACCGATTTCAAGTTACAAGCAGGTACAAGGGCATATGACCAATGATTCCTAAAATATCAAAACCTTTTTTAAATGCATGCACTTTTTTCGAGTTCGAATGCTTTAGAGTACAAGCGCGCGTACCAACATGGAGGCACGCACGCGTCAGACGCTAAGGCAGTTCACTCAGTCTACATTCCGTATGATGTTTTGAAGTTCCCAATGCTCTCACCACTTGATGCCCATGCCAATCCATCACAGAGATTTTACATCCAAATGGTTGGACGTGCCTTACGCGAACTCCTGAAAATCTAATAAGGAACTACGCAAATCCATTCCAATTGACGGCCAATAAAGTCATGGCAAAAACCAAGCTGGTAATCAAAAACGCCATTCAGTAGACACGATGGGAGCTGAAATTACGGTGAAAATGTTTCCTCCCTTTCATGAGGATGCCGAATCCAACGGTATCAGAACCATGGCCCAAAACCAAATCTTGGCGCTGAAATCCCCTAACCGGCGTGCTTACCAGTGCATCTTCTTAAGGGCTGCATCAACAATGAGCCCCCCTCCCCCTAACAGACGATACCGACTTGACGCCTGGAATTGAAGTCTTCACATCGAATTGATAAATGCACAGCATCCTACCCGTGCAAAGTCGTTGCGTCAACATTGGGAAAAGACTCTGAATATAAACTAATAGCAAATCTACTGAATCTTGAAGAAAAATTAAAATAAAGCACTACAAATCCAGACGAGTTCACACGTGCAAACTGTGGCACCTTAATGTCTCATCCAGATTCATGAGAAAAGCACAACTCCAAGGTCAGTGAGCTGATAAACTGAATAGAAGCACGATTAAATAAAGTGTTATTTCAGTTTTAGCGAAGATGTAGCGGAAGAAGATGGCCCCCAACCACCATGCGCACAAGCCAGTGCGTATCGCATTAGAAAAGAGGAACTAGTGGAATAAGAGATAAAGAGCGAGCACCTCGACAAGAAAACGGAAAGTTATCGAGGTGGTGCAGGTACGATGCCTGAGAGGTGGGTAGGCTAACGGTGGCAAAGGCGCAGTGGCCAGTGTTGGCGAGAATATGTACAAAGAAAGGATAGTATGTTCGTGTACGAGTACAAAAAGGAATGAAATGATGCGATCGCCGATGATGGGGCAGTACAGATGGGGGGAGACCCAAAAAGACGAAGCCTCCACGCATACGAAACCGTAAAGTAATAATAAAACGAAGATCGGGGAAAGAGGACTGGAAGGGACGAAAGAATGAGGTATTATTCACAAATGGAGGGAAAGCAACAAAGACGAGAGAGCAAGTTCAGGAAGCAGAATAAAAGTTACGCCGCATAGCCATTAAATTTTGCGGATTTTCGGACAACGCACCTCGGGGTTGTCACGAGCGATCTGATCTTGACCCTGTTTGCGGTAGTCGAAGGTGCAATCGTGCAGGTCGGAATATCGATGAAGAGCGCAAAACAATCCCTCGCATCGGCACTGAAAGCCTGCGTAAAACGTTGGTTAAACTAGCTAACGATAAAAATAGCAATCGTGCACTTCTTAGATGAATAGCATCTTGCAAAGCAATAAGCAATACATTATGCCCACCGTATTAATATGCCCCAAAGGTTATCTTGACTTAGAATTCAAAAATAATGCATCCAGCCGTTTGTGCAGAATTCCAACCATTTTGTGAAAATGAAAATCAATCCGACGGATAACTTTGTAAGTCCACACCAGGAGGATAAGTAATGATCTATCTGTTTCAATAAACCACTCGACTTTTGTTTCTTTAGAAATGAATGAATAAAGCTTTCTACACCCAGAATAAATCAGAAACTCATCAAATCGCACCTATCCGCCCTCGAATTTTACTAAATACTCCACAAAGCATCGGATATACATTCAGATGGGGATGTAAATAATCAGATGTTCAGTAATGGGTCCACATGATGCATATCAAAAGGAACTCTCAAACAAAATTTTGTTGGAAACTATAGCTAGACGCTTCTCAAAAAAGCTACCAGATTAATTGAAGGATTACAAGAATAGGATACCAGGCCGCATTTCTACTCTCAAAATGATTGCAATAAGCAGACTTCATTTTACCTGTGAGACCGACACGCTTTTTGCACTTGTGGCACCGATTGACTGTACGTTGAGTATGGACTTTGGGAATGTTAACCAAATCTGTAGAAGCACAGATACAAAAGAAACAAAAATTACTCGGGAAGATGCACATAAGTAAACAGATTAAATTAGTCCGTTCATTCTAACGACAAAAAAGCGTAACGGAAGCAATTGAGGAACGTACCACTTTTGGGTACTATTTCTGATTCAGAAGCTGCGACTGAAAATACTACAAAACAAAAAATACAGAACACATTTCAAAGATAACAAAAGAGGAAAAGACATAGCACTTACAGGATTCTGAACTTTCGGATACAGGTAGTTTTCTTTTGCAAGCAAAAGTCTCAGAATGGGACAGAGAAGCCTTTTTCAGTATGTCCAAATCATTCAAAAGTACTGACTGGCTGGGTGATAGGGCTGGGTAAGCAGCAGACATGTTTTTTGAGGCCTGAGTTGATTTTTCACTTTTCAGGAACTCCTGATAGCATTTGGAGCACATGTTATTGAATTGCACACTGCCGTAGAAACCGCACCCACGTTTGCACAAATTCTTGCCTGCCGTCTCACTTTCAACCTCTGGAGTTTTATTATTCTTAGGGAGCATAAGAACAGCTGATCTTTAAGAGTGCGCTGGCACTAATTGTTACATGAGTATAAGAAGTACAAACCAATATGTGCGAAATAGTGAATGATAAGCAAAAGTCCCATGTTAAGAAAAAAAGCCAACTGGAGCTCAAATGATTAATACGCATAATAGTAAACTGATAAGGGTGGGAGGCAATTAATGGAAACAGAGCAAAAATGAGAACTGGTTTCCGAAAGTACAATTATCTTGGAGGCAGTGCAAACGCCCAAAACAGTAAAGTGATGTTTTCCTGAAATGTAATCACTGGCACAAGATCCAGTTTAAACGCCGACGAACACCATGTAAAATTTTACAGTAATAAAGATGTGTGCACGACTCAGTTTAAAGACTCCTGGTCGGCGTACACGATTACACGATAGACTATTTACTTACCATCCCCAAAGAAGCAAAAGTTCCAACCGGAAAGCCACCTATCAAAGAGATTCAAAGTGCCTCCGTTAAGGAAGCATCAAAACAATGGATAAAAGAAGAAATTTTTACCACTAATCGTAAGTTAAATCAATTTTGAAAGGGCATATAATTGATTTCCTAGTTAAAAACGACCCTTTAAGATCATAACGTAACAATCTTCGCGATCAAAATCAGTAGAGAGATTGCTATTTGAATATTTTGCATTCGCACTGATATATTTTAAAAGCAGACGCGCACTTAGATTGTTAGTGTACTTGCTTGGCATTGCCTTTGCCATGCTAAGTGGTTCGATATAAGAACACTTTGGCTGCCTAAAATTCTTGGCTTAAAAATGCCCCCAAATCCATATTTAATAGGACTAAAAACCTGCCATTAAGCTGATGCACTAAGATATAGTAAGCCGATACACGCCATTTAAGATTGCACCGGTTCGAATGCAATTAATTTGTGCACACAAAAATATGTCTTTGTCGGTCCTTTGATTCCATTTCCGCTAAATATTTTGCCTTTAGAAAATTGTTTCCTTGCAAATAACTTGCATTATTTATCACATACATGGCTTCTTATGACTGTAGGTGTAATAAAAGAAATGGAATTAAAATGAGAATCGGCTCATTTGTTAAAGGGCAACCTTCCTATACAGTCTTGGAGTTTATTGTTACCATTATATTCTAGCATTTTGCACAATTTTGCTATTCAAGTGCATGTTTGGAACCTACATCCGACTTTGGAACTTCGTTCATATTATTCGAGTGCTTTTAAAGTTGGATATTGCCATGCACACATAGTTGTAGCGGTATATTAGAAAGCGCTGAGCATGTATCTCCACCGGAGGATTGTTGCTATGCCTAGAATAAGCCTTAATCTACCACCAAATATTGACCCAACCAAAGCATCACTAGCTTATGGGCGACTGGCAATACCTCGTTTAGTCAGTGTATTCCCGAAACCCCATTGCTTTTCTTTCCAACTCATCTTAGTCTACCTAAAGATCTTGATAAGCCCCAAACTATCTTTTTAAAATGTCACTAATGATGTGTGAATTTTTCTGTAGTCAAATTATGGCAAATCGTTTTTGTTTTAAGGTTACTAGATGGAGTTTTTGTGGCTTCGTACTTAGTGAGTTTGATTTATAGTACTCATCAAGGGTTCCCAGATTATTTTATGTCGACGTAATGACTGCGTAATTTTCACAATTCTTAATGAGCTTCTCAGCCGCTGGTAAATTTGTACCTAGGGATGTGAACTAAAGGCGGATGACCTACTCACGCGTCAGAGGGCTATTAGGACCTTATGTGACTATTTACATGATCCAGAGCACATTGCTGAGGCAGTGCGTGGTGGTATTGTCCCTCTTCTTAAGCGCTTGTTAAGAGATTCAGATGTGCCCTGTCGAGCCACGGCGGCGGAGTGCTTCATAGTCCTCAACCGTATGTTCATTATTTTTTCTCGATGGTTCTATAGAACACCCGATTGGACGCAAAGCTTTTATTGATGCCAAAGTTTACGACGTAATGAAACTTCTTTTCTCCTCGTACGAACCTGATCTTGTCCGTCTCAACGCATATCGTTCAATAGAATTGGTCGTTTTAAATCCCATGTACGCCCAGGTGCTTGTGAAGGATGATCTTATTCCCTTATTGATCGCTTACCTTGAAGATGAATTTATGGAAATCAAAGTATCAAACCTGTATTATAATCCTCATTTAGACAAAACTAAGGTCTTAATTCTTGAAGTGCTTAACAAATGTCTTGCCATTGACGCTGATGCCGGTTTAGACGCCAACGGGATATGCGTTTTCACTAAACTCCTTATCCATCACAATTCGACTGTTCGTTACAAGAGTGTGCAGGCCATACTCAGGCTAGTGTATGTTAACTACACCAATATTGATATGTTTTCATAGGGTAAGTGACCGTGGGAAAGTTCAGGCCATTGAGAAAGAAGCGGTGCCTCGACTGATTCACTTGCTCCTTGATATGGATCCCGAAGTTCGAGCCTCAGCGGCAGGAGCTCTTGCATTGTAAAGAGGTTTATAATTGGTACTGTCTCCCTCAGAAGTTTTAATCATTGCCCATTTATTTTTCAGTATATGTATTATCACGCGAGGTCGGTATGAATGTCTAAATGGAGATGCCATTCCCAATCTATTGCGTTGCCTCTTGAGTCAAAGTACCCGAGTCCGCGTTAATGCACTCAAGGTGAACATTTTATTCTGCCATGATCCTTCGAAACCCTCGGTGGCTCGCATATTTTTCAATGCGATTTAGGCTCTGGCTAGCATCGGAGAGGCACCTGAGGGACGACGCATCTTACAAAGGTCGCTTGAACAGGTTGGTAATCTGCTTTAAAAATCCTGAATTTGCGCTGATGTAATGAGTAATTGCAATGAATGGTAAGATCTAAAAAGCCCCTTTATTCCTGTTAGAATTGATTCCACTAAATATTGATTAAAGTTTATACGACAGCATAAATGCTGACTGGTGCTACTTGATCAAATTATAAACAAATCAACAAAAGGTCTCGGGCTTTATTGGGTTAAGATTTTCCCCTTAACTAATTACTCATGCCAAAGGTTTTAACGTTTTTCAATTTTTACGGCGATTTTACTTACGTAGGTCGAATGTTTGATGGGTGATAAGAGTGCTGAAGTTAGAAAACATGCGAAAATTGCTGTGAATGTGATTAAATGGAAACCTTGGGACCTGAAGGAACGGTGTCGCGCCAAGTCGGAGATATCAAAGCTCTGTACGTGCAAGTACTAAGTTCGGGCGCGAACACTCTCCATAACACAGCATTCATTACCACTTAGTACGCATTATAATGGACTAATGCACATCAGCTATGTGCAAAACCAAAATATTTGAGTGGGAAACCACATATTTTCCCTAATACAATTAATAAACTAATAGCATCTACTACACATGATTTTACTTTTCATTGTCTCCCGTTTTTAATCCAAAAAAGTAAGTATTCTCGATACGACTAACGAAACGAGAAGTACTTGAATTAATACCAAATCATGAATGAAGTGAGAACGCAACCACGCATTTAGAGTTGTTTTACAGAATCGCTATCTTCTGCATGGTGTCATGCATATCCCTTCCCCAGTTTGGAAATTTTCTGCTCAATTGCAAAAATACCTGCCATCTATGAACAGTGGATTTTCAACATTAAAGCGACTAATTAGTGACTCCGAAGATTCTACTTAGTGATCTTAAATCAAACACTGTCGCATCCACTTTTTGTACGGCTATTTAGAATATGTTATCATTGTTACGTACCTTCAAGCAGGACCAGCGGTAAGATGGTTCGGTGCATATTCGGCTGTTATTCGGGTACTGCGCGGGTGCAGCCACTTTCACAATCTGTCGTTGATGTAACCCAGTTGGGTGTTTACTCTAACACGCTTTGGTCACGCGACTACACCAACTGTTATGCTAAAGGTCTTAGCCGATAATTAATAGCCTATTTGATGCTTGCGAGGTCACGCACAAATGTATTTTACCTACTATTAATGAATTGCAAACTCTTATTCCATATCCAAGGAAACGACAGTACCTGATGGTTTAAAAATGCAGGGAATCCCCAAAAGCTCAGCCCTTGTGATTATAAAAATAACTGAATTTATGCGATGCTTGCATCTCACATAAATCAACTTAATAAAGTGGCATCGAGGCGAGAAAAAAATGAAAGGTGATCGGATATATAAATTTCATGACGAAATCCGTGAGATAAAATCGCTATGGTGCTAACTTTACAGGAGAAAATTGTTGAAATTAATACATCTTGTAACAAACGACTAAGTTGGTCAAAGTCAGATTAAACACTTTTTAAGGATGGATATTTTGCTTTAAAACGCTTCCCTCTGCAACAAATTATGATTCTCCCTTAGTTTTGTTTAGTAAATGCGCGAGTTGCCCCGAAAGCTGATTTGTAGTGGAAGTGACATGAATAGGCCGCCGTCTCCGATGTAGAGGGTGGATGGTATGATGATGGCAAATTTCGGTTAGCCAGCAAATTTATTGCATCAGAGCATACAAAAGGTACGCATTTTTCAATGGTCGTTTTCGATAAGTACGTAATTTATTTACTTATTGGCCTCTAGGAATCAAAAACCCAGTATTATTTTCCTGTATGAAGACTTCCGTCTGCTCTCAAGTTCTCATTTTTCAAACCAATATGAGCATTAGGCAATTGAATTACAAGTGCGCAGAAAATGGTGGGGAAATTTGCGACCGGCCAACCTAAGATAAAATATCAAAACTTAATTTTGTCAGGATGGTTGACTATTTCATGCATTGAAACTGGTTCAAACTATGGTAAAAGGGGAAATTTCTGTCTTCCTAGGCAAAATGTGTATTCACGCTTTCATTAAATATTCCTTAAACTACTTGACGGCGAAATAGCAGCAAAATTTCGAGTAGCTCATCGTGATCAGTTGCCAATTTATGATATAAAGCGTTAGGTCGAATAAATGAGACTTTATTCCTATCGAACTTTACGCAATGGTTCCGAATTTCTACGGATCATCATAGGGGAAAAAATGAACTTATTCGCAATTATAAATTTCACGGCTGGATTGGTGACCGTCCAATTAGCTTTTGGCAGCCAATCTAACCAATTATTTAATTCATTTAATCTTTAGAGTATCTTGAGGATGAGCAATAGGAGAGAAGTTTTAAAACTACTATTAATTTTATTTAGATTTTGGACGGTAGCAGCGCGATTATTGCGTCCGTATAATAAGTTCAATTGGCATCTTCGGCGTTAAAATCTTTTATTAGGAAGTTGCGATGAGGAAATGATTCTACACAATAAGCCTTTGATAACATCAACTTCATTTCATGTGTAGATTTAATCCGATTGACTGTAGAAAAGTTTGCGAATAAGGGCGATTTGGTGTTGGAGTTTGCATTTGTGAGTATCAACGACAGAGAGAAGTGCCTGCGTGGATACGCAAAGCACAAATAAAAAAGCGCGACTGAAGGTTAGACGGCACGAACAATTGAAGAAACGGGAATGGGGTGAATGCTGTTATAAAAAGAGTTTAAAAACAAGTGGTTTTGACAAGCATCATGGTGACCGTGTATGGATCGCAGTTTGCCGAAGGCCGTCGGTCCTCCAGATACCCGTAGCCATTCTCACCCACTTGGCGAGGGATTCGAATGCTAGCCCCTCTGTTCGCCACACCAGAAGAAAAATCGTAAATACTGCTGGTCTCGTGGCGACCCGTAAGCCGACGCTTATTGTCATTCCCGCCGCATGGATCGTAATTTTTGATGTGCTCATCGTGAGCAAGCGCCAATTTGTCTATAGCTGCTGTGATGATACTGAAAGAGCACGAAAAGGAGTACATTATAAACTAATTAATGAGGACTTAAGAGCGTAAAATCCAGCTTTTGCACTCAAGCTTACTCTATACCCTTCCCAGGTGTGCGCATTGATAAAGTTGAGAAGTTCGTGTGTGCACCAGCTCCATTCCAGTCGCCCTTCATGGGCTTGGGATCGAAGGTGACTACGACACCAAAGTCCTCAGCGACGCGGTGAAGAAGGTAGCGCGCCATCCATAGATGGTCAGCTGCGTCTACTCCCTCGCAGGGTCCAATCTGAAACTCCCACTGGGAAGGCATCACTTCCGCGTTAGAGCCAGCGATCTTGATACCTGAGTAGAGGCAGGCATGATAGTGAGCAAGTACAATGTCGCGACCGAATGCCCTGTCAGCTCCCACACCACAGTAGTAGGGGCCCTGCGGGGCTGGAAAACCGTTTTTGGGCCACTGCAGTGGATACTGGTCGACATCGAGGAAAGTGTATTCCTGCTCAATTCCGAACCAGGGTTTCTCCTCCGCAGCCCGTTTCATGACCTCGACACATTCCCAACGTTTGTTGCTAGCTTTCAAGAGAGTGGAATAAGTCAAATTAACCTGGATTAAAATAAAAACACATCAGAACAACTTCACTTATTTCAAACCTACAATGGGGTTTTTGGTCATAAGTATAGGTTTCACAGAGAACGAGTTTGTTGTTACCACGCGTGAATGGATCTCGAAAGATTGCCGCTGGATAGAGGTAGACATCTGAATTGGAGCCCTCGGCCTGCCCTGTGCTGCTACCATCGAAGTTCCATATGGGATAATCTGAATGACAGCCATCTTCCATTAGCTTGCATTCAGTGAAAAATTTATGAAAACTCTACCACTTGTAACTAACACAAATGCTGGCTAAATGAGCCAAGAACGCAAGATTTTGTTTCATTTAATTGTAAGCTTTAATTTTGCTGAAATATGCTAATAAATTGCGTTGAAGGAGGCCTATAGAATGCTCACCCTTGACGGATTTTGGCTCTTCTGAGAGGGTCATGGTTTTGCAGCGAACATTTTCGCCGGATCCATCAATCCACACGTAGGTGGCCATGAACTGCCCATCCTCGGAAGGCAATTCAAGATATCGATGGAGGAGAGACTTTTTGTCCAAAGCACTGCTAACTGTGTAAGCCATTATGCTTGCCAATGAATATGCGACTGTTGCACTTTCCTTATATGTCAGCCATCATGCGCTTAGGAGATGACTTACGGGACGGCCAATCTGCTACCTAAGCCGCGACCTTCATTTGTGCAATGATTGGTACAGCGTTCACCAATCGAAAACGTACAAATGGAGACGAATTAAGCGAAATAAAGGTGAGGCGGCTCTACTACCTGCACATCTTGTTTCAAGGCTCAAACTTTGTTCCAAATAATGAATGTATGCTTGCCTATAACCATAATTCTTTCTCTACAGTCCGGAAATCTTACGACTATTATTGGGAGTTTGATGGACTGCTTTTGAATTTCAACCAAGTTGTAAAAGCTTCATACTCTGGAACTATTCCCTACTTGTTAGAGTCATTCACTTTTGAACAATTACTATTGTACATAAGTGGCTAAAGTAATAGACTTTAGGTTCAATTTAAGGCTTTAAAAATTTACCATTTCAATATTGTTACTATGCAAACTGGGTTAACATGATGTTTCTAGAGCTCGCGGGTTATTTCCCAATTTTCCCTCTCTCTGAAAGGGCTGGTTTCCATGTAAAATGTTTTAAAAGTGAACAGCCTTACACACCAGTTCACTGCATTTACACTTCTACAGTATTTATATTTGACAATTTTTTTTCAAGAGTTATTTCAGTGTAAATTATAATTTAATACAGTTAATAATGTTCTCAGCCATCACAGTAGGAGTGTATTCACTTTGTGCTGGCCGTTTTATCCTGGTTCTGAAAAAAGGTGGTACATTTTGAATTATCATTACCCTTGTTCTGGGCTAGTAGAAATTCGGTGTAGCGCTCCTGGCTTTCCCCAAAGACAGAGGAAGACAGCATATTTGGGTAGAATATACGTATTCGGCGAACAGAGGTCAGCCCACTTGGCGAAGGAAAAATGACAAACTAAGTGTCCCTAATCGAATTCGAGAGTTAAACAAGTAACAAACTTATTACATTCTGAAATGGTAAATAGTTGTCCCCTAAGGTGAGGTGGGTTACCCCAAGCTATCGAGTCTAAACTTCTTTCACTATTGGTGATACACAATCAAAAATCCTAATGCATAAAGGAAGAGGTTTGTGCGTATTCCAATGTTAACTAATATGTTTCAATTGCAATAGTTGTTTAAATAACACTTTTCTAGAAAGATTCAAAAAGCTCATGTAGTGTCGATAATATGGCAAGGTTTTATTATTGTTTAACAGAAGACGAGTTTGTCATTTACACAGGCCACTCGATTATAGTTTTATGCTGATGCAACTGGACTTCTTAAAAAATGGCTTCCATTGATAACTGAAATTATTATTTACGGAAAACCATTCTAGTCTTATGTAATCTAGAGACCCGCATTCGGTAGCAGAAATTCTGTGATCAAACTATTATAATAGAACAGTGGCCTCACATTAACTAAAAATGGTTTAGTTTAATTTCATGAAGCAAAAGAAGGTCATTCAAAAGTTTATTTTTAGAGTTAATCCATATGCGCTCCGCATAGTCGTTGTTTGAAATCGCAAAAACAACTTGGTCTAACCTAAGTTATAAAGGTTGGATTTTGTCATTAATAAAAAACTTAGATTCTTCTGATCTTCTTCTGGGGGAAATGTGAGCACTACCTTTGTAACACAAGAAAAGTCCCGACTCTACCATTTTGATCTATTTGCGACGATGAAAGGACCTAAAAACGACGGTATCGACCAGATCACACATTTTTAAAAACTGTTTTAGTCCGCAATCAGTAAAAGTTGTCAAAATGCTTTTGGATTCCTTCACGTAAAACAAGTGTTTACTGTGTTAGCGGTTGCAACTTTCCTCGTATTTTTAGTGCTAATTGACGGAGCCACCGTTGCTGTCGCTTCCTTGGATTGGTAGTGCTAAAAAAGGTTAAGTTTATGCATTTTCATGAGCACCGGTGACCGAAACATAATGGCAGCTGAACTTACGAGGCGTTTCGCCATAAACTCACTCATTTCTTCACTTCGCCTTCCTTAAATGAATTTTATGACAAAAAAGATACCCATGCATCTAGTCAGGGGTCGTAAAATGTCTAGCCTAAGGATCAGGCTTTAGAATTTCGCTCAGCCAATTATAACAACAGCATTTGTGACATAGTCACCATTATCATTTAGAGGACGATGTCTTGCTTATGACGATTTGTAATTTAGTGGATAAGCATTGGACCATTTCGGATATAATCACTCATTCAACAACTTTATTTAAGTGAATCCAACATTCTTCAGTCTTTAAAATCCTCTCCTTACTGGTTACTAATGGAAATCTGCTCGCCCTTCTCGTCATCCCATATTTTAACACCTCCCCTGGATACACAAAAGGAATTGTGAATGGCTGATGCCGTAGAAGGTCGAATTGGTTAAAGATACTTAACCAATGTCCTATCCTTATCAATAATTTTCTTATTTTTGATCCAATTTTCGAATTGAATATTGCAAAACACAATTGAAATGAAATCCTTTCAATAAAGAAGTACTACTTCACCTTGGCTGAGTACACATTTGAAACCCGGCATGTAACGCAAGTTAATATGCATCGCAGTGTTGCAGTCTTTCTCTTTTTGAATTTGCTGAAGTCTAATTTAAACACCACTGCCTGCTGTGCCATGGATATATGTATATATTAAGCCCAAATCGGTTGATTCAAATTGAAAAAGAGCCAATCACACATGATTGATAGAACCCTTAATGAAACTTTCAAGTTGTTTTGGGCCAAAGTTGAATGTGGGACCCCAATCGTTGGTTGAGCTATGTTCTTTGGAGCGGTCCGCAAATTCACAATGAGCCTTGTTTGGATTGCTCTAGTCAGCAACATAAATTCTGCGTCGAAATAATGGTCTCTAATTAGATTTTTTAAGCACTGAATTAAAGGAACAAAAGACGTGTAGAAATTTCAGAGAGCACCCTATAAACCCATTTTTATCATTTCTAGCACTTGCAGCAAACCAGAGGTGTAATCGTTACATGAAAACTAAGGCTACTAAACGGACAATTATAAGGTTTTTTTGCCCGAGTGAGCATCCTATGACAAGATTTCATTCCCGAAGTAATCATACCTTTAAGAATAAATTACCTCATTTCTGATTTTCAACATTATGAATAGCTTAGCTTTCAAGTGCAAAAACCATGTGACCTGCAGAATTCCTGATGTAAGCTAAGATTCGAGTGTTTACATGCATCAGTCACGTATGCACTGCGTGTAATTTTGCCTTCTGACCTTGAGATGACCAATAAAAGCAATCTGAAAGACACCAGTCAGTAGCCTTTCGTCTCCAAGCTGAGGCACGTGATCATGCGCGCGTTAGAAGCCTTCTCTTTGATCAATACCTTTATTTAGTGCCTGATAAATAACTGTATTTTGTTTCAAATAAATGCTTATGGAAAGACATTCTCACCTCTCTATAGTTGGGAGCAAGATTTTCGTTTCACGTTTGGGAAAGAGATGCTTCTTAATATGGTCCCGACAATCGGTAATGTTTAAAATTATTATGCAGAGTACTTCGTCTGCACTGGAAGGTTGCAGAACTGTGGTAATTTTATCGAACTACAACATTCAAATCTGCTGAAATGAGGTTTTTCGGATTTAGCACCTAGTACAGAGTACATTGTGACTTCTTATCGAGGCATGGTTGCGCTACGGTAATCGTGACCAATATTTTCGGTTTATCTAAAACTGGCTATTAACTTAATTAATTTTCCGTGACCTCAAAGTACTTCTTACAAACTTATTCGCGGGGGATTCCGCATTTATATTGGTTAAAATCAGCGGTTTTCAGATTGTTAATACCTTCAATGCTACACTGGGAACTACGCCCTTTCAGTATTCGAAATGTGCTTTACAACCCATGTACTACAATGCGTTGCATGACCTCCCATTTCTCATTCATTTGCTTACAAAACTAGAAGGAAGGCAGGTCAGTCCATTTACAACCATACTTTCCATAATGATATGCTAACGAAAGATAAATCAGTTAAACTCATAATTTGGGTTTATTAGATTTAAGTGGAGCCATTTATTGACATCTCGCTTAGCAAACTATTTGTGTCTCGAATAATTAGAAAATAAACTCATGTGTCGCTTGACTAGTCTATGGTTGAAATTGTTGCAATATTGATTATTTAAAGCCTTGTCGAAGAAGAGGCTTACTTAACTATGAATACATAGTACCTACTATACTTTTCCAGATCACAAGCCAATCACGCTGGAAACTCTCATCTTAAAAATGCATTTTACATTCAAAAATAGGAGGGAATGGGATGGAGAGATATTTGGATAAACAAATTACCTCTTGCAGTATCGGTTCTATTACTACCTAACTTGGAACCAAACGTTCGAACATTTACGCTGGACTCTAATTCCAGAAATACGGCAGTCGGTGACGTACTCCTATGGAGGAAAGCACTAGACCAAGGGCACATAATACCAACCTCCCGAGATAGGTTAGGAATAGCGTGACCCAGTGAAAACTCTTCACCATTTTTACAGTGATTAGGCACATTAGGCATTATCCGATAGCGATATTTGTTGTGAACCAAAAAACATGTTATCATCATACAATTAAGAAAAGCAGGTTTACATGGTAACTCACTAACTAGAACTGGAAACCTACGACCCATCTAACAGATACGATTTTCCGATTAGGTCTACAAGACATCAGTGGTTGAAATCACAAAGTTTTAATTCTGACATAAACCTGGTGCATGGGAAGTCTCTTATGTCCTCCTTAAATTGACATCATCTGATTATCATCTGATCTTTTTCGATAAATCAATGGGGAGGAAGACACAACGCTCCGGAACACGACTGCAAAGAAAGGAAAAGGGTCTGATGTTGAAGCCTCACACGTAAACACATTGATCGTATGAAAGGCAGAAAAATGGTACGACAAAAATAGCTGCCAAAAATAGCTGCCCAAAGTCCCGCTAAGAAGTAGGCCCTGTGCAGCTCTACGAAACTGTGCCATCCCTTAAGGTTTTATCTCGTGGAAGGCATTTAAAGCAAATCAAGTGCTACCTTTTAAATTTACACCACCAGTAAGATACACCGATAAGGTCTATTAGTTAGTAGAAGAAAGTCGCTTATTAGGTGTGATATCCACAGGAATTTTAATTGAAGGGAGCACCCAAAATAATGCTTAAAACAACGGAAGGACAGTATAATACCTTCTTATTTTACTACACCACTTTTCTGGGTTTCAAGTCAGCCATACTGCCGACTTTCTTGTTTGTGTTAACGTCAATACCCTCATTGAGAGATTACAAATCTCGATTCTCAATAAGGTCGCCGAATTCCTGCTGTAAGCTCCCTAGCAATGGTGCATAATTCCTTCCACAATTTAGCTTTATCGATGCATGAGTTGAAAGTTGGGGGGAACAGGGAATGCTTCATAGCTGTGTAGAATGTGATGCCAAACTATTTAACATATTAGCCTTAAAGTAGAAAAATTTCCATGGGACTGATGACGCAAAGAACCTTCTAAAAATGAACTTTTAAATGATCATCACCAGTGACACAAAGGAAGCAAACTAGTTCAGTGAAAACCCGATAAATATTAGCCAAAAACTAATTATGAAGCTAACATGTAGTGATTTGTACTTTGTCCAACTGTATAGTGAACTAAGCGGCCACTTCAGCCCCGCAGATTGTGCTTTCACCACTCTTGTATGCGGTAGTAGCTTATGTTCTGTACCTGTAGCGTCCCGGGACTCCCTTTGAGGTAAAAGAAGGCATAGTACTGGGGCAGAATATATATTCTAGAAAAAGAGGGCTTGGGGGCTGTTGGCACGGTCCAGAGGCCGGCCAACCGGCTAGTACAAGATGGCCACCCAAGTGACCGAAACCGGCAGTTCGAACAAACAAAGTATTACAGTACCATTACTTTGGATTATTACTAATTATGAATTCGGAGTGTTACTGTAATACCTATGTTTCCATAACTGCACTATAATAATGTGGTGGTCGCGTACGCACGTGCTTCCTCTCAGGAAAGATGTCTTGTAACGTTTTACCTTCTAATAGCAGGGCGGGAATAAAGGGAGAGGAGGAAAGGGAAGATTCCTCTACATGTGCCTTCTAGGCGAGGGGCAGGAATATGAATCGAACCGTCCCAATTAGAGCGGACTGATTTTCCCTTTTCCGAGGCAATGAAAATGTCGCGAAGCGGTACTTCTTCTCGTACCATGGGGAGTGACAGGGAAGTGGAAGTGAACGATTTTTGTTGCTATATTTATAGATATTTACGAAGACATACAATTCAGTGTAAAGCCATGATACGGAAAACCATAGTTAGAATATGACTAAGTTTAAAGCATCCTTTAATGTAATTTACAAATTTGCTTGCTGGATTATTTCTTACATATTTATAGAGCTAACACTCATCGAAAATGCTCTCAACTGATTGTAATAAGGAGCGCGAATTGTGACCAAAAACAAAAATTATAAAGTTTGGGTGTTTCATCAGATCCGTTAATTCGTTTTTTAAATTGGTTAATGAGGCTTACGTTGGATATAAAGAATAAACAACGTGTCAGATTTGTGTATAGTACAGTTTGCATACCGACATCAATCCTATTGCCGTGTTTTTTGCTGAAGCATGTCTTACGTTTGAAGGCACCTAAGTCAGTTTCATAAAATGATTGCAACTATAGTTTGTTTAAATCACCGCGCTAGGTCGAGCTCGACAACCCACCATTTGACTGCAAGGGCGTTCGAGGTCTGGTTCTGCTTCGCCGAGCATGGGAACGTTGTGGATTTTGCTACTTTTGTGTTCAGTAATTTTGGGTCAACCTCTGACGGTTGATGAGTTTTCATCAACTCTGCGGAGTACCCTCCTTGCTGAATCCTCTCACGGGACAATTTCAGATGTTAGTTTTTATGTCTATAATAATTGCCTTCAAACAAAATCAATACGACCGCGAGGTAATAACCACTTCGAAATCGCTTAGATATCACAGATTCATACGAGCAGACCGTTTCACATTGCTACTGGGCTAGCCAATATGCGCCTAGTTTTTGACTTTAAAGTGGGCTTGACACTCATTTACCTTTGACAAATATGCGCAGTGTTTTAACCTATGCTTGTTAGGGGCGTACATCGCGCTGTGGTTTAGAATTTTTAACATTGGAGACACGCAAATATGTTTATTAGTATTGTAATTCTCATGAGGGGATAGTAAATATATTAATATGGGTCCTCGCATCTCTTACTTCACAAACTATTTGTTGAAATTCGTAGTTAAGATGATGGTGGTTTTATTTTAGTGGGATCACCTTTGGATGACTTATTGACTGCCGCCTCTATCTAGCAGTATTTATTTGTTTTGATTTTTAGTTAGCGAAGTTATGTGAGCTAGTCCAAAAATTTTAATTGTAATTATGAGCCAAGCTAGTGTTTTGTTCCTACTGATTCGAAATGGCAATTATTTAAGCCATAAGTAACTTGCTAACCTCCTTCTGTACAGGGCTACCAAGATCTAATACGAAGAGGTAAAATAACTCTGGCCAAATTGGAACCGTTGACAAATGTGAAAGAATATGCATCGAAACTATACAAACTTTTTCTCAGAAAAGCTGAGGCCCTTGAGGTAGGATTATTTTTGTGCTTTTCTTTGAAGTGGACCAGTTAGATTTTATCAGCCAACCTTATACCATGCTCACTCTTTTGAAAAAATGTCTTGGTAATTCAAATTTTATGTTGGTACTCACTAATGTTGTTCAAAGGGCATCCGCTTTAACCACTAGCGTCATTTCGTCAAACTTGTGTATTTTTGCCCATTTTTCATCACTCTTATAGGTTTGTTATTCTTCTTTCAAAGCTCGATTTGATGGCCACAGAGTTCTTGTCCGACTCAAATTTAAATATGGGGGTGATTATTGCACCTCGTCTTGCACATCCTTACATTGCGCAGCATTTGTGTTGCCTTTGAGCGTATGTGTCGTCGATATGTTGGTAGTGGTGCTTTGGCGTATTTCAATGCGGATGATCACGAAGATTGCATTTGTGTTGGCCAAACACGCAGGCAGTAAGGGCGCGCGGTGGTGCATCGATCGGTAGCCGTCCCTAATTTGGAATGGTAGTGTGCGCACACACGCTTGCAAATGATTCGTTCGTTGACCGCAGACCTGATTGCCCTCATCAAAATGCATCAATTTTTCTTCTTGTAGGATCTTAGTAACAATTTTTGCACATTAAGGTAAATTGACACCTTACTTACAAGTGAGTGATGAAATAATTTTGCGGGTTTCAATGCAGTAAAAGTCCTTATAAGTATTTGTTCAGCGTGTGTGTTCACAAAATTGCTTTCGGTCTAAGGATTATCAAAGCTTTGAGTGCACATGGGTACTTTCGAGTTCACCAACTTGCCTTTTATCAAGGCACTGCATTTTACAAATTGTTGAAGTACTGCGCTAAACGGAATCTAAGATATAATTCCAAATTGCAAAATATTTTGGGAAGAGTGTGGGCTTTTTAGTACAAAGCAAGTGGTAACATGCGCTTCTGACATTGCTGCACAGCAACAAATGAGGAGCATTTAAACGAAGTGAATATCGCATACCACTGCGCTAGTATCATTTAACTTAAATGTCAGTTATTAGATGATGACTACTTCGTTATTACAGTCCTTTAGGTTACGTATTCATTTCAATTAAAGGACTTGTGGATCCTAAAAGAAGGTCACTTAAGTTTCCTAGTGAAGTGTCCAAAGATTCCTCGTATCTTATTAATAAGTCCAATTTGGAATGAAAGACTGGCACTAACTTGAATAATCATTGAAAATCCATTGCGATGTCGAGGGCAGTTTTTTGCAAACTGACCTCAAAATGATGGGAAGACAGGCGTCGACTGGGTTTTTGCGTTTATCAATTCATTCTTGATAATATTTTAATGGTAGCAATGACTGTGAGATGTTCTTTCTGAGCCGAATTACAGATGGGCCGATGAATAAAGCCCAAGTAGTTTGCTTTCACAAATGCAGTCGAAAAGATTTTTTGCTATCTTTAGAAGGTTGTTCAGGATGTGGAGGAAGAAGCAGCAAAGTACCCGTGGAATCCTCTGGTACGTGATTATGATGATCAAGAGCATTGATTCACACGTGTACATCGCTTCATTTTATAGAATCAACATGCATTTAAACAGTAAGCATCATTGGTTTACCAAGAAAATGTTTGTGGCGTAAACTTTGATTTTAGAAACTTAAGTCAAATAGATTACTGGTGTTTTTATTTTAATAGAATGGTCTCATCAGCTGGAGACAACCTATGTGTATGTTTCGAAGCGCACTTGTTCTGTTGAATCATATTCAAACACCCATTTTATTGGTCTTAGCTCAAAAACATTTCGTTTGTTCCCCTTACCGATGAGGATGAGAATTTGACCAGACATCACTACTTCAACATACCTGTAAACACTTCCCAATCTGGTGTCTACGTCCCCTCCGAGGTGTACATAAACGGTAACTTTTTTACGTTCGAACTCGTGGATCTTTACTGTCTTCCCATCTATACGTATACTTTTGTCTTTAAAGTCAAAGGCGTTTCATCACCTCTCAAACTAATAGTTGCATTGCAATTAGAGTATTCATTGAAACTTTTGGCGCAGGGCTTGGTTTTTTGATGCGGGATTGTTTATGCAGCCGGCAGTGAAAACACGTGGAATTAACCAATTTACACGGCCTGTAGCACACTGAAGCTAGTTACCACAAGACCGCCGTAGCAGTGATCCCATTACCGTTATTTGCCCTCGGATCTGTTATTCAAGTGACCTATTTTAGGGGAAGCTAATCGTCATCATTGAACTTATTATTTTGCCTTTTCTTGCTCTTATGCTTTTTGGAACATTCATGTTTCCTGTTCGTCTTGAAACGGGACTCTGCTGCTTTTCAAAAACCACGGTTTAATTAATCAAACAGTCTGCAGAAATGAATAATTTCTTCTGTTAAGAAATTTCAACTGCTGATTGACCGTTTTCCTGGTTGAAATTCTAGATTCGATAATCGCGCATCAGGTCGATTGGACGTCGAATTTGGATCATATATTTCAAAAGCAAAACGACACACTTAATTTCATCTACTTCGCCAGTGAGTATGGATTCCTGAGAACATATCCACGTGAGTTATCCCTTTTTAACACAGTAGAATTTCATTATTTACATCCACTGCGCCTTTCACTTCGTCTATAAGGATTCATTATCATCAGTTCACATTATCAGTGGACAATTTACATTATGAAAATAGAGACAATTAAGTGAATTGGTCTAGGGCTCTTCCGTCAGTAACGTTCAAATTGAGCGGAAGACTACCTAAATTAGCATGGGTGACGAAAATCATTTGATAGGACTGCTGTATAAATCTTATGTTAGCGCAAATGAGCTTGACAACCATGGTTTCATCATTTACCATTGATTTACCATAGTTTTGGTCCTTTGCAACTTAAAACATTCTAGGCTACCAATGGCCTCTAGATGACAAATTGCGTGCTCTTGACGCCCGACGACAAAGCTGGTCAGTCAGTTAAGTTGATCCATGCTCATTACCAACTATTTAAACTGAAAAAAATTTTTTAACAACAGGTACACACAGTACACAGGTGTTCCAAAGGATGTCCTCTTCCTGGTAGACACGTGAGCTGACAGCTGTCACTTTAGTTTAAGTCAAAAACCGCCATTATTGTTCTCAACTTCTAAACGTTCCCTGCTAGGAGTGGAAGCATGCATGGTCAGGCTTTACATCTGGCAAACACCTCTCTGAGACTTTTAATCGAAACCCTCAACAAAAATGACTTCTTTGCTGTCGCCAAGGTTTGAGCATTTTGTTTTCGTTACTGATTTCCTCAGGTGATTAGCCTCGACGTAGGCAACTCATCTAGGTACTTTAACTTACCTCTTATCTTTTCGCCCAGCTTCCTTTCCAGTCCAGTAATAATAATTGGTATTCGCGCACACTTGCATGGCCTTTCATTGGTGCACAATGAAATATTCTTATTGAAGCTAGTAGTTTCTACGATTAACTTTTATAACGGTGTTTGCACTAATGAATAAGCAATTAAAAATGTGGACTGATTTTCACCTAAGATGCTTGCTTTCTCTTACAAACTTTGTATTTACCTTGTTGGCTAACGGTGTCAAGCTGCACTTTGATGGATTATTAGTCGGAAAAATTAGGTCCATCCCTTTATCCTGCATTCAGTTCCCGACCAACCGCACCCACCTGATGCCATCGCTTATTTACGGACGGTCCATCAACGCCTCCTGCTACAACTCATTTGTCCAGGCGACTAGTCTAAACAAACAAGTTAGACCCTTCCTAAGACTAGAATATATTTGAATCAAATAACTATTTTCTTAATTCTTCAGCATGTTATTCAAAACGTTTTCCGTTTGACCGCCCATGATGCTGCGGACTACGATGAAGCTATTGCGTTTGGGATGAAGTTGATGAGTACTGTATGTTGAGGTTTCTTTAAATCTTTTTCAGTTTATGCCCCCCCCCCAATTCAAAACTTAATGAGGACCCCCAAAAATTTCATACTACTGGTCTAAAGCAGGCGTAATCAGCAAAAGCATGATGACCGCTGGAATATTCTTTGTAGTAGCCCATAAGTGCTTGGAAAGACTACTTAATTCATCCGCGGTTTTAGTTTCTATTTGTTGAATAAATCTGCAGTTGATTTCACTCCTGCTCTTTTTGCACTTTTTGGCCTATTCACCACATTATTTCGAGAAATCTGTTGAACTACTAATTCAGTACTTCGACACCATTTCTAAAATACTAGCAGAGTAAAAGTGGGATGTTCCATGGTTGATATTGCCCTGAAAATCAGTTTCGGCTGTGAACATTACTTTTAAGCTTACATATCACTGCAGTTCTCGGCTGGAAGACCTATGTCAGCTCACTGCAACAAAATCCTCGTCCTGATTAGTGATTCTGATATACAATATAATGACACAACTATCCAAATCCTCGAACGATATCAAGATTATGTGAGTCAACACCTTTTTTTTCTCCATCACTACTTTTTGAAGAGATGATGTATTTTTACCGGTTCTACCTTAATTTTCTTGCAAAAGGCTTTGTGATGCAAAATACTTAATTTTATGTTAATTTGCTGCTGGAATGCACAAGTAGAACGACCCAAAATAGTTTAAAGTGGTTTATATCTATCCCAAACCCTCGTATATTCCATTGATGGCTCTAGGTACATCTGTTCACATATTCATTATCGACTATTACTGGGCCCGGACCACTGACAGAAGTCACCAAGCAAATAAATGGTAAGTTGTAATTTAATTTTTGTGAAAACTTGTGGCGTGACCATCTACGTGCCTTCTCAAAATCATTCTAATCTGTTTGCTGTGGCATGGAGGTAGAAAACATGCGGATTTTTTGCGATTCAATTAGTTTGCTGCACTTTACATCGAAGGAGTGTTTTCCACAGCTTATCAAATTTGAAATGAGGCCTGGTGACGTTCAATCTACCTGGAATACTTTTTTGTTGTATCCATCAACATGTGCCACCAGGAATTGATAAGAGCCAAGGCCTTCAAATTATACTGAGTTTTTATTTTTTGAATTATATGGTTCTAGTGCAGATGTAGCCTGAAGTATGCGATATGTTTATTGAATGGCTTCTTTATAGTAGCAATTGACGCTTAATAGACGTTACCTTTACTCTGCTTTCAAAAATTATTTGCGGGAGTTATAGAATTGGCTTTTTCTTCCCTTTGGTGTGACTTGCAAAAAGTTAACATCTCTTTGGGAACGGGCTGGAGTTTTTATTACCTGCTGACCACGTGAAGCTGAACTTTATTGCCTTGCTTAAGCATCGGTTCTTCCTGTTTGAAAATCAACTGTCTTAGCCAATTACGATGCGAAGCCAACTACATGAACGTGTCTAGCATCATTTAAAAAGGCTTTAACCCGCTGAAATTGGTTTGGACTATTTTATTTGGGTTTTTTTAATGTTAGGGGCGTTTGCTCAGATACCTGTAATCGGCGCTCTGTCTAACATCCTGCGGGTGAGTTTGATCTTTAACATGAAATGCATGATTTAAGTGTACTGCCATTGATATTACTTATTCCAAGCATTTTCCTCTTTGCAGCATTTTACAGATCACGCCACCCACTACGGTTCGACTAAGAAACTCCATCCACAGAAGTTGGATCTCGTTGTGCACCACGCTGCAGATATTTTTCCATTCAAAATAGCCGAAGTACACCAGAACCGGAGTTCCGAGCCTGATTACAGAAACTGCTTGCTAGCACACTGAACGCATGACTACCCTTTTATAGAGTCCTTTCAAATTGCATGCCTATTCCACCAAGGTACAACTAGCACTTGAAAGTATATCTACCCAGTGTGTTAACACTACATTCTTGACTTTAGGAAATTGGTCCAATGGCGAGCCTGACCATGGCTGTCTACAACCGGACAGTAAGTTCTTACACAAAGCTAAAGTTCGTCCTTGAGAATCGAATTTAACTTCCGTTGTTAAGCTTCGATCAATCTGAGTTTTCTATAACATGACTATGGCAGACAAGCCAACTTATCTTTACTTTGCTACAGCGAAATGAGCTTGTTTGTTTATAATCACGGTTTTATGACATTTTTCTTTTAGGTCGGTCTGAATCTTTTAGGCATAATGGGAACAGATGTCTCAGCCCGTGAAATGGTGGATTTGCTTCAAACATATCTGGTGAGTTTTCAGCAGACTTCTATGGCGGTTGTTTACTAAACAGCATTATCAGGACTCATATCCTTGCTATTTCTCACAGAATAGTCCTACGGATTATGCATTTATGGTGGACAATAACGGCTTCGTTCTCTTTCACCCACTTTTGAGATCTTACGTAAGCTGTCTTAAGTGTTGATAATTTTAAGTGACGAATTTATTTGTTATTTGCACGAAACCAACAGAAAGTGGAAATGGTGTAGCATATGGATTATTTTCCATTTTTAAAGGCTAAACAACCAGTTCGGTGGTTATTTAAGTAACATCGCATATGGTTACAGAAACAGCTTACAGTTGCTTAGAAACCAATGTGGAAGTAAAAAACAGCAAAGTTGCTGCTCATCAGTTCACGAAAATGAATCGAAGTAACCTTTTACAATGATCTTGAACTAATTACAACTTTGTAATTTAGCGCAAACTTTCCGCCCAGACAATCGATATTGACATAATGGACATCGAGGCTTCAAATGTTACGGAACTTTTAACGGTAAAACTGGACACTTCTCTTTCTTGCACTTTGCTAAAGCTTAAATTAATTCCCTATACTGCGTGGATGAAAATCAACCAGTTAAGTTGTTGGGTAGACTTATACAGCAATAAGGCTTAAGGTTCCCAAAATTGTATCAAATGTGATTGATAGTTCAATTTTGAGGCGCATTATTCTGCGTCATAATTTTATTCCAAAATACATTTTGTCATTATTACTGAAAAATGTGCAGAGAATATTGCTTTATCATTTCACCATATTTTTGGGCTATTACTGCTGAGGTGTTAATTGGTTATATGGTCCCGTGTAGGCAGTCTATCATTGATGTTTTGTAATTCTTGGTGAAATGTAAAAATTTTGGAACCCTACATCTTACATGGATCGAATGGCGACCGGGTTGAGTAACCATCTATGTGTTAACTTGCGGTTAATATTTACGTTGAATCTCTGACACGATAAAATGTGGCATACTTATACTTGGTTCTTTTCATATAGGTGCGTGAAAATCTCATTGATAACAAAGAGGGTGTCACGATATTGGACGATTTTGCTGTTTTTATGGACGAAGTAAGATGCTTTGTGCACACTGTTTTCATAAACCATCCATTGGATCCCAAAACAAATTTAAACGATTTCATCTATGTTTGATTAACTTTATCACCTATCAAGGATGTCTGTGTCTTGATAATGAGGCTTGCACAGAATCCCGAAACCCCACTAAAGACATGACAAGGTCTATCAATGTAAAAGAATGGTTTACAAATAGCGAACGGAATGGCTGGAAGGCCATAAGTATAAGCGAGAGGTCGTCACCGCGATGATGATTGAAACGTCGGAGACCGACGATTCTTTGTAGTCAATGAAATATGAAAGCAAGTGTCAGTGCTATATATTTCCTTGGATTTGTGCCCGTTTAGAATTCCCAGCTTTGATGAGCTGTTTATCTTGGCGGGTATTGTTTGACAAAATTTTAAAATCCAATTTCTTTTAGTTCACAAAATGTAGACATGAGATTGTTTTGTATAAATTAAAAATTGTCTTTCTGCCCCAAGTCGAACATTATTCTTTGGGCTCAACACCATTTAAATTACAAGCACTAATAGGCACGATTTCTTGGTGGAATGTTTACTGATACGCCGACGCGTTATAGTTTCGAAAATTGGATTAGTAGGGTTTTAGCATTATTCAAACTAAGTATTGCGGTCATGATAAACCGACAACTATTGGTTACCTTAAATTCAACCTCATTCAGCACCCATCTTACGCTTATATCGGTCGAAGTACGCAGGTATTGTTTTCATAGAGTTTAGTGAATGTGTCACATTCAAATTAACTTTGTAGGTTCATGCTCACCGCACCCTTCGAACATACTCGTACACGCCAATTCCAGAGACAGGGTACAGGTAAACTGAATGTTTTTTGCCGCTATTATCTATTATCAACTGATCTTGATTATTCTTTGGTTTAGTATATGTCTTGTGACCGCAACAGATCGCGATTTGGATGTTCAATTTTTGTCACAGAAAGAGCATTTACATGCCGTGACAGATACTGTTCTGGTTGATGGTGGTAAGTTCAAGGTGAATTGATTTTATATCTGAATTAGACTAAGCTCCGTCAGATGAGAACTCATCCGTGTCAGCGAAAACCTATGCAACAGCCTTAGATGTGCTGACGGTTTTGTTCTGAAGTGGATTTGCGATTCATTTCTTAAAGCATTTGAATTTTGAAACAAGATCTTGATGAAGATGGATGTCAGGCAGTGCTGCATCTATAGTTGGAAAATTCAGTTGGCCACTAGCATACTGAAAGTATTAGCGGTACAGTGTGAAATTTTATGCAATAGTGTGTGTAGATTAAGAAGAATGAAATAGTAACATTTCTCACATGTTTATCCTGGTTGGATTGTTGTGATTGTCCGTTTCTTTATGAATTCGTCTTGCAGAAGATGTGTCCTCACTCTTACTGCCAGTGAATGTGGTCCTATCACCGATTCTCGCAAACTGCCGTAAACCCAGTTTTTCACGTATCCTTGCATCACCGACCGTAACGACAACTACAGGGACCACACCGAAGCCGACCACCATGGATTCGGTGCTTGTTGAGCCAGTGGATGCCACAACATTGTCATTCCTGGGTGATCCTTTTAATCTTCGAGTTGTTGAGGAATCAACCGAGTCGATATCCACAATGGAGACTGAAACATTTAATACGGAGTCTGATAAGAAATCGTGGTTCCGCAGAAAGCGCAACTGGTTGACTGATTTCTTTGCGGATGATCCCAAGGGTGTAGAACAAGTCATGATGATTCTGCGATTCATCCAGGAATACGATTTCGGTAAAAGATATATCCGCGCAGTACCATTGTTCATATGTATTTGAGATGCACTGAGCACGATCATTGACAGGATTTTATCACCCACTTGCTTATCAAAGTATTGGGAAGACGTTTGAGTACATTCTTAGCTGATGCACTTAGCCGTTTACACACATGATAGCTTCTTTTGACTGCATATCATGCAAGACTTAAGGAATCGTTTTTGCCTATGTGTTTTTTTGTAAGGTAGAAGTGTACTGGCCACTATTCCGCATTCCCCTATGAAAGCTAAGTAAATGACACATTTAATTAAGCAGCCATCATTGAGATTTCTATTGCCTTGCAAATTGTGTAACTCAAATTTTGAACGCATGACTCAGTTGATCTGACTGCGTCCCTTCCCCATTTTTAGACTGCTTCAAAACCGTTTTAGCATAAAATGGACTTCTGGCTACCCCGCTAATTTACTCATTAATAGGATGTCTCAAGTTCACATAAAGTTATGCTTTGGAACGAGCTGTTGAATGGGCAAGTGTTCTCTTTTAGCAATCGTTCAACCCGCTAGTGAGCCGTGGGAACAAATCATTTCAGCATGATAGATGTCAGTCATTTAAGTGTATGCTTCGACGCTTGATAGGCAGGGCTTGATCCTTTAGGTGAAAATATTGCTTGGTTTCGAAGATCCTTTTCATCATTGGGGCTTTTTTTACGGAACTTTTTTCTTGGAACTTATCGATAAAGTGTGCTTCTGAACTTGATGGACTGAGAACAGACCTTGAGGACGGAGTAATGAGAGTCCCCGGTACACTTCAGGATTTGACTTCTGATACATAGTTCGGTGATGGAATTGATTAGCGCATAACAGTAGAGACATTTGTTTTAGGTAACAGCTTTTATGAAGGCCACTTTATGTCGGATCTTCTTGTTGGACTTAATGTTTTGCGTGCGTGGGGATCGTCACGCATGTCCAAGAATGTCGCCGCTCGTTCAGTTTTCTTTACCTCTGGTCTTGGGTTCATCTACCCCTCGCAGTACGTTATTATTCGTGAACCGTTTAGAAGCTACTCAAGTGGCAAATTCGTTGAAGGGAGCTACTATGTTTAGAGATTACTCTGGGTAAACTACTTCGCATTTGAATGAATTTTTCAGATGAACTTACGAGGTTTTATTCGTATTAGGTTATAAACAGGCCTCAGTAAATTATTTTTAACTATCAAATAATGACTTTGCTTTTGGAGTTATATCTATGCCTCTTCAGCGCGAAACAGGAGTTTGAACCACTTATGACAGCAGACTTTGCCAACTCCTCGATTTGGCAACGTGTGCTTGATTCACGCGGATTGTTATTTTGGATTCAACCGAAGTTGACAGGTCCGTTATTTCTTCAAATGCTGCTTTTATGATATGCTCTCCTTTTGCCCGAAACCATGCTTGAATATTTGCGATCCTATCGACTAAGTAATGCCGCCTAAAATTCCTCCAATATATTTCTGACAATTGCAAGATCCTATTATGCGAATCTCGAAGTGGCTTACAGACATTTTTTCGTATAGCAAGTTTTTGATTGGTTCGATTAGCCGCTCAGCAAGGCACTATGTACTAGGACTCTACCTGGAATTAAGTAACTTCAGGATTGTCGGCAACGTTTTGCGTAGGTTAAATCTAGATACGCAACCCTTATATTAGTATCTCGAAGTTTACAATTGCAAAACTATTCGGGATGAGTGGGTGGGATTAAGTTACAACACCTATATTCGATTGTTGATGGTCTAAGTTATAACCATGGCGTTTTCAAGCGTCTTAGTAGTTTACTTAAATAAATGCTTACACTTTTTCAAAATAAATGAAAGGATAATTTATAAGAAGAAATATATGGTAAAGTTTTTTTGAATGCGCAGAACCACTCCTACCAAATTCAGAGGAACACCTACTCACTTTTCCCTCAACAATGCCACCATCAAGTAACGTTTTCGTTTGTTAACACTGCATAAGTGTCATTCAACACTTTTTATGCTAACAACTTTTGCTAAAGACGAAATACTTTTTTGTCCAATGAAAAAATGGATGTTCTGACACAGAGGTTTCTAAAATGATTCAAAAAATAGTTGCTCCTTAAGAAGGGGTTTTTCCTTTTTGGATAACGTGAGGCAAATCGAGTTTGTTATGCATGTCTTTGAGTAGTTCCTATAAGTCACATCCTGTTATTATTAAATAAATCTGAATTCTTTGATCTTGTTTACTTTAAAGGCTATATTTTTAATGGACAGAAATAATTTTAACCAGTACATCAGGGCTTTGTCTTTGGGTATTAAAAAGCACGTGTGATTTGCTGGATTCGTTTGTTGTCACCTCAAATGATGGCCCTCTAATAATTAACTGAAAGGGTACTACTAAGTACGTGAGTACATTTGTTGATCGAACGAATTCCTTTGTAGATCCTTTTACTTCGACACCCTGGACATCCCAATCAAATGTGATTTCTAATGAATGTATGAAGTTCAAATTTGATTTTTATTATTACTCAAGGAACATATTCTACCAAATGCAATGCTAAAGGCATGACTATGCTAGTCTTCAGTAGAAAAGAAAAAACGTGTTTGGTTAAAAGTTTACGTATTTTTATCACATTATGTTCAACGATTCGCACTCAACCTATGGCTTCATGCTCGCTAAAAAATATGTAAGGAAAAAATTTGTCGGTAATAAACGTGGGCTTTCCTGCCCCATTTTTAGCAAATTTTTGCATGGACAGCCTCTTGATTTAGCTTACCAACCTTGTAAGTGTCTAACTCTACTCATATTGGTGAGCTACAAAGAACTCTTGGATTGTGTTGTCACTCTACCTCCCCAAATACAGCATTAGCTTATACTTACTGCCGGTTTGGTCGAGACCACTTCCTATCCCTAAAATACTAGTCACTCAAACAGGTGATTATCCTTGAATTGTTTTTCCTAAAGGTGTATTCACGTATGGAGTGTGTCCCAACCTTTAACTTTTTCGCCGTAGTGCAGTGAATGACACCAAGATCGAGTTGAGTGGAGTTCATTTCATTGCGGGATCATTTCACTACGTATGATTTTTGTAGCCATTTTCATTGAAGGAACCCTTGTTTTAATCAGACTTGTGATCAAGTCAGATTTCAAAATGCAAAAGACGCTTTCAACTTGGCATATTCTGCCATTTGGAAAAATAGTACTGCTTTAATCAATAAGTGTCTGAAGTAAGGCGAGAATATAAACGCATTAACGTTTGCAACGCACATTGTCCTATATAGTTTCGTAACTTTCACTATCAATAGAATTTGCTGTGACATCAGGCGTCGCAACATCCATGAGTATGATCATAGTGTCACTCCATATGTTACTTGTAAGCTATAACCATTGCACATTTGAAGTTACTTTTAACCTACAACTTGTAAGTGTGAGACATCTTCAAGTAGTCATGGAACAACCAGAAAAAAGGCAAGTTTCAACTCCAAAAATTATTGAGCATCAGCAAATGTTGTCATCACCTGCAAACGATGAAATTATTCTTGTAAGTCCGATGATGCAGCGATTCGGAACACTTTGCATTTGAAAGCATTGCTCTAGTCGTATAGACCAATGCAAAATGTGTGTAATTTCCATGCCTAGTGCTTAGCTTAGCACATTTTTGAACCTTGGAGCTTCAATCCTAACAATTTGGTTGTGCTTCTAATTTATAGCTTCTTACTTTTCGTAGGAAAGTTTCATCTCTTGTTGCATTTTGATTATAGATTTGTGTCTTCGTTTGGTCATTTATAAAATGAGTGAAGGTTACTTTGAGCTTAATGCTAAGCATTATTTGCAAAGATCCTGGTTGTGCACAAGTGACCTCCTCACCCGCTGCTTTGCCTGAATCTCCTTCTATCTAAGACCTTTTAATGTCTAGTGACAAATGGTTTAATAGGTCCACCGAAACCCGTAGTTCTCTTGTGTCTAATCTACTTTTTATCTTCGATATCACCTTGGTTGGAGTTACATTGTGAATGCACGTGTATTTGGAAAGTACTTTCTCCGATGCGTTTAGACTTTAGCACTACGTTACTCAATTCCTGACTACGAAAACATCACTGCTAATGTTTTATTCTGAACATAAAATTAGGGAGCAAATCGTTTTTCCTTTGCTGCATTTGAACAATTTTTGTTTACATTATTTTCATGGCATTATTCCACATTCGCGCCTGTCCGCTTTTTCATAAATATTTTAGGGTTTTCGTAAATGTTGGGTGATTTCTTGGAATCCATTTTGCTTATTTTTCTGCTAAATTGTCTAGCTCCATCTTGGCACAAAATTTTTAGTACATTTCTAATGCCATTCATGTGTGGCGGGCCTAGTCTCAGCGTTTTCCCGTATTTATCGATTTCAGTACACGTACCTTCTACTTCCTTGGAATGTACGTAATATTGTATGCTAACACCACTTCCATGTGCAATTTATTCATTGTGACATTTTTATATTTACTCAGTAACATCACATCCAAATCTAACTCCGTACTTCTTGTGCATTAATTAAGTGTCAATTTCGGAGGCGACTGCGGCAATCGAAACAACAGAAGGTATGGCCTAATGTTTGAACTTTCCTAGGGTCATTTGTCATAATCAGAGCTGTTGATGGCCAATATGCAATAAAATTTCGATTTGAGATGGAAGTATCAGTCGCATCTTTTGTGGCAAGAACATTAATTAAGCGACAAATTGAAGTATTGAGGCCTAAACATGAAAGAACTGGATTGTATTTACCTTTTGAACGTAACTAATTGCTTACTACAGATAGAGTAGTTTTATGCGAATTTTGGATATTGTCTCGCAGTTTTTGTTAATCTCTTCCGATGTCATTACGTGCATTTCATTTAACAGTTTCCTGTCTTTTTACCTTTTTACTATGAAAACGTCGTATCTGTGATTTGTTTGTTGAGTAACAATGAAAGACTGTTCAAGTTGTCTTAAGAGCTATGTTTTCCCCGATTCTGCGTTTTGCTTTAAGAGAATGGAAGCCATCACGATTGAGCATTGACCTTTGCATGCAATCGGAAACAAACAAAAATGTGGTTTCTACACATTAATCATAGGTTTTGTATGCTCTAATCACAATTTGTCCTCAAATAACTATGCGCCGATTTGTGGTACGTGATCGTAACGTGAAAAGCTTTTGCAGAAAATGACCATTTAGGAGAATCTGTGTTCTGACTAATGTCTTTGATTCTCACTGTCATGGAAAATCATTTTATTGCGCATCTTCACTTTTGTTCACAACTTTAAGTCTCTCTAGTGAGTTTTAATGTTCATTAACTGCTTCTTTAAAGGTAGCAAAATTATCTTTTTTGAACGGAATAACATAATTTTATGTTGGTTTTCTAGTGTGATAAAAATGATTCCCATTACGTTGTAAACAAACCAGAAGCATACACAAATTGATTCTCTAAAAAATTAAGTAAAATATTGTTATTGTGTGATGGATCTTTCGAACGCCGATAACACAGAACCGTCAAAATTCTCCAACCTTGTTACCTATTGTGAGCCTTAAAGCCCTGATTCTAAACATTCGACATGCATTAACCTGGTCTCAAAAATTCTTACTTTTCATTGAGTCGTAACTTCTGATGGCAAAATGCTTTTTGAGACAAGCGGTCATAAGGATCTCATCTTATTTACCTCTCCTGAGGACCATGGTGCCTGCTGTCAGCTATGTTGAAGAAAATATATATGATTTGGCTACATTAAAAAGTGCAGACTTCAGTGACCAAGTATAACAATTGATTTTAAAGCATCTACCGGATTATTTGAAGCAAATGCGACGACGTCCACATTTATGGATGGCTCAGAGACAACCTCGAGACTTTTTACCGATGGTATGCGGTCGGCAGGCAGTAAAAATGTCGACTCAAAATTCGATGTGTCTCAGGAAACAAACGAACTGATGACAGAAAACACATCCACCTTGTTTTCGACGGAGGAGTCTCAAGATTTCGTTGCGGGGATTCAAACGGCTGCACGCATCACACCTCAACCGCGAGTCGTCTCCCTACCAAAAGTAACGGTGTTTCTGGGTGCTCAGGCATCACAAAATGGACTTACTAACACATTTGCAGGTAAGTCAAAGTTTTAAGGGGTCAGGAATTTAACAAATTGTCTGACAAGGTGATGATTCATAAATGTGGACACCGTGCATCGCTTTCGGATCAGCAGTATTTTTTTTCGAATTAACCATACGTGTGAATCTTTTGGTTTATTTGGGCAAGCTTACAACCAAAAAAGCTATAAATATGATCAGTGGTCATTAAAATCTTATTATTGTATTCTTCATTCTGTCTCTTAGGCAGCAAAGTGGTCTAAAGAACTAAACTTATCAAGATTCTAAAAAAATTTTTCGAGCGGTGCGTTGTCGAATTTATACGAAGTTATTGTAAAACAAAAGCGCAGAACAGTATTTCTATTGTTGTTCCCGTGCATTTTTGATGATAGAGTAGGGGTGAAATTTGCGCTTCTGATTTAGTTGCGGGTCTCACCTTGAGCGAAACCTACCTGCAGGAAGTCTTGAGGCGTTTTCCGCACTGTGACAACGGGGACACTTGCTATCTACTAGACGATGCAGCTTTCGTCATGGCTGTAAATAACGGACGATTGAATTATCAGGTAATTCGAAGACATAGGGTCGCAAATTTATTGTGATTACTATTTGTGTTTAGTACTCCATTGTCACAGTAGGGATAAATGTTTAAGGTACGAATTTCCTATCAGGGGTAAAAAAATCAACCTCAAACGCTTTAATATCTTTTTTAAATGCAGGTATCACTGCGCGCTAAACAGAAACTAATGCATAATTACTGCGCACTTTGTGACGCACCGTTATTTTTACCAAATTATAAACACTTTAAGCTGAGCTCCCATTTGTCTGAAAAGAGCTTCAGAAAAGCTAACAATGATCTGCATTATTAGGCTTTTTCCTGGCACGTGAATTTTTTTGATTCTGAACATAATACTCTTTCAGATCTGTTCTAGTCTTAGTGGGACACTTTAGGGTAAAGTGTAAATGCATTGCATCATATTTTACATGAGTCCATTAAAAGGTAATGTTATTGCATGACATAATTTGATTACTCCTCTTTAAGATTGGTCATTTTCTTGGGCACGTTGATCCGCCGCTGATGGAATCTCTTCTGGAAAATTTGGTTTACAGCAGGTATATCTCCGTTGAGCTTCACATGGATCACGTGTTTTTTTGCTTTGCAATTCAGGTCATGTTAATGGTCCCAATCAAAAGTATTCGTGTTAAAATACACTGCCGACACACAAACGTCTACTTGATTTCTTTCAGTGCCACATTTTAAACAGAGGGCCCGTATTGTTGTGATTTCTTCAATGGATTTCTTGGTAACCAAATGTCACCCAGCGTATGTAGGCTACACCTGAGCCTCTAGTTAGGTAGATGAACTAGGCGCACTGCATTTAATTCGAATTGATAATTACTACGATTCATTTGTGAATTCGTATTAGGGGTCCACCTCAGCCACTTTGGCCACGCTGATGACCTAGCTCTAAGCCCTTTGTAACAGTTCTCAGATTTAGTCTTTCTAGTACTAGTTCTAAAAATATATTATGCCTGTGGGAAATCCTACAAGTTATTGCACATTCACTTCACACCACTCGATGTTTTCCTTTTTTTTTTTAGAGTGAGGTATTACGACCATCAAGCTGTCTGCGATTCCGCTCACCTTGGTGAAAAGAACTCCACCGCGTCTGCAACTAATTTGTTCCCTGTAAGTACTATTTACTTTTGGCATAATTCCTACTCTTCCAGGTTATTTACATTGTTATCTCTACAGAACTTAGTCAGAGGCCTTTGTCAACTGTTTTGTCCCAATTTCTGGCTGTCGGCCCTTCAGAAGACCCTGGCGGTCGTTATCAAATTGACTAAGTGAGCAAACATTAAATTTGTTGTTGCTCATTCCTTAGATTGTATAGAATATAAGATCACTATATTTTATATTTCAGTGTTCTCATTACTTTTTCACAAATGTTTATCAGTAAGTTTCCTTAAAGACGCAAAATCCAATTTGTGCCTTTTTGTCCACCCATGTTACTTTTAGTTGGAAAATTTTGAAACATTTCTCTTATAAGTGATAACATTTATGTTGTCGTGCATAGTAGCATGCAACATAGTTATGCGACCTTCAGCGCTGCTACAAAAGTACTTAATACCGTAACAGCATACCAGTCGTTTCAATTTCGGGCATTTGCTCATTATCTTACGTCATAGATGCTTTCGCTCTGGACCAAGGCGTTGACTATGTGAATTGTGTCAAATCAACCTATCGTTATTACGCTACTGACGGGGCCAACTTCAGAAAGGAGCCTTTTAGCTCAGTGGAGGTTACCGGAAGCTTCAGCTGCTCGCCTGAATGCACCCGCCAATGGTCGTCGTCATCCATACCCGAGACTAATCTCAAACTCATTAAGACCGACCCCGTATGTACATGCATCAAAAAGGACCATGATTGGCAGCTCACTCCATCCATAGGTATGATCAAATGACAGCAGCCATAAAATTGGAAACGAGTCGAAACGACGTTTAGTCATCGTAGGAGCACTAAATGTTTGATGCCGCGCATCAATTCATTAAGCTAGAAATGGAAACCCATTTTCATTGCATCATTACTACTTGATTTAGAAAAAGTTAAGTTTTACGAATTCCCTATTATTATTGCATTTTAGAATTGTCGAAGTAAATTTAGCACCATTTTATGGGCTGAGAGGTGGTACGTATGCATCGTCACTCAGCCCTAAAAATTTCTCCCTTTTGAACGTTCAACATTTTTCAATGAAATGAATCAGTAGCGCTTTTAATTAAAAGTTCGAACATATGTGGAGAAGGCCTTTAACACTACTATGGTGACTTTAATAGAGCATGGCACTTCTAGATGTAGCTGTTGTAAACTGTTTATCGGATCATAAATAAATGCGTAAATGTATAAAACTATTTGGCACTCAACTCTTGTAGCTTTTATGTATTTTTGGAATCTATCACTACGTATTTCACTCATTAATGGATGGTGAATAGCTAGATGAAAGGCTTATTTTGGATTTGGTGTTGTAGTAGTTTGAATATTTTAAATGGCACAAACCCGTTAATTTATTTGGTACTATGATTTGATGTTTAAAGATTACATTTCCAACAAAACTGTGGCACTTTCTTTCTAAGATATCTAGTTTCGGGTGGATTAACAGTTGAACACGCGCCTTTAAAGTGTATGAGGTCTGGCATTGGAATCAGTGGGTTTATGTTCAAGGTAGAAAAGACATATACTGTTTGCCTTCTAGCTTGCTCTTTGTGTGATTCTTCTAGCTGAAGACATTTCGATTTGCCAGTCAGCCCAAAATCCGCGATATCGACGTCCAATCACAGCATGTATGACGTGAACCTATCCTTTTTCACGAGCTTGCATTTTAGTCTTTCAGACGCTTGTGGGTGCCCCTCACTATTCAATCTGTTATGCAATTCGGCATGCTTGCTTGTTTATGGAAAGTCGTTGCTGGTATCATTGGTGGTGATGCAAATAAAGACATATGATTATTTAAAATGTAGCTTTTACCACATCAGAAGTGGGAAGTGGATCCATGAAACAGTAAGAATAGTTATTTTAACGGTTCCCATGTGCATTGTGAAGGCTACAGGTCCCAAACCTTTCCATTCTCCGTTAAAGTCAATGGTTCATTCGTATTTTAAACTATGGTCAAAGATTGGAAGCTGTGGACAGGTATTTCATTTTAAATAAAACCAGGGCAGCTGTTATATGGCTGTTAAGCGAATAAATCAGAGCCGAATTGATGGGGATGGACAATTTTTGGACATTCTCAAAATGTTTTACTGTTTTGCATCAAATACTTCCGATTGATTGTACTTAGGCAAAATTACAACTCATTTACAAGCGAGCCGTTATGTATTGATTAGGAGATTACAGTCCCTGTGGTAGTTACAATGAGTTTAACCCAAAACTCCTAAAGATTAAATAGGTTGCCAAGTTAACATAGGCTAGGTGAGAGTGGAGCATTGTTCTACTCTGTGGTCTCGAAACATCGGCTACTTATCGTTTTGAAAGTAGAGCGCATTTTGACTAATTGGGCCTTGTGTTGGTTTACGCTTAAAATTTATGCATGGCATACTTTTCATCCGCGAAATATTTGTGACCCTTTAAATTTGAATTATGATGAGACACAACCATGGCCAGGACTGAGAGAAAAGGGGCTGTGGCATCTGCATATCTTGTTAAAATTATGTACATTTTTTATCCACTTGATATCGGAAAAGGATGGATGTAGGCAGAATAAGTTTCTTAGCGAAGCAAAAGGGCAATTTTTGATGTGTGTGTGCAAACAGTTGTATTTTCATGATTATTGGAGTGCATGACGCGTGCGGTTTAGGAACAGTAAAAGTCCTACTTTTGGTTATTTTAGGGTGCATTTGGCCGTTAAGATCTTTTGGTTTTTCTTCCCTCAAACATCACGCGTTCTTGGAGGCGGTGGTGGTGGCTGTGCGTGCTGCAAAAACTGCGGCAACTGAAAAGGTGGCCCCGCCGACGCAGCTGAATTAAATGGTGGTGGAGGTGGTGGCATGTGAATTCCACCAGGGTAGGGCATATCAAACCGTCTGGAGGGATCAAATGTCCCTGATACCACTGATTGAGACGGCTGTAGTTTCGATGACTCAAAGGGGTTGACCACTGAGAGCTGAGAATTATTGTTTGAAGCTGCAAAATCGGTGTTTGCCGAGTCTTTTTCGTCCGACTGTTGGCCAGGACTCTTACTGGGATCCATCTTCATGGAGGCTGTAAAGTGAAAGGGTGGTGGAGCACCAGGGTAAGCCCCACCTCCACTTCCGGCACCAGCACTATTATACGAGGGCTGCAGATTGTTGGGATGCTGTGATGGAGCACCCGAGTCCAAACTTGAAACAGTACTAGGGCATCCACTGTGGGAACCTCCGCCTCCATCACCAGCTCCACCACCGTGTCCTTCTTCTGCTCCGCTGCTATCATGTTTGCTGTTTGTGCTATTCAAATTTGGTGCTCGAGCTTGCAACTTTTTGCTTTTCATTCTTCGATTCTGGAACCATACTTTCACCTAAATATGCATTTCTTTTAATAGACTTGGATCGCATTTTAATCGATTCACAGGTTTTTTTAGGTAACAAGTGGCGAGGAGTTTTTAGTACAAAATAAAGAACTCATCGATTTGCTGAACCACTTGCCCCTCGGTGGTACAAAAAAAGCAAACAAACTTAGCAGGAATAGGTAATTAGTTTTCTTAAGTACAATTGTAAGAAGCCGCTTAGAATGCTAACTTATGCTATGTTAACTTGAATGTTGAATTTCTTAACACTTCAGACTGAACCTTTAATTAAGTAAAGATCAACTGGTCTAATAATAAATCATGTTTTATTAAATTAGAGTGAGATTAATTTAAACTTAATACATACGTTATTTGTTCTTGATAAGTTTCTATAATATTTTTCCCTCAAATGGACTGCAAGAAGGAATGTGATTTTCCAACTAACTTACCACTCCTATGCCAAAATTTGGGGTGAACCACGCATACATTATTATTAAACCAACACGACAAATACCAAAAAAGTCTTATCATTACTTAGTGCTCAAATTCCATATAAGAAGGGCGTAATTGTAGCATCTTTATTTTTTTAAAAAAGCTGAGGCCGTTGACATGGCCCTGAGGCCACACTACTGAGCGGGAGCACAAATCGTGGGGACTCAGGTGCAGCGTAATCAAATCCAGGGTTGAGCAAACTATCAAGGCACTACAGTACTTATTTGGCATTTGAATTTGAACCGAAATAGGAGTAACTTTTCCTTAATAATATATCTTTGCTAGGCTAATTCGAGCAAGAGCTATAATCTCCCTTTTATTAGGAATAAAGCAATTAACCCATTAACTATAAAGTTGAAAGGTATGATCGAAAAGCGGCCTCTAACCACGAACCTGACGCTCTGTCAGGTGAAGTTTGCATGAGATCTCCCATCGCTTTTGGCGAGTGATATACGTAGCAACGAGGTATTCATTCTCAAGTACCATCGTTTGATATCGTGTATACGGCTTCCTCTTTTTCCTCCCACGAGGTGCATCTGGGATACAAGTGAAAGTTTATTATCCAGTCGTTCTAAAACAGTTGTCTTAACAAAAAATGGACTATTTTTTATAGCTCACCATCCTCTTCGCCGTTATTTGGCATCATTGAAGATGGCATAAAGCATGGAGGTGGCCCCAATCGGTTGGTGGCATCCGAAGAGGTTGGAATTGTAGCCATCGGTCCAGAGCCGTTCCCTAAAGCCAAGGCTGCAGCGGCGGCGGCCGCCTGAACGCTGTTTGCAATTCTTGGGGTCTGAAAAAGGCCCGGTGGGGTTGGGGCCCCATGGGGTTGTGGTTGGTTCGGCTGGGGTCCGAAGTACTGCTGATGCGATTGTGGTGGAGGTGGTGGTGGTGGTGGTTGATGAGATGTAGGTGGAGACAGCACTGGAGACATCATGCCTGCGGCATGGTGATGCTGCAGACCATTCGAAGACGATTGAAAGAGGCTTCGTGGTGGAGGTGGTAATCGTCCTGGTGTTCCACTTGTTAAAGTATCAAGGAATCCTTCTGATGGATGCTGTTGTCCCAACAAAGACTGTTCGCTAACTCCTGTGAAAAAAACAAGGAAAACGATGTAAATTTGTGTACATTCTCTTCTATCCATAAATATTCTTGTTGGCTAAAGAGCACTTTAATTGACAAATCAATATCTATGCAATTGCAGATTGTTTACGTATTTGCTAAACAAAGCGATAGGAACTGCTACAACTTTAATATAAAATCAAATAAAGTTATGGATTTTTTAGCTGAATTAAAGCTAGAATCGTTGTTTCAAAGGCCGTTTGGCAGGTTGCAAATTGACAACATATATGACAGCTATAAAAATCAGTTAAATGTTAAATTAGCTTGTTGAGTCACGGTTCCTCGAAAATAACTGGTTTTATGCTGTCTAATTTGTACAAAACCGTTGCTATGCTGTACGGAATGTTATTTTAACGACCAAATGCGCTACTAAATCCAAAACATCTGAAGTCACTCACCACTGACTTCAATTTATTGAATTATAACCTGTCTAAAAAGGTTAAAGCACTGCTTTCCGCAAAGTGAAACGGGGACGGATTTGCTCCTTTTAAGATAAAACGTTAGCATAGGTGTTTTGTCATTACACAATATCAGAATCTTTTTAACCTAATGTGTGACACTACTCTTGCTCTGTTTATTTTCTTGTGAGAGTAGGAATGATGATTGTTTCTGAAATGCCACGAGTAAATGCTTAATCGATGGCTTGTTAACATGAAAAGTAGCTATTTCGGGTAATAAAGCAATGAGTGACTTTCAGTACATCACTATATATTGGTAAACAGTATTTTAATGCCAAATTTTGGTTTGAATGTCCTTAAAAAAGGAGGATGAAAGGCAGTATTGAGCCTATATTTGTCTCTATGTGTTGAACTATTTAATGTTCGAATTTGTCCAATTCATTTACGCACATTTCATGTTCACTGAAAAACTATGCAATGTTTAGCAATTGTGCAACTTACAATTGTTTCTACTTATGAAACAACTGTTGAATTAGCCTTATTTTTTTACATTTTACTAAAGCACATAACAGATTCCTGTAGCATCGCTGCAAACAAAAACAGTGTTTTCCTTGTAGACGACATGAACTCGATCTGAATTTCATTTTGAATCACCGAGATTATCTAGAATTGTTTACAAGCACCCATTGCTCTCCTCTTCAAGTTCAAACCTACCTCCAAAACCTGGAATACTAGGGTTGTCATATCTGGACATGTCACCAATCCTTCCAGAGCCACTGACACTAGCCTGTCTCAGAGTGTTCATTGTTGCTGCTGCTCCAGTTGAGACAGGAGTTGACGCCGGTACTCCAGCGATTTCCCTCAATAACGCTCCCAACGATTTGGAATCACCAAGTGTTTGCTCGCTTTCAGTGGAACTACGAGGAGGGAGGTTTCCAGTGGAACTGAACGGAGGGCTTCTGAGTCGACCTGCGGACTGAGGTGGTGAGGGGGCCTCTGTATTAAAAGGTCGGTAGAGCGGACGATGTTGTGCGGCTAAAGCAGCTGCTGCTTGCAGGGATGGTGAGTTAGCAAATTCGCTGTTCGCAACACAGCCGTTCCCAACGAATCCGGAGAGATCAGAAAGAAAGTCAGACTGCGGTGCAGGCTTTCGGAAAGGCATTTCAGTGGCAGCTTTGGAAGACTGCTGCATCAGTTGTTGTAATGGGTAAGCAGAGGGAATGCGAGAAAATGAAGAAATAGAATAATCCGCTGCGCCGCTGTGATAGTCTGACTCGGATGGTATCGGCTGTGGGGTTGACTGAGGTGGTTGACTGGAGGACTGGGAAAAAACGCCAGGCTGGCTGTTGATCATACCAGACGATGTGTATGGGTTGCGAAGATCAAACGTGTTTTGTATGCTGGCCATATTGACTAAATGAAATTGGTATAAAAGTATTGATTTTCCCTCGGCAAACACATTGGACTATGACAACAGGATTTCTGAGTCTGTGTCACCGTCTAGCTTCGACGATAATTTTTCACTGGCTTTGTAACAAAAGCGTCTTTTGGGCGTTAAAGCAGAGGCGATTATCTTTGGCAGAAAAGGAGAGTTTACAACGAATCTGGGCATTAAAATTGTGTTTAAAATCTTGAGGACTTGAACGTTTAATAATGTTGGATTTCATTAACTAGGCTTTAAACAAACCAATGCCCCCTTTGCCAAAACTAGTGCAGTCAGGGTAGATAACTCAGATTTCACTTAGAAAGGTTCAATATCTTGGAAAAAAGCAAGAACAAATCACCCGTAGCTATTTAGCAATTTTTTGTAGTGCCGACAGGCAGAGTGTTTAGGATATGACAGCCCAAAAGGAGGAGTTGTGGTCTTGCTAAAGGTACAGCATTGCACGTTAGTCCAATTACGGTCCAAACTAAGATCGATTTTTTTCTCGTATCAAGCACGATTTTAAACTTGTGTATTGTTCTTGATTGTTACTAATCTGTCGCCCCCATTCAATATACCCTTACGATCAACAATCGTTCTTTGGCCGGACCTCACAGATACCTTAAGTAGTCTTTTTATACGGATGAGTAGTTAGTTAACTTATCAGGACTGTATTCGGCTTGAGTGGTGAAGGATGATAAAGAGCTAGACGATGCGGTGGCTAGACACACGTATGAGCCCACCACTTTGGGGTCCTTAAACGGCTTTCATTGATCAAAAGGAGCATGCACCAGTGTGCCTGATGATGCGTTCACAAGCTTTTGCCTCTACACCCTGGGAGTCTAACCGTCGTTTCATGAGGGAGGTGAGATAGTTAGAGAGACAATAATTAAAAGTGTGGGTGTCAAAGTTCAGTTTAGTAGAATTTTGGTAAGTCAATGGCAACCCAAAGGAATTGTGAATTGAGTAAATTTATAAAAACCATTTCAAAATAGAGCTTGAATAGGATAAGACAACCCCAGTTTTGATTATGTGACAACTAAGTATGATTTAATTTTGCGAAAATTATATTGCAAATTTGATAGCAATAGTGGCAACGTGCCCAAAGTAACGAGATTTCGGCACATTCTCTTACTAAATATTAACTCTTTCACTCCGAGAAATTATAATCCAGTTAACTTTTCAACAAAAAACAAAAGCGCTGAAGTCAGTCTTCTAACCTTGTAAATTATGGAGCGAAACGCCACATGAATCTAAAGAGTGGAAACATCATGCTATTGACTAGTTGAAAACAATTCTGCATAATCCTTAGAACCCTTCACTATTAATCAGTTTAGATTTGTGCCTCAGATTCTTCGTGCGTGTTGTATTTTGCAGAAAAAAAGGGGAAGTTTACTATTAACATTAAAGCAGGAACATGGGTTGCATTGAGCTTTACTATTAGCAGACGCTGGCAGCACTATCACACAAGTTCATTCTTTTCCACTGAGCACAAGCCTACATTGGCAAAAAGGGTATGCTGACGGTAGATAAAACTGAAAACTAGCAACCTCATCACACAAGTTTGCATGAATACACAAACGCACCCGTCGATCAGAGAACTAAAACAGTGAGACATTGTCAATCAAATTTTGGTGGTCAACACAGTTTGACTTTCACTACCTGTCCGTCAAGTATCAACATTTTAAACAGGTTGTGTTTGTATATACTATTAAACACCAATCTGCTTGGTAATCTGAAAAAGGATGAGTTATTCTCGTAGTCCCTTGATTCGGTGTTTTACCTAACATTATATGATAATTTAGGGGCTTTTGTACGAGCCATCGAGTTAGTTTTTTAGGCTGGAACTCTAGATGCACAAAAGGAGACCCTAAGATTCCCACCAATGTCAAGCATGTAAAAACAGTAACCACAATATTTTAAGCTATTGGCAAAGACTAAATCGATTTTCTTAAGATTAACCCGCTAGCGCCTTGCAAATGTTATGGTTTGTTTCCCCATTTATTCTTACTATTTCAGTCATGCAGAAGGTCAGCTCACCAAATAGTGCTAAAACGAAAGCGGTAACTTTGGAGTTGCCGGCTTAATAGGGACAATACGTGTAATTCAACGGTAAAACACGAAACATTTCAACGATAGTTGAAAAATACTGACTTTGGTGCAAGGCACATGCACCTCATTCTGCGAATTCCAGGTCTAATTCTTGGATTTAGTTAAATTTGTTTAAAACTGATCAACCACGCTTCTTTTAAACAAATCGTACATATTAAAGCAATGCGTGATTTTTTTAGGAAAACACCGTGTTATGCTTTCACAATGCCTTCATCCACTAGGACCATGATCGTTGTGGTGGTAACCCTTGGCAAATGCCGACTGCCTGGATCCATCTTGAAATATGAAGCCTCTTCAAACCAGGATCCTGTTACTTGAGGGCTTTTCGTATAATTTGCATGCATTTCTTAAGCGCTGAGTTTGTTACACGTATGCGAACTCGGTCAGGAAATTATGAAAGACAGCAGTCAGTTTGAAAATGAAAATTTTATTTTACCACTTTTGAGTACCATTTTTTACTTTTACAGGTAAATAACAATAGATTGCAAAATCAAAACCTATGCTTGGGTGAAAATGTCAAATTAGATTTGTTTTAGGTTATTTAATGCACAGCAAGCTATCAACTGTAACCATAGTACCATTGATGAGTTATGCTAAGGTACTTTCCAAATTGAATTGGTTGCGGAGGGATTCCAACACTAAGCCAATAAATCTTTTGGCTGTAAACACTCCACATGCAGAGTCTTAGTCTAGATTTTACGAATGTTTGCGGTTCAAGTGAACATTGTTTTGAATGCTCCGTACAGTAAGAAGGTGATACATGAAAGGAACTGCTGCTGCGTACCATTAGGCATCAAGATGCACATGGTCAAGGTGTCCGAGAATAAAGAACTGCCCCGTGGATCACCTGTGTAGACCATCTGGAGTAGATCATCTACTTGGTCACGTAAAGTCTCTAAAGTTTTTACGCTCCATTCGAGGATTTAATCTATTTACCAACAAAATTTTGGTGGAATTTCACTTGTGCTAATTATGTTATTGTGCGAAATAACAAGGAATCATAAGATTCCTGACTTTGTGTTCTTCGAAGCTTAAACACTGCGCTTGCAATCGTTAATATAAGATGCGTTCGAGCACAAAATTTGTTGCTGTTGCGTATTTTCCTACTACTCGGAGCGCCACTTTCTCGATCGATCATCTCTGATAAATTAGGATTTGATGGTATATAAATAGCAAACGCCTTGTTTTACAGGAATTCAAGCAAGAAAATAGGACTGAAAAGTGGACTGAACAATAAAATCTAGGAATGTTTTGCTTTATAAACCTTTGCAAACTGCTTCCTATACGAAGGGCAGGCGTTTTCTGATATTAGCTAATTCATGCCAAAGGTTATTTAAATAATATTGATCCTTTCATGCATTTCAGGAGCTTATCAAAAAGCGAGCAGTAAAATACCCTTCTTTAATGATATGTTGGAGCACTGGCTTAGAAATTTTTAACATAGTTTATCAAGAGGACACGCAGAACTAAAAAAACTGCAAAATTCACTCAAGTATGGGCAGAATAGGGCAATAATTTTACAAAAGACCATCGTGAAAATAAAAGCACTTTCTTTTTTTGTGCTAACGTTAAAATGACTAATAAGAATGGAAGGTAGTTGGGATCTATGAATTCAAATTAAACACAATCGGGCATAAGGTCCATTCGAAAAAAAATAGCCAAATGCTATTACTTTCCATCTGAGAAAGACTGCTAATTGGGTATCATTAAAACAGCCATTTAGTTAAAACTATATTTCCACCGAGTTTGCTTCATTACCTTAATGCGTTGCGATAAAGTTACATATGGTTCCGCTAAAAGCAAATAGTCCGAAAGCTTCTTCTGACTATTTTAATGGTGATGGAACAGAAGCAGCAAAATGTCCTTTTATCCATAAGATTGATTTGTAATGCTTCCCAAGTAACTCTTCATTCTACTTCATTTGTTTGAGCACGTTTCACACTTGATACACATTGCTCGGCCTTGCACCGTGTTCATGGTTCAAAGTTTGCTTTTTGTTTAAAATACGCAGGGTACACCTGTTTTAAGGTTTCCTTAATTTAAAAAAATGCGTTTAAATGTTTTAAAATGCCTTTTAATTAAGATATTTTAATCGAATTGCCATTAGTACGAAAACTGCAACAGCAACAACGCGAACAAAACTGGTTGTACATAGCTGACGGAAACCCTCCCATCAGTTGTTAGGCATTATGCAATTTTAAAATGTTATTGTTACTTGTAATGCAAACGCGTGCAAGAGCGCTTTCTTTTCGTTTACTTGCATCAACGATTTTCGCATCTTTCGTTACAGTGTCAATCAGGCACTATGCTCTACATAAATTCTCATGCTTAGCACATGCGCACGTGTGTATTTGATCCAAAAAATTTCCTAATTTCTTGCAAATCCCTTTAGTTTCCTCTGCGTGAGAATTAGATGACGATGCGCGTATGTGTGCATTGTGAATTCAGTTTCAGAGGCACGAGGAGATTATAAGAAAGCATACAATTATCTTGAAATATTCAAGAGGACTTTGGCTCAATGTAATATTGGATGCAACCAATTATGTTTTCCAAGTCACAAAAATTTAGCCTAATTAGCCTGCCCTTATTTAAAGAACTTCACTAATTTCATCAAAATGTAATGCAGCTTCACAAATGGCCTGCGTTTATTTGTGCATCATAGCAACGGGAATGCCATAAAAGAAAATAGAAACATTACAGGTTTTACTCCATCTTAAACCTTATCGTGAATGCCGCATAAGGTTTCTTAAATCAACAAACTTAAGGAGTTTCAGCTAATATTCATTCAAGTCATGGGATATAAATAAGGTCATAGATCTTACCATCTTGCTAGTCTTATCGCCTAAAGTCACAACAATTGATGCATACGTCGTGTTTACCAAAGAATTTTTCCGAAGTACAATGGAAATAGTATTCAAACCATGCATTAATTGATGATAGCAGGACTAAGTGATATTTGGGAGTGGCAAATTGATAAGCAAAATAGTAAAAAGAGTAACGTAGATATAAATAAATATAATTCGTCTTCTCCAATGTGTAGTCAAACAATTGCACAAGGGTATTCTTTTCAAAAATCAAGTTGACGATGATGTCACTCATCAACACAAAATTAATCTGACAAACGGTATTTAATAAATTATTCTCTAATCGGTTATTTCATAACTTCCCATTAGGGCATGTGATGCACATTCGAAGGGTAGAAAATCGTTCATAAGGCCCAGAAGGGGCTATTATAAAGTCAAACGACTGCTTCCCGATTGCGATGCTATCACAATCCCAGTAGACATGCAACAGGAAGGAGTCACCACAAGTCTCAAGCTGGAACACGCAGCTGCCAGCATTAAGTCCGTGCACGTACGCAGTGTGTCCCTATTGAGGTCTCTCATTCTCTTGCCTGCCCTCTCTCTCACTCTCGCTCGCTGAAAGATCAAAGAGCATGCCGCCGCCACCGCCACAGCCTATCTACGAGGGGGGTCACGGTGGACATCATTAACCCAACTGCCACAACCTTCGGCCCCATCACCAATACCAACCTCATCAATACAAAAAGGCACATACACGCAGGCACGCACGCACGTGTACGTGTGAAGACCATTTCAGTTTGTATGCAGGTCTGCGACGAACACGAAAGAGAAGGAAAGCATGGAGGAGATTGAGTGAAGAGAATGCACATTATTGCCCACCATACCGTCTCAAATTAACTATATGTAACTTTGCAATCGTACCATAAAATGATGGGAAACCACCAAAATTTGAGTACTTGTAGTAGTTCATTGTGATCGTAGACTAGTGTACTTAGCACCTTTAGACAGGGCTTTATGCTAGGAGTTTTGGTTGTAGATTGCACAGCAGAGTTGAGAGGATTTATTGTTAGTCATTAAAAAAGATTCGTGTCATAAGATTTTCCTTTAAAAATAAAGCTACTTGTAATCGGATTGCATATCCATAATTATAAATGGTCAGCATGTTCATGTCTATAGATTTTGTTAGGAAAGCAATTGAGTCCCTTTTTGTACAGCCTCGACATATGCGATAATTTGTAAAATGCTAATGATCTACTATTTCGCAATTGGAGCATTAACTTACGAATCAGTAAATCAATGCAAGTAGTCTTTTTATACATGCCTAAATTATTAACCAAGAGATTTTAAATCTTATCAGTATGATTATTTGCATGTCAAAAGTAATTAAGATTACTAAAATTGCTTTGGAACTAACACTATAATAATCTTGCATGGGAAAGAGAATAGTTTGACCAATTATCTCTAAATATAAACAATCACTCTAATTGGCTAAAGATTACATGAAAATCAGTATTTCTTTTTCTTTCAAAGTCCTTTTTAGAGTCATGTACAAACTGGAAAAGCTTCAAATCTGAAAGCCAAAGTTAGCAGATCGAATTGTGGCATTACTTTTGAAAAGCAGAAATCTGCTAAATAGCTTAAGAAGTGGCGCATTAGTGCTTGATGTGAAAAAATCAGTTTAATAAGAAAATAGAGCCGGTATGATGACCATAATTGTAACTCAAAATTAACGACGTGCCTACAGAATAAAAAATATTTTGGGGAACATGACTCTAATCTTTTTATAAAATCCATTGAATTAACTGTACTTGAAAGAATGCCCCGTAAAGAAAAGCCTCTATCTATTTGCGCATGGAAGAATGTAATGTGCCAATGTCTACGCAGCGAGTGGAATGCAGCTGCGCGGCAAAGATCAAAGCTGCTTAACTTTTGGCCGCATGTCCGCCGGCATCTAGGCTTTTATCGCCCATGTTTTCCGGCCGCATCCCACACCACCTTACAAAGACAAACTGAGCGATGATAAACTACGCTGCTCCCCTCAAAAAATCTGACGCCTGTCTAGCTGGGCAATCGTTATGATTTTCTGATTTCATTATCACTGTTTATCTAATAATTTGCTTTAAATGCTTAATTGAATTCTAGCTTGCATCCGAGGTATTCACGATTTATTCCCTTTATCAATTTGCTTTAATTTTTATTTACTGAGGGTCGTCATTCAGACGCAGGACATTAGTTGTTAATCAGGGTAATTATTTCTTGACAGTTTCTTAATTTTATTTCACTCACTGGTCCAACATTTTACTAAAACTGACTTAATATCAGCTGGTTGTTGCTGATGGCTTTTCATTTTCCATACGGAATGTCGTGAACGCGCGGTAAAGATCAAAGAAGAGGGTGCGGTCATGTGCTTGTATGTATGTACACATGTGTGTATGTATGTATGTATGTATGTATGTATGTATGTATGTATGTATGTATGTATGTATGTATGTATGTATGTATGTATGTATGTATGTATGTATGTATGAAAGTATGTATGTATGTATGTATGAAAGTATGTATGTATGTAGGTATGTATGTATGTATGTACGTATGTATGTAAGGATGCTGCCGTTCATGCTGTTCGATTATCGTCTCAAAACTACACGCTAGGTGTACGATTAAGTTGGATAGGTTTAGCATATCTCGACCGAAGGGCCCATAATGACGAATCCACAGGCCTGTAAACAGCGTGACGTTTACACTCTCAGCTTGTTGAAAGAAAATGTATGACTACTCAACCATAGGTATGACTCAAAAATCAACAATGAATCAGATCATTAACATGTTCAAAAGTGCACATCAACCCAGCTTAAGGCGCATGACCTTGCATTTAGGATACTTTAACTACACTTTAATCAAAAACTTTACAGAAAACTAAACCAGGCGGAGAGTAAAGTACCCAAGGGGTTTAAAACTCATCAGCAAATTTTCAAGGAACGTTTAACATAAGCTTGATTTAAGAGTTGTTCCAGATTTTCCCGAATATAAATGCTCGCATGGAGAAAATGGTCAACTCTATCCTTGTAACGTTCACATGTTTTAATAAAATTCCCCTATCATTATTGTTGTTTAAGTTGACCGGCAGTACTTGCTACGGAAATGTAAGGTAGTTACTTGGAATTTGGTGGGGGCTGTCTCGTAAAACATTGCCATCAAAAGTTATTAAGCTACCAGAAGCATCCAAAGCTAAAAGGTACTATCATTCCCTTAACTACGAATCTGGTCAGTCACTTTTCGGGGATATTGTGAAGTTATTCATGACAAGGTACAGAGACGATCACACTATCTTTTCGTCCAGAATTATAACCTGCAGTTCAGCATCACTTGGATTGTAATTATGCATAACTGCTTGCAGAATATGCTCGTTTTAGAAAGAACTGTGTTATTTAAAATGTGGGTTATTCGTCATTCACTTGTAGGAGTAATCTGACATGATGGCGACCTTAACGCATATTCACAGGACATTATCGATAAAGTCGTACACATAAAAGACTCCAGTCCTACAGTCACCACGTCGCCAAGATTTGGCTGGTCTAATCAAGAAAGGGTTCTCTGTGTTAAATAGCTTCAGCGATTCATGCTAGGAAAAAAACCTCTAGTTTCTCAAGACGGTCTTGCATCCCATGACTATGCACAAGTAGGATCCTGCGTATACAGCAAAAGTGATTTCGTAAGTTATTCTCTCCATTAGGATGCAAGTCTAATTCTTTGACGCGTATACATGCAGGCTTTGGATGTTAAGGTCGCTGCATTAGTTGCAGTTTGTCTTGCAGCTAAGGAAGTTGGGGGTGACCCACTCAAGTGTTATGTCTTGTTTTCTAATGTATCAAAATGAGACATCAGCAGTTTCTTGTCCTACATTTAAATGCTTCTCATGTGAATAAATAGCTTTTTGGGTTCGACTTATGAAAATTAAAGTTTATTAATCCAAATAACTTAAGCACCTAAAGTACAGATGTATTTTTTAAAGCCGTCACATTTAGATTAGCAGTTACTGTACCCTCTCTTGTGGTATATAGTGGATTCTTTATTGATTGGCCATTATGTGAGAAAAGAATTTTGGGTTGTAAGTTGATAACCATTACAGAAGAATAAAATTTTGTTTAATGAACGACTGTAAGGCTAAAACCGATGGCCATAATCTAATTATTCCTGAATTGCTATGCCAAATGATCCTGGTGATTTCTGAAAATGGCATTGATGAAATGATGGATAGGTTTAACATGCTTCCAAATCGTAGAGGGACTCTTCCCCTTTCAGATCCACATTAAGAAAATTTGTAGCTGAAACATTAAACACGCAGCGACTTTCGGTACCACAAAGTAAATTGTATTCAAAGCACACAAATATATCAAGCAAAATCTTGCAAGGTCATGTGGTTAATTTATCAAGAAATAATGAAACAAAATTTTTAATTAAACAGTTAAAAGGGGTGTAAATGGAGGTTTAACATAGTGGATACATAGAGTAGGCAAAGTAAAACTCAAAATCGTCTAAGGGTGCCACATTTCACTGCCATCAACAGTTGAGTTTTGCTTATCTCATTCCTTGCAGTTAGGGAAAGATTAAATCGCGTAGAAAAATTAGAAGCTTTTAAAATGTCTACGCGTTTGGGTAAGACCAATGTTCCTCAGTTTTATTTGACCATCTCTAATCTCATTTCATGTCAAAATATGCATAAACGCTTAAATTGGTTAGTCACTCAAAAAATGGTTCATTCATCCTTCCGTGTTTTACTGGGTCAAAAGTGAGCTGTTCCATCGGCCTACAATCTCGAATTCTAGATTTTAGTCTGGTACTCAATTACGTTCATTTATCTGATTCAGTTGCATGCAAAGCGTAAGCATAAATAAATCCCATAAATTCGTGTTAATTTGCTTTAAACATTTAAACTGAACAATTCAAAAGGCGTGAGTCATTTGAAACTAGCTGGAATACGCCTTTCATTTTTGAGGTTTTGCAGCGTAATTCCGCATGTCTTTGCATCAGCCTGTTTTAAAAGTCCCACCGCCCTATTTTTAGCAACCGTCAAAAGGAGTAATATGGCCATCAGTAAATATATTTTATTAATCGCTTTTAGTTCCCGTTCGACTTATTTTATTGCGCAAAACGGCAAATGTCACTAGTTAAATTGCTAATTGAGAAGCTAAACAATGGTAACTCCAAAGTCATGGCTATGGAGCGAAGGATCCGTTGTGACAGTGTTTTGATCATATTACAGCTGTTTTATTTATGCTGCTTTAATCGTATCAATTAATATCTAAAGTACAGATTTTAGAAACCCTTATTATGCTGACAACGTTTTTGATTGCGTTCAGCTAGGCAAAACACTTTGATTTAAAAGCGGTGAAAAGCAGCCTTACAATAATTAATACTTTGGCTTTTCGGTTGTATGCAAATTTTGCACAGGAATCGGACTTACAGCATTTACAAAATCAATGACTTAATACAACCTGGAATCTCTACGGTCCTACATAGCATGTTTAGTAGACCTAGTTTTCACCACTTGAACCCCATGCACAACGGTAGTGTTCTTCGGCATTTAGCAAGATTATAAGTGAGTGACCTAATCTGTTTTAAGGTAAATAAATTAAGTCGCTTGAATAAAAAGATTTTTAAACTTTAATCTAAACATGACCAAACCATCACGCGTATCCAACGGGATTCGATTAATATAAAACTTAACTTTCGGGAGGCACATTGAGTGTGTTACTAAGATCTCATGGAAACCATCCTACAGTGCAGTGAAAGGTAAACTTAGCCTTGGATCACAATATTTTACCTTGTAATTTCAGTTTATTAAAGTATGTATTGCCTATACTCGGTTGGATTATGATTGTTGATGATCATCCAAACAGTTCACAATTAGTGGCGTGGCGCATAACTTTTATGACCGGTATAACCGAAATGGGCTAAAGCAATAGCATTGACGCTAAAATGGTGCAATATTTATGTAGTCATCTGTTTATTGAGTCGATGTTTAACTCACAAAGGAAAAAGCTTGGCTATGAAAATAGCTATGATTCTAAAAAAATTACAGGTGGAGAGATTGTCCCCTACCCCAAGGAGTTTATAGAACTATATTGAAACTGCCGAATCATTCTCATGGTCCCATGAAGTCACATTCTAGGTAGATTAAAAAATTTAATGAATCTGAGGTCCCATCGTTTAAGAATAACCAGAAGTCATATTAGCAAAATCCTTGAACTAAGTAATTTATTTTCAAAAAATGATGTAACGCCCCGAAAGCGAATTTCGATGGCCATGGCTTGAAAGATGATCATCCCTTTCTAGCAATACTTCTTAATTCTGGTAGATAATACCTTTTTACTTTATAGTACGCTTTTGCGGAAGCTTCGATGGTACAAGCCATCTACATATCACTGGAAATAAATTTTGAATCGAATTTGAATTGTAACTCAGTGAAATTAACGCACATTATTCAAATCAATCACGCGACTGCTTGAGTAATTACTATATGGATGGCAGCTCAAAAGGGAAAGCAATATTCGAAAAAGCAGAAGAGCCGTTTAAATGGGCGGTTTCGTATATATCTTGCAGCATTGCCAAATAACAGTGAATTAGGTCTATGAAAATCCAATTACGGTAGATGACATAAGTGCACAAACAGATTAAATTCAATTAAAAGGCTCAGCAAACTCTTGTGACCAAGTGAGGCTTGATTAATCGCCAATTGCTATCCATCACGCACTCGCATATACACCCATTATCCCAAGGGTTACACATTAATGAAAACAGACAGGTTACTCACGTGGCCAATGAGTTCTTATTCCGTCACTGAGACTCAAATTAACGGTTCACGAGGAGAGTAGTGTAAAGTATCCAAGTAGGAATACCTATAGAAGGGGAAGGACGGCAATAATGAAGGTTGTGGGAGATAGTATAGAAATCCAATTGGTTCACGCTGCGTTATTGCGTTGCCGGTTGATTGCGCGTCGCATTCTGCGTGTTGGCAGGTTACGCAAGGGGTGTTTGTGTCTTTGCATGCATATGTGCCCCATAACCATACTGGATTTGACTATATTGCGCGTAGCAGGCTCGCCAATCACTACGAAGCACGATTTAGCATCAGGTGTTCGCATGGCGCTGATTGGTGCGCGAAAATGCAGAGTGATGATTGGGTAAAATGCCGCGCATAATTAATGAAGCTGTACGGACACTTAGCGTTATAGTTACACTTTAAAATTCGCTTATAGTTGCCTTTTATAAGGACCAAAAAGGGATTTGATGTAGAGGTTATGTTATTACTTTTGAACTGATGACGAATTATTTGACTCCACTCAATGGCTAGTAATGCAAGAACAAGTTATGTCAAACACTAGTCCATTTATCCTGCCTTACAACATACATTGGTTCCACAAATCTTGATGCGTATTTTTAATGTTTATGCAAATCAAGGAATTGAATCATTCAGAGCAATTAAGTTAATGTGATTTTAACAAAAATATCGAACAATATGAGTTTAATAACTTTCAGTCAGCTTACCAACCTCCATTACCTTTAAAAGGATAAGCATTTAATGGTTAACCAAAACTTGCAGCCTTTTAGCTGTAGCCAAAAGTGTTGTAGCTTTTTAAGTAACTGCTGTCTTAAAATGGTTTTACTAAATATGGAGCGTTATGATGATGCTCAGGTCAAGTAAAAGCACTTCTATCGTATTTGGTGCAAGTGATATTGTTGTTAATGCATTTTTCAGTGTTATTCAAAAACCGATGTACCATTTTTTCCTTTGGATTAGCTACTTGCTTTTCTTCATGCTCAGGGGGTTGTAGCCAAACTTACAATTTTGTGTTGGGGAGAAGAAGAATTGTAGCGATTATTTGCTAATACTTTTGTTGCAACTCTTACTGTGACACAGGCATTAACAATCCAAAATAGTAGATTGTTTTTAATGCTATAAATTTTCTCACAGTGGATGCACTTCTTTTCTAAAGAAAGTGCTGATCCGTTTAAGTACGTTTTCGTAAAACGATCTATTCCATGCGTAACTTAACAATAAGTCACCTTTTACAGCTCTACCATTTAATTAAATCTAAGGTAAACTCTTTAATTGTCTTCTGAAGGTCTAGTTTCCCAACAATTTTAATACCCTTGGCATGAAAGCGTACATGTGAAGTGGTTATGTCAAGTACTTTTGGTTGGATTGAAAAGATTTAAGAATGATCACAGAAATCTCCTATCATTGTTACTGTCGAAAAGTGTCAATCAGCGAGGGCTGATTTGCGCTTTTTTAAGACTGCTTCAGCATGCTAATTAATATGGATATTTGATTTTCCGATCAATTTTCAATCGGACTGTGCATGAAAACATGTAGCATCGGTGCATCTAAAGTGGAAAAACGAATGGAGGTGAGTCCAAAAAACTCATTTATTCTATGTTTGCGTTTAGAAATCCCAACCAAAAAATTATTTAACCATCTTTTGAGCCAATACATCATGCTATTATATTCGATTGTTCTTATAAGTGTGACTTAATTGAGGGCCGCTTTAAAAGCAAAATGAATATATTTTCACATGAAAGCACCAATTTGCCTAGAGGAAGTTAGATTTACATAACAAGCATTCTGCTACATTTAAAAAACAAACAACCAATGTATATAATGTTCACGATTAAATGGAACTAAAATTCAACCAATCCTCATCAATGTTTTGGTGAATCTTTAAGTAAAGGTTAAAGTATAGTTACTTGCATTCAAAAGGTTGAAATTTGCTAGAATGACGATTTTTTAAAGAATCCATAAAATTACCTCAGATGTATAGGCAAAATTTAATCAATATTTTACAAATCCGACACACAGCAAAATCACTTATAAAAAATTAGGTGTTCTCAAAGACGTACAACGGTCTAGCATAAACCTGATATAATAACAATCTATGCCTCTGAATTAGGCGCTTACCTACGGCTGCGAACTAGCAATATTATGCTTTGAGATATGAAAAAATTGTTTAAACAGTATCAGTAAGGTGATTTTACTGATTAATTTTCTTATCGATTAGGGTTTCGTGCGTCAAAAAGGGGAAAACTTTGTATTTCATACAAATTGAGACGGCTTTTAGTTTCTCTTTCTTTGACATTAAGAATATTTCGGTATCTTGAGGGTAGACGTATTAAATTTTTGGTGTTGATAGCTTAGGTACCCATTCAGAGCCTGATGTCAGTAATTTCGCGAGTGGTCACCGCTTGTACCTATGCAATTTGGTCTCAACGGGTTTTCTAATCGTTTAATATGACGTGAAGCGATAAGATGGTGATGTGTTCATCACTGCAGAGCCCTCTGCTCTACTCTGCTCCTCTCTACTCTTACCTTTCCGTTAGTGATGAATGCTACGTGAACGTTAGCGTATACACACACACACGACCGCACTTGCGTGCGCACAAACACTATAAACACACACTGACATAGTCTATGTGTAGTGCGTGCGTTAGTGTGTGTAATTGAAAATAGACCGCTGCTTTTTAGCAGTTGCGCGGCAAGATCAAAGGCTTTCGTGAAGTGAACGAGCGAGCGAGTGAGAGGAGGAGGAAGAGGAGGAAACTAGCAGCTGCAATCGTGCGAAAAACTTGCGTACAACCACAAACACGCGAACACAAACATCGGAAAGGGGTTTTGTGCGCATGTATGTTTATGAGAGGTGGGGCGGGTCTGGGAGCTGCTAATGTTCGAGACCAGTTGACATTCCACTGAGGGGCTTGTTTGCCACACCATCCCGCACCTTATTTTACTGCAGAACCTCATTAACACATTCCATAGGCTGTATCATTTCTTTACTGTGCTCTTCATCGTCATAATTCATAGCAATCCTCAGGAGTTGCCTTTCAAAGCCTCCTGTTTGGTTATATGTGTCAATGATCAAAATTTGACTGAAGACACGCATATAAGTAACCTACTACCAATTAATTTAGTCACATCGGGTTCTATACAATGATTTATTTTGCCAAGTATTCCAGATGTGTGCCATCAGATATTTTCACACTTTTGCTCGAAATTACCCAAAAATAATCGTACATGATGCTCTGTGTTACCTTTAATCAAAATGGCACGTATGTATTTTATGGGAGATTCGTATGAATTCTCCATCCACTCGTTTGGATGGAACTTTACTCGTAAAAATATATTGTTTAAAATATTCTCGCTTTCGTTCTCTTATAATTAGCAGATCACTTTCCAAATTCTCATGGAAGTAGAATAAAATTAGCATGCATAATGACACGGCTGCAAAAGTGATATCTCTCACACCAGGGTCATTGGAATTAGGCTCAAAGGGTCAATATTTTGCCCTTCGTCAAAACAAATTATGAAAAAGCCGTAAAATAGGCACACAAAACCACTAATTTAATTGGTTTTTGTGAGCTAAACACAAGTATTGGCAAAGAAGCTAAAGTTAAGAACAAAGAAACTATCCCAAAATGCTACGATTTCACTTTATATTCTAAAACTTCCTCATCAGAGTGTGCCTTTTAAGTTTTAGCTGATAAAAGTGACCAAAACTGTTTTCACGAACATTTTGCTATCACTGTGACAAATAGACTTGCAGCTGAGAAAAGGAAGAATTTATTTTGAGAGACTACAGGTTATGAAAGAAAGGAAAGCATGTAATGTTAAAGTCGTAGCTAAACCTCTGTAGTTAATGGGATCATTGAGACCAAATGATCATCACTACATAACTCTTAATCATCTTTACACATATCGAAGTCTCATGTTATTTCTCCGCACAAACAATAAATTTTTTATCTGACATAATTGGCAGTTTGTCCTATTCTGGTGAATTCACTTTTGATTGTCTCATGATTGACGTGATACACGCAAACCTATTTTCAACCAGCTGCTTAAGTTTTATTAATGAATTGGCGGTCACAGCATGCAAAACCTTAAGGATTTTTGCGACTGCTATGAGCGATTCGGAGTATGTTAAAATACATTAATCAGTGTTCACAATTTCTAACTTGAATTATAAAGACAGTGTCTATCTAGGTGATCGTGACCGCTTTCTAGACGGCCTCGTCTTTTTATTTACTAACAAAGGTAGTAAATGAATAGTTACATTTAGATTTTCAAACGAATTTTATTGTAGGCTATCACCCCATTCTGCCCGGTCGTTGGTGAAACCTTAAAGTAAAATTTACTACGATCCCAAAAATAGATTTATTCACGGACTGAATCAAACATTAGCATACTGACTAATGCCTGCTTTGGGCAAAATAATATCAATGAGGACGCAAGAGTACAATCTGCAGATAATAAGCACCGCAGATTGAAAAAACTGCTAACGGTCTCCACTAATTCGATTCCGTTAGTAAAATTTTTCGCTGCACGGCAGTCCTATCGCATTGAAATGTTAGTAAGTTAGCTAATCATGAGTCCATTTAAAGGTATTTTATTTTCTGATTTTTGCTTATATTTGAAGGAAAATTCCGAACCCTACAAACAAATAACAACTGCATTAGCAAATCAAAGGAAACGCAGCCAGAAGGACTACGCAATTCAGATCGAATCAGATAATACTAGAATGAGATAGTTATGCTTCCTTGAAAGCCCTTTGATGTGCCGCAAAGCCGTTTTGCAATATTTTACGAAACATGGCATTTTCATCCCGATTAGTCAACTTACGTTAATAGAACATCAATAGTTCCTCAAGTACAGTTACGCTTGAGAATAATAACTTAGGAAACCAAGAAAATCGAGAGTGATTAGGGATGAAATAAAACGAAATCCTAATAATTGAAGAACCCGCATGACCATGCTCTTCTAAATAAAGTTATTGCAAAAATTTAGGCGAATTTTGCCGTGACTGAAGCTGCTTCACTAACATCGTTAAGTCGCGCTTAAATGAGAGAACTTAAAAGAGTTTTTCTGCCTTGTTGCTCACAACTTTGTAAAAACACAACCGCTTGCTCGCACTGCTTTTGTTTATTTAAAGATAAGTATCTACATGACTTCTGTGACTGTTTTAAAGAAATGCAGAGAAAAATGAGCAAGTCAAATCATTCACTTTAATCATACATTCATTGAAGCATATATTTTAGAGGTAGGGAGCCATACAGAAACTCAGCTAGTGGAGTGTCATCAAATATCACTTTCGCACAATCCAACACGAGATCTTTTACCCATTCTTGTGCACAAATTCTCAATATCTCGAGAAGGAGTAAGAGGAGGATGATTGACGAAATCGGTTAGTTTTATTGGCAGGTGGGTGTTGATGCGTGAATTGTACTTGACTGCGATGAAAAACAACGACAAGAGCATCCTACACAAAGGTGGTGAATGGAAGATGTCAGTCACAACTTTGCATAAACAACACCTAAGGGTTAAGAGTGGATTTTGAGAGCTTCATATCAACGCTTAGTTGAATGGAGACATCATGAAGAATCTGGCTTACCCGTCCACCCATATGATAGCTAAATCTATGCATTTGTACGGCGAATATTATTTATAGCCTGCTCAAATAAGCAACCTTGTTGAAGTTAAGTGTCTATCAACAAACTGATTCACGCGACATAGACGAACGATTGTGGTTTTAGGGAAGTATAAAATAGCGGAACAAATCATTTAATAATAGCTTAAGCGCTTTGTTGGCTAGTGTTGAAAAAATGCCAAGCAAGATGTATTATTATCACAAAGAGTACTTATACCTTAAATTTAAATAGCTGCATACTTAGTGTTATTATTTGCAAGGTTAATTATAACTACCTTAGTTATACATAAAGCATCAGCACATTCGCTATTTCAGGCGTTTACTTAATTTCAGCTAAAGGAAAAAGTTTTACGGATCAAAAGTGCACCTAATGTTTTGAGTCGTTCATGTTAAAGTCGATTTTAGACTATTTCGGGCGCAATCCGCACGTAATAGCGCGTATACATGCGTCTGCTCGTCCAGACATCGTCTGACATGAGCATGCATATGAGAGAGGGCTCACTATGCATAGGTTAATGAATAAGCCAAATGAAGCAACCAGATGCTGCCAGTCGAGTAATTGGTGAAGATTAAGAGAAACAAACTTTACTTCAAAGCAGGTATTAGCAATCTCCAAACCTTCGCAATAAACATAAAATCGCATCGGACAAGAAACTGGTCCAGAAACGTTTAAATTGGTGGTAATTGATAGAGTCGCTAACAGATTTTAGGTGAGCACGGCTTTGACATTTTACATTAGACAGATTTTAAGCAATCATATTTTTACCTCACATTTTATAAGGATAAAAGCAAGTGCAGTATTGAAGCCCATCTGATGAAATGCTCACACTTGCTTACAAACAAACACATATATTTCTAAATTTTAGCATCCTATCTGTTTTAGCAAGCTGATTCTTGCAAATGAAAAGAGACGTTCTAGCAGGAAGGATCTCCAATTGCTTAGAGTAACAATATCACTTCGAAAAAGGAATGTGGTCAGCCATAATGTTTTTAAAAGTGAAAATCTATATCAATTTTACCAAACAATCATTTAGCTTTCATTGATATTCTCGAAGTTTATAAAATTTGAATTGTTTGCACAGCAGTATGGTACGTGAAAGGCGCATGATTTCTACCATAGTCACGTTATTAATACTTTATAGGTAAAAGGTACGCTTCCAGCAGACAACGGCAGCTTGCAGACAACTTACCAGACACTAGTGCGCACGCGTGTCTAAAGGTGTCTGAGTCGACTCTGGGACGACTAAGGGTGGGTTGCTGCCGGTGTGCGTGTGTGCATGGTCGTGGTGCAAGAAACCTACTAGGCAGCCGGCTTTTTGAAGTCAACCACCCTCACAACTCATAATAATCTCTTCAACACACTAAGCTTGTGCATGAATGAACTCAGAGAAACAAAGCAAAATTGGACACTTATCCGCAGCTTAATTATTTAAATGTGAGGACCATTTGGAGGACTTTTGCAGCGCTACGAATTCAAAAACGGACCTATCAAATGAGAAGAGTAACCGGAGAAACAAATGCCGCCAACCCGAAAATTTCCACTGCGGACTTCTCAGTAGAGTTAATTTTTCTTCAGTGCCAATCTCACCTCATCCCATTCAGCTTCAAGATAACTCACTCTATTTAACGTTTGACAATCCAAATCTTATGCATCAAATGGACGTATTCAGATAGAGAAGCCTGTTTTATTACGTTTTCACCGTTGATTGAAATGTCCGGACTTTTCAGGCTCACATAAGCACGCACGTACAAAACAAGGAAAGTATACGACAAACTTTATTTTTGGCATTCAACTGAAATTAGGACCATAATCTTACCTGGAATTTTTATAACTCTCTATCTACAGCCTTATGTCGACGGACTTGTAAGTGGTACCTAAAACGCAGTGTTGGGATCCAACCGCTCTACTGTTCCAGCGTCGGAGGGCATTGAACAATTTTCGGTATTACCGATAATCACTGCAACGTATATTTCATTTTCGAGACATAATCTTCGATCTTGTTGATACCATAGTCAACATTCTGACAGGGCAACTGAACTTACAATTCTATTTTAAATAATGATGCATATTAACTCCATAAATAGTATTCTGCCATCCAATTAATCTGAATCCACTGATATGTGACTTTATCACAGAGATACAGAACATATGAAATCATTTTTGCCTTTGCACTCTTTTGATACTAGATAGACAGCAAAGCACATTGCCAATACTTTATGCAATTGATAGAATCGATTATCCTATCAATCGCATGAAGTTTTCGAAATGGTAATTAAATTTTAAAATCTAGTGGTGGACCTCTTGATCGGGAAAAGAACCGTATTGTGGATCGTTTTCAACAAACCAACTATAACTCCAAATACAATTCCCATACAAACCAAATTTCGTGAAGCACATGTCTGGAAGTCGATTGCTGAGCAAAGGATTAGTAGTCCGATTACAAATACGATTCTCCCTCTAGGCGCAACCATGCAGTCTAAAGTGTGTGCTAATGACGATTCCATCTATTTATATGCATAAAAATTTTCAATTTCAAGGTATTTGACAAAAATGTAAATACAGGGTTTGACTACTATATCAAGTCTTAAAAAATGTAGACAATAATTATGGCATAATTTTGGGTGATAGTTTGCTCGTTTTTTATGAACCATCGTCATTGTTTGGGTTTCGATACAATATTATACTGGTGGATCCGATGCACCTTTTATTGCTTGGCTTTATTGAAACACCTCATACTGACGAATAGATGTTAATGGGTAAGCCTCCTACACTTAAGGCAACTTAAGTGAAAATGTAAGCGGTAATAATTTTATTACTGAAAAATATTTAAGTGGACTTTGCTAACCTTAAAGTTGAAATAAAAACCACTCCGAATATGCAAAAACAAGTCACTGAAGAAGCACATGTGTGGCGCCAAAAGAATGTATTCAAATTAAGTACTTACGAGTGTGCTCGAGTAAATGATATAGGCCTATTTAAGGTATCTTTAATTCAAAACAGGGATTGTGATCCACATTGCAGCTCTCTAGATGTGAACCAAAATGAAAAATGGCGAACCATTTGACCGATGAGAGGAACGACTGAGACTTAGTTTGAGACCCGCTAGGGGAAAGCGTGGGGCGCAGGAGATGGCGGTCAGGCTAGGTTTGCATGGGGCGTGTGAGATGGGCGCGCACGTATCGCGTGCGTACGTATGTGTGTGCGGGCGGGTGGGAAACGGCGGCGGTGCGACACGACGCTTTTGAAGTCTCGTACAGAGACCGACACACACACACACACACACACACACAGAGAAGAGTGGGCTTCCGTCCGTTAAGTGCGCGCATGCGCTGTGCTCGCATGCCCTCTCTCCCTAACTCCCTCTGTAGGTGATTTATCGGAGTGAGCAAGGTCCTTGCTTGCACACACTCTATTGCATGCTCTCCCATGAATGTGTGTGTATGTGGAGGAGGGCGGTAGCGACAGTAAGCTGGTATTTTTCGATTAGAATTATGGAGCTGCGTCTGATAGAACATTTCTTATTTCTGCCTGAGTGGGCTCCACCAGCACTCCTATAAACCGGTTCCTCGACTTCAAAAAATATTCCTCCTGCCTTTAAGAACGCGATTATTCCGTCAATGAGCTATTAATTCCCGTTTTGTTTTGCTATCTTCGTAGTCCGGTCAATCTGGGGCTAATTTTAGCAGTTAATACCCGATTTATTGTAAGAGGACATTATTGGATTACCTACCTACGGTCTACTTGTTTGTTGCATCCGAGTTGGCAGTCGGATTCGGGACAGGATGATAAAGAGGGAAACAAGGGGTGGGAAGAATTTATGTATAGACGTCTGGCCCCCTGTCTGACAGAGTCGTATTTCTCAACTCGAAAATTGCGTAAGAAATTGACTCCAAAACCGGTCCTAGTTTGTCTCTAAATAAATCAGAATGCTTGCTAACTTCAACTGTTTAGGAGTTAGGATATGGAATGATAACGAGTGCCGCTCATCCAATAAGGTAAAAACCAAATATTAAGCCTAAACAATTCCCACATTATTATTCGACTCGAGTGATTTCTAAGCATTAGTTCTCATAAATAAGAAACCTTTTTGACGATATTGGCATAGAACGTCCCATTTTTAACATCTTAGTAAGACAGTTTATAACGCAAAATCACAAACCACCGCAACGTGTGTAAATGTGTTTGGACTAACTAATAATTAAGTATGATTTACACGGCGAAACTTGTTCAGCAAATTACTGGATGGAATCGTTCCCCTCTGTCTGTCTAAAAAACAATCAAGATTGTAATGAATTAACTTTTGCCGTGGGTGACTTAAATGCTTGCTTCGGAATTAAGATAATTGACAATGATATTTGAAATACAAAAGTAATTTCATCAACGGAGTGGAAGCAAATTTCAAGTGTTACGAGCTGTAGTTTTTGAAAAAGATCTCAAATAAAACGCGAAAAACTACATTGTACTTGACGGGGTGTCTGTGATGAACATCCCTTATAAATGGGATATTTGATCAACTAGCTCTTAAAATTCACAAGTTCCACACAAGAACAAGCTATACGAACACACGCACGTCTAGGGACCCGAATCTTATTACACAAACTTTTTTTCGGAACGTGCTTTTGTGCGACAACGCTGGTAAACGTTCTGCTGAGTAACCATCCAGATTTCCTAACATGTTAAGGGAAAATTCCATTGCCTTTAGTTATTCTCTTTTAAATTAAAGGAGATTTTCAGAAAATGTGTTATTTTGGTCGGCTGTAGCATGTTGCACAATAATGGCTATCATGGATTGATCATCCACTAAAATTCTGGCAATGCAAAGTCCTTTGTTGACAGAGTTGGGAAATTCAGAGCCACAATGATCAAACGGTTTTGTCACTTAAGTGGCCACCTGCATCAAAATATTACTATTTGTTCATCATCATAAACAGCATCAAAATTCCTAAAAGACCTCTAAATTGTTTTCGACACCAAGAAATGTCAAGTGGAAAACGAAAGGTGTCGGCTACAGATTGGTAGCCACTTTGAGCAAAGGTGATGATTGTAGTGCAATAACTTATTTTAATGGCTGTATTCAAAATTTTTCTCAATTGTTACGCAGCCATCAATCAGCTTGTGATTAGAATAACCGAGTAATACAAGTTCTGGTAAATATTTTGCACAATGTAATTCGTTTTTAAGTACCCAAAAGTAAATTGATACAATCCCCAGCGATATTAGCGAGTGCAGAAAATGCTCACTTTAAGACTAGCAGGTCAGAGTGGTTCATTCGGAGCAAAAAATACCTAAAGCGCTCAGCTTGCATGTTATGCAATAATAGCTAGGAGTCCAAAATTTTTTGCATTTTATTGGATGCGAGATACAAAATTTGCATTGATACATTTACCGCATTCAGCTTTTCAGTTAGTGTGAAGAGCAAGGAGTTATGGAAAACTGGTGCATTATAAAGCAAGTACAAAACCAACGAACCAACAGAAACTTAATTTCAACCGCATGATTTGGGGAACACTTTGTTATAGAACTCGTAATAAACGTTAGCATGGCATCAAAAATTGCCAAATTTTCATTCCTATTTTTGACATTTTAACTTATGAGAAAGGGTATTGTTCCACTATACTATGTAAGAGGCACAAATTAAGTTTTTAGGAGGCCAGATTATCATGTTTGCATAAATTGCTATCATGAAATCCGGACCCTAAACCAATGAAAAGTATGGGAATCACTGAGCTTGCTGACTTGTCTTCCATTTAGGCCTCATAAATTGCAAAACCACATGTAGAGAATGTAACTAGATTATTTTCTTTTTTTCGCTTTATTTCTCAATCACAATAAACTCACATTGCGCCATAAATTAAGCACATAAAAAATATTCTTAATTGGCGTCTCTAATGGTAATGCGATCGAAAGTGAAGTTGTTAAAGCATAGATGGGATTATAGCAATGGCTAAAACGGAGGGACATATAATTGCGTATGTACAAGGACGCAAATTCAGTCTTATCTTTTAACCTCACATGTTCGTGGAATCGTCGCGGAAATTAAAAGTTTTAAAAGTTGGAATGAATGGAATAATGTAGCACATACTTAATAGGATGGTGCTAGTCCGCACGTGATCTAGACGTGATGCGGAAAGACGCGGCTCGAGCGGAGTGACTCGCCGACCGACCGATGCCTGAGCGGAGAGCGCTGTGCTGTCGCCGTCGCTGCTGCCTCCGTCACTTCTGCTGGCGAGAGAACGAGAACGAGGCGGACGTCTCTGCTGTCCATTGGTTGTCCGGCTTTGATGTATCCCGCCGTTGCCGCCGACACTAACACCCACACAGGCAGGCAAGCAAACAAGCAAGCGGCAAACAACCTGGCTTGTGTGCGTACGTACGCCAACACCTACGCCCACGCAAGCGAGCAGCATCTCTGTATCCTTCTCCACCACCAGATCGTGTGAGACGGAGGAGGGCGTTGTCAATCCCATGCCCTTTCTCAATTAGTGGAAATGGGCCTAGAGTCGCCTTTTCCTTTTCTTATTAACCGCCACCTTTTTCCAAGATACTAAGCGCCAAGGTCTTTGTTACAAATTAGAGGAATTTAAGTGTTCTCCTGGACAGAAAAATAAGGTATAATATCACATTTACTCGAGAGATAACAGTTATTTGCAAGCGAACTGACGTTGAAAACTAAAGAACTTGTGTCTTTGACCTTAGTGATGATAGCAATTTGATGAAGGAATCGTGCTTAATGTTACTTTACTATGCGTGTTACAAATGTACAAATGATAATTTAAGAGCACAAGATTTGGAGTAGCAAATCTCATTTGGCAGATGCAAACATCAAATTTGCTACTTAACTTCACATTAAACTTCAAAAATATTTAAACCACATAGCCAGTCCACTCAGCAAATCTCAGGTGAAATTCCAAAAGCTACGTTCTGGAAATGTTAATAATACCAAGCCCTTCCCCATATCTCTTGATCCAAAAACATGTTTTGCTGTTGCATTTTCCAATTAAACCGTTTTAGTCAAATCGTTCACCATTTATGGAGCCTTTTAAGGAAAACAGTGTTTAATCCTGGTAATTGAATGTTTATGAAAGTGGACCTGGTCGGGACTATAAATAATATAAATAAATATACAAAGTGCGTTAAAAGTTGCTCATGAAACACAAAGAACTTCTAATGTTCGGTGGGTTGCTATAAGATTACTTTACTAGTCAATATCAATCCGCAAGAAAAGATTACGTTTTCTTTACCAATACACGAAGAGTTTCCAGCAAATGTCGGATGGTCATCGTCTAAAGAGTTACCTTTGCTACTAGGTAAGTTAAGACCTAACCATGTAGTTATGAGCAAATGGATGTTAAGTAAAGTCTAAATCCAAACAATACTTTTCTAATATTGTACATTTATGTTAGCCATTTTAAAAAAACAACAAATGAGCACGTTATGGTAAAATCCTTAGAGTGATTATTTAAAATAGACTCGATGGGAACAACTTATTTATGTTCGAATGAAATGACTTACTTATTCGATAATTTTCCATAGGCTTTTATGGGCTATGCAACCAGACTTAGAACAACAAAATGAATATTCTTATATTTTCTGGTTATAATAGTCGTAAGTTTTCTATCAACGTAATTTTTTAAAAGAGAAAATGAATTTACTAATTCTAGTGCCTGTAATTACACTCCAATGTTTCGAAAAATCCAACTTCTCAAAACATGTTTTCTTATAATTGCAAAATAAAAGACCATTAAGTGAATTTACGTTTGATTGATAGATTATCTGCAGACCACTTCGAATATCTTCCCTTAAAGGCTTTGATACCAAAACACTTCATTATGAGGCGCTGACTAGTTGAGTGGCCAAATGCTCCAATCCTCCCTTCTTCTTATACGCTGAATTCAAAAGTGAATTCTTTAGAGTGTACTAATTTTGAACCAAACTGGTACATGGGGAAATAAGAATCCTTCGTGAGGTGCGCTGTTCTGGCTAGGGTGTGTTCGGTCCTAGCCACTGCTGCTCCTACTGAATTTGTGATTTGAAAATTTTACTTTTAGCCTAAGGCTAGCTTCAAGGAGAACCTCTCTATAACGCTTAGTGTTCCGGTTAAAAATTTCAATCTCAATGCTCTTATTCGAATGCATAACATTAGTTTTTGCACAGCACATTTGTTAACGCCTTACGTTTAGCATAAAATTTTGATTTAAGTTTGGTTAGCTTCTGACGAGGGCAATAGTTGATACGATGAAGTAATTTGGTCATTGTGATAATTAGTCTTGAGAAGTTAACAGTAAAATTTACAAAAAGTAAAATATGGTAGTTTTGTAAAATTTATAGCATTAGTAGTTTATAAAGCATGTTGCCAATGCTCTTTATAGTCAATAATAAGATCTGCATAACAATACCGAACCTTAAGTGTAAGGTTTCTTCCATTTTTAAATATCAATTCTTAAAGTGAATACAGATAAACATCTTATAATTATAGAAGTGGCAATTGATTTGATAAAGTTTGAGAGAACCTTAAAATCGAACGCAACAAAAATTAAGCTCAAACGCACAAGGTCTGAATGAAATGCCATTCATAAATATCCTTTAGTTTATTATTTTTTAATGCTTAGCGCAGCCATTCAGCCTGGTATTTCGCTACTGCAAAAGTCACAGTAGTATGTTCATTAAAATATGAATGTGTCTACCATTCTACAGATGTCTAGATGTGACAGTAAAGATTGTTCCTGTTGAGAGCAAATAAAATAAGTTATGCTCGCAAATGAGAGTCTGGTACATGAAGCTTAGCATTTCCCAACGTTGAAGACTGGAAATGCGTCCAAGAAGGCAAATTTATTTCCATTTATTTTACACCTAAATGAATGTAAGCGAAAAAACGCGTACTTATTTGAGACACCAGTTAACAAACAATTTATCTTGTCACTTATAACTAGAGAAATTTGATGACAGAACGTTGTCTGGCCCGGTTATAGGTTAGCGAAATCTTGTAGATCTGCTCCATAAGCAGAAACTTAGAAAACTATTTTAAGTCCATCGCCGAATCCTTACTGTTTGCTTAAATATACACATTTGAACTTAAAGTACAAATTAGCGCATTAACCTTTTTAGTAGATAGTACATTTAAGGCCATTTATTTTGCTTTCAAAATGGCATCTTATTTAACTTGAAGTAATATTCTAAGAATATGAAGCATGTTATGAAACAACGTAAAAGCGAACCCTAATTATTTACTTTGTATTTTGGTACCCTGATGGCAAATCATATCGCTTTAAATAAATCACTAATAGAGGCCATACCTAAGAATAAAATTAGATTTCTTTGTCCTTGCGTGGAATTAGGGAGATAAACATAGCTATTACAAAATTTTTAGGGTTGTTTTCCGTTAAAAATAATATTGTTGTAAAAGCGACCAGCCTAGCTTTAACAATATTTTCAAATATTTGAGCATTCTTGATCCTCATTATATATTCAGGAAGAAAATCGGCACCAATGACTAAGAAACCTTATAGAGCTTATATATATAGCTGCATGTAATAGACGTGATACCGGTTGCCACACGATTTCCAAACAAACGTTCGTCCTAAAAGTAGAACCTTATCAAAATATCGGTGAATGCTCATCAATAATTTTACCGAATAAGAAACTAAGTTAATTAGAAATGATATTTTAGGAATAGAAAGTGTTGTGTTATGCAGGGTAGTATTATTTGCATTGCTACAAATGGTGATCGAAGAAATGCCTTAAACAGCCCGATTTTGAACTTGGAATGAAGTTTGAAGTTGCTTTTATGTGTGCAGCTGCGCATTATCTAGCCGCAGAAAGTCTTTATTACTCTTTAAGCGTCCCAAAATAGATCTTAACACACTTTCTTTACAAGATACAACTAGTAGGTGATGCTTATTATCATCCATCTATTATTTTTCTTTGCGTAATAAATGACGCTTACTCCTATAGATTTACCACATGCTCAATAATTCCCTCCTGTTTTAAGATTCTTATTTACCCCTGTGTTTAGGTCTCACTGCTATGATTTGTATTAACCATTAACTGAGAATCCAGAATTGGCTTGGCATAGAACTTTGGTGGGAGAGTACGAGCACGAGTAGCAAACACTGGCCACTGAAACGATTAAAGTGGGAAATTTAGATTTTCTTCTCAGCTACGGGAAAAATTTTAGTTGTTGCTTCACAGTTTGCCAAGTAAGTGTGACTGACCATGCTTTAGCAGCTGCAAAGTGCCAGTTTAATAAAGTTACTATTAACTTCATGTACCATATGACCTTTAAAAGCCAGTGATAATAAAAGAGGACTAAAAAAGGAATTAACTTAGTGGTACAGTATAAGGCTTAAGTAAAAGCTTGATGTTTCTTTATTAAGTAAATATGCTAATCAAATGCTGATTAAACGGCTTGTCTCGAAAAACTTGTAAGCTCTATGGACAATGTCCGGCAAATTTTGTACGTGTTTATTCATACTCGTTAAATTTATTCTTTTAAAATTGACTGCCTTTTTCTTGAAGTTGTTGGCAAATGATATTGTAGAGATTTTGGCTTCCAGAAAATTTTAGCTGATCTGACTTGAGCAAATCATTTTTTGTTTTGTAAATTAGAGGAAGTCGCCTTATTCAGAGTTCACAAAAAATATATACATTTAAAGGACATAAAATTCCACAGACACGCAAAAGTAAGGCATGTCACATCTTGACAAAACCTGTTGTGTGTATTGGCTCTGCTTGGGAAAGTTAGGAACAGGGCTTGTGGGGAATAATGCAGGCGGCAAACATCAAAGGAGTGGTAGCCGGGCCATGAGAGGGAGGTATGCGTATGCGCAGGCTCGCTCAAGCGTACCTGACTCTCCAGCCCTCTCTCTATCTCCCACCGCTTCTTATCTTTCTAGATCATACAGTTCCCTTTCCCTTGTCGGGCCACTTTGAGTCCTTATTATGAACTGATCCAGCATTACATCTGGAAAATATTTAAAAATTTTTGATCTGATACATGTGACCAATTAAAATATGTAACTTGTGTGAGTAGGAGAATTATCAAATCTCCTAAATTAGTTTGTATGCATTATCAGTAGAGAGAGTTCGCTATTTACCTGTTTCTTAAATTTCGACAGTGCGACAAATGGTTGATGAAACAAAACCATAACGACATTTACCAATGCTGATAATTTTAATTATACACACTTTTAGCATGCCGTGTTAGTAAAGTGTCGATAAACCATACTGGCACTGCACTTTCTCAACATCCTAAAAAATATCTTTTCATGCTTGCAATTCTTCTTGGTAATTTTAGCACGACTTGCGGCATAGTGAAATGATAAACAAATTGCCACTTATAAGGAAAGCTACATTATTCATTAGTGGCCTATTTTAGTGAGAACTACCCTCATCTGGTATTAATTGAGAAATATCTGCCCAGCTAAATGTACCCGCAGGGAAACAATTACGTATACCGTTTCCCGAGGTGTCATAATTAACGTAAATTCCGATCTTGTAAGTGATAACCAGTCAAGAATTAGTCGCCTTAAGGCTTAATTTACAAATTTTTACCAAATAACTCCGATTTCATTGTTTATGTATTTGTTATTTAAATAGACTGAGTTTGCACACTTAAAAACGGGATTACCAACTTTCCAACAGAAGCACATATTAATTTTAAAATAAGGGGTATGTTTAAATATTACCATTTTAGGCAAAATCCTTGACAAAATCACCAATTTACTTAAGGCTACTCTACTATTTTATTGGATTATTTCAACCCCTCATGTCTAACACTAATTCCAGGGTTAGTGATTGCGTTAGGATTGGCATTTACAAATTGCTGCCTTTGTTGACCGTCTTTAATACTAAATGTGAATAAGATAAAAGGTCTCATCTATTACGTTTAGCTAGTCCGAAAACGGTACCCATTACTCTGGTTTCTGGGTGGCCTTTCAAAGGAGTGAAAGCACCTGCAGCTACCTGGACAGCACATAGACCATAAAGAAAACGACCCACTGATGTAACGCTTTACGATTCTCCTTGGCTCCCTCAGACCCAAATATTGGTTACACATTGCAATGATAACTAAGTCAATACATCCGTGCTATCTAACAAATATTTGAAAACCCTAATTTTTGTCTATCAAGCCACAGTGATGAAAATGCTTCCACAATGGATCCTCATTTGTGATCTAGCAGAATAGTTAAATGCCTTAAAAATTAATTCCTGTAAACCATTTAAGTTTTTCCATTAATATAGGTTTGTAAATCTAATCTCAATGGAAATGGTCACATAGACTCTCAGTCCCATGCAGCAAGCTTATCAACGCAGGTCTGTCTTTGATAAAATAATTACACTTAAAATCGAAGTGAGTACCATTGTAGTTCCAGAGTAATGACCAAAAATACCAGATTTCTAGCTTAGATTGTGTTCAGTCTTTTCAACATGTCTTAACTCAAATTGGACTATGTAGAGTACCTTTTTACACGAATAATTATTTTCTGCAGACAATTATACATTCTTTCCGGGCCTATTAAAACACAAAATTCAGAATCACATTTAAGGTTTACATAAGGAAATGGTAATTTAGTGGAGAAGAGCCGAAATCCATAAATTCGATAATTTATGTGAGGTTGTGCTACTCGCTCCTGTCCACAATTTCATAAATTTGCAGCATTATATGACAGCCTATTTGGCATGGATCAAAATAAACAAAACACGAGGAATTTTAGGTCTCACAGGGTCAACATTATACCTAAGACACCTGGGCAAATTTATTAGGATGGTCTAAATGTGCTTTTAAATTTTGTTTCTGTAAGAAGAAGAGAACAATCCCGTCTTGCACTTCGCCCCCTGAGAAGACGACTTTTGGTCGAATTTAGGCATTTATTTATAGATCCGCTCATTTGATTAAGTATATTGCATCAAGATGCTGCAAAGAAATTGTGAGGTTGACGTGTGGATGTAATGGGGGAAAAATCGGACGGACAAGATCAAAGGCTGCCGACACCCGTTGAGAGCGCACACAAGCCTTATTATTACGCGTGTGTGTGTGCTTGCATCCGCTTCTCCCTTGCTCGCTCCCTGCGCATTATCAAGCAATCAATGCAAGCTATTTGGGTTTATTTTATTTTGAAATGCGTATTGTTTCAAGTAAAACTCAAGGACCAGGGCGGCGATATGGTTAAGCATTTGTCTACCAAATCGAAACTGCAAACAATATTTCAAACAGGCTTCATTACCTATTTTAGCCCGATGTAATCGGACACTTTTATGTACCTTGAATCATTGTTAAAGATTTAGAGTAACATTTTAGCATCTATGCTTAAGCTATGCTATATTTGAAATAGTGTCCTAAGATGTTAATAACTTTTGCACTACTACTAATGAAATGCAGAGGCTGCAGAAGTAAAAATGGCTACAGGACGGGTACTATAATCATGCTCTAAGTAAACTTTTAATCTCAAAGCAATGGCTGGAGTTTAAGGAGCACATTATTTGCTGATGATTGTAGATGCATAAAACTGACAGTATTGCCTTTAAAGACAAATTTCTGTTAATAGCACAAAATATTCGGTACGTCTCTTCGAAGCTGAATATGCTTCGATTTTTTGTGGGAGTGCTGACTAAATAGCGTTGGCGCACTTCGCCTAAAAATACAATCAAAAATGCTCAATAAAGTGGAGAATAAAAGTGCCTTTGTTCTAAGTAGCAGTATCGATTCTATGACTTGGCACCTAATTTACCACCGGCATTTTACTAAGTACAATGTAAGTCATTCCATTTAACTGATGGAAGGTGCTATAAAAAATAAGGGTACAGCCTTACATAGGTTTAAATGTGTTTTTATTAATTATAGGGCAAGAATCTTTTAATCATAAAAGCATTGCCACATTTTAACTAAATAGTCTAATTACATTAAATATTTAACTTCCATTGTTAATAATCCATTTTATTGTTAGTTAAGGCTTATTAATTAGGCGGCGAATAAATTCATCCCTGTAAAGGTGTTTACAATGATTCTAGGTCTTGATTGAATAGCAAATGAATGATGTGAAAAAGGTCGTCACCATAAATGGATTAAAGTATTTTATTAGCCCATTCCTATATAAGCCTGAGTAAACAAATTTTTAGCCAGTTTTTCATCTGCTATCAGTAAACATTTTCTTGATTTACACTAAATATTTTAAGAATCAGGAACTGAATGCTAAGTCTGGTAGAGTAAAATGTTTAGAACGACTTCCTAAGTTATTCATTCAAGATAAAACATTGAAAATTGTACATGGAAACATTTCTTTTTCACACTTACTTCATAATCCCATCCATTCAGGCCAGCCATTTCCCTCCATCACTTTGTGTGCATTACAGGTGGGAAAATGAGTCAAAGCACACGCGTGTCATAATAATACGCGTACTCGGTTGCATAACTTTGCATCCATTCGAAGTCAAGTCGCTTTAGCGCTGCAATCTCTCTCCCGGCGGTATCCTTTCATGTGTGCGTGCACGAAGTTTGGTCAACTGTGTTGGCTGCTTTTGTCCAAAGTGGGACTGCGTCTCACACAGAACGTAGCAGTGAAAGAAATCTACAGACGAATGGAAGGGATACTGAGCAGCTCACCAAAATACTGCCCTTTCGATCACGTGATACTTCATTTTGTAGCACAATAAAAAGGTGGCATGTTGATTTCTAACAGATCAACTTAATTGGATGGCGCAGATTTTAAGCATTTAGTGAGAATAACAATCGGTTTGACATAAAAACCTATTTTTCGAAGGTTGGTCAAACTGTGATTGGTGTAAGCTCAGGAATTCTTAATTGGCATCAGAAAACCGTTAAATTTGAATGCTTTTTAAACATTTCACAATCTATACGTCGCCTTGTTAGTCTGCTTTAGCTGGTAAGGGAATAATTATGGTAAAATAAAGCTGTGTAAAAAATATTCCCGAGTCTTAGACTAAATTAGGTGCATTGGTGGATTAAGGAGAACAATTTTAAGTAAGCAATTTAAATAAACAAAAGGCAGAGCAAAAATTTTTGGTATTTTGAATTTCAGAAGATAGACACACCACCTAGTGAATTCATCCGCACAAGAATCAAAATGAACCCAATTAAAGGCAAATATCGATTGTTTCAGCGCACACCTCTAAAAATGGTTTTGAACAATCAGAAGTGCACATATGGTGGGACATCATCGCTATCATTTCTTTGCCCTACTTAACGATCCGCTCTGCAGCGCTTACTATCACCCACCACCTCACATCGGACGAATGATATTATCCGATTGATACCGCGCGGTCTTTTTGAGTTCCGTGTTGAGCCCATGAGCGTATAAACATGCACACATACTAAGTGAGTAGCTAATCGGCGTCAAAGTAACACGAACGCACGCTTGTTCCATTGGGGTGGAGGAGAACGGAGCAAGGTGGGAAGGAGCGAAGGAAAGCAGTGTGGAGCAGAGTGGAGGAAGATCAAAGCCGGTCTGCCGATATCGACACCAGAACTCTTCCCAGTCTCAGCAACTTATATTTGGTTCTTAACCACTATCGAGACTATTCAATTTCGTTCCAGTCTGAACTCCTTTAGTTATCATTTTTCATTTCGTGCGATCGATACAAGTAATTCTTAATTAATTTTGGCACCAAAAAGATATTTTCGAGTAGACCTGATTCATTTCCTTAAAATGGGATTTGGTCCTTGGATTTAATTTCAATACGAAGGGCAATAATCGTGAAGGTGCATTTCAGAAAGCAAGTGAGAACAATGAGCACATGATTTTCCAATTAAATAGACTTATAGGCATAGCAGCAGACCATACAGACCATACCGGCAGAATGTTTAAAAGTAATTGACAAATGTTTGGCATTTATTTTAAGGTCTGGAAAAATTATCTGGTTTATAAAGCGTTCTGACTTATGGAAGACAAAATTTTAGGAAAAGAATGTTTTGTTACTACAATAAAATTGGTCGGATTTAGTCGAAGTCGAATTGGTCATTCAGTGCATACATTGCCTAACCGGCATGCTACATAGTTCAAAGCCTTAAATAAAGTTGAGTTACACAAATATTTTCCAAGGGTTTATGACACGTGGCAGCTTTTAATTCATGCCATGAACAAATTCTGACATCTTAAAAGATAATTGAAATCTGCTTTGCCCAAGTCCATAGTTGGCGTTATACTGCAAAACAATTTCTGTGGATAACCGCATGACATGGAATTAGAACAACAAATGTTCAATATAATGTTTGGTAACCAGTGTGCCACATGTAACCATTCGTACAAATTAAAACAAGGCTTTCTTCTATTGCGTAAAACTTATTTCAATAATTTTACTTGTTTCTGAGAGCCGGGAGCACCATGTAATTGACCTCAATGTTTCCTTTGACCAGACACTAAAACAACGCATTTCTAATAGCTTGAAATCAAGAGGATTACTGGCTACACAATTTTAATTGTTACTTCTACTAACGCTTTAATAGTAGAACATTGTGTTTATGGTGCTTGGATTTATGCAATTTCTAACTCCGAGCTTAATTCTTTACACTAAAAACAATGTATTTTCAGTCAAACTTGATTCAACAATGTTTTTAAGAGAACTTACACAGAAGCTTTTGGTATAATTGCTCTTAATGTAAATAGTACCTCCAATTGATTTCTAGGATTATAGGTCAAATTTCGAAATCAATGAATGAGGAGATCAACATCTACAAAGAAGCTGCAACATAACGTAAAATGTAAAATAGATGCAAGATAGATTCCGTAACATTAAACGATTGCGACTTCTTTAAAAAATTTTGATGTCTTTTAAATTCAGAACTATGTGTAAAATCCGTATTATTACACTATAAGGTGACAGCGAATTCTTGTGATTTTTGGCATGATTTACCACTGTGACCTGCTGTAACCATCGCATTGTTTAAGCTGTGTTAATCGCCTTGAGCATCGACGATATTTGATTGTTTCCGCATTCATTACAACAGTGTTGTGTTAAAGCGCTTTACACTTATTAAAAGCACATATCTTAAGTGGCATAGTGAATATTTATACCAACGCGCATGTGTCATCATTTAACAAAATTAATGATAGCATCAACAAAAAATTAAAATAGACGAAGGGCTCTTTTTTATAAAATAAAAAACAAAATCATCATTTAATTGATTTTAAGAAGGATCAGGTAAACGGAGATGAAAGGCAATTGCATCAATCAGCACCTGTTTGTAAAGTGGTTCTCAATGCTACCCATTAAAATGATTACTACTGCAAATTATAATTTTTAGCAAGACATAAACTTGAAAATACCATTTTAATAAAAGTTTTTTGGTCCCGTTTCTGCCTTGATCTTATTTTTAAGCTACCTGCATGACATAAGATTACATAAAGATGAGCTGCAAAAATCGTTATTTAAAAAATAGATGTAGAGAGTAAAGCTGTCTTTTATCTTAAAGTACAAATATTCTTCCAGTTGAGCTTTGCATTCATTCTGGATGCAATATCTTTCAATTTTTACTCGTCCTAAAGTTTTTGAAAGACCTATGATCACACTTGAATTTCATCGAGTAGATGGGCCTTGGACCTTAATGTGAAATCAATTTACAATAAACATGTGGCTTTAACCCACCATACATACAAATGAAGCATGATCCTTTATGGACTAGGTGGTGCCTTAGAAGAGGAGGAAAGAATGTGGATCGTTTCAGCATAATGGCCAATATGTTTATTCGCAAACCGTTGGAAGTAGAAGCCGCTTTCTATTACAAGTCAGCAGCAGCTTTTGAACCGGACACCCTCATTATGCGCATAATTGAGGTAAAGATCAAAGTCATAACATTCTAAGCTAACTAACATCCGCTAATGAATGTGACACCCACTTAGTTGTTAGCTGTGAAGGCGCATTGGTTCCTACTTACAACCTTCGCTACCCATGTTAAATATTATAAAAAGTCTTTCGTGATGCGCCGCACTTTATTTACTTTCATCAACGGTGACACGCCACTCACCATTTTTAGAATAGGTGGTCAGCCCAATCGTGATACAGCTTTGAGTGACCCATAATCAGAATAATTGCCTAAACCATTTTATAAGCACAATGATCCAATGCTGCATTTCCTCCAAACGCTATACACACTTTTGCTTCCATCTTCTGTATTTCTTGTACAAAATTGAACTCGAATCGTAAACCAGACAGGGTTTAATTACAACAAGTTTAGTAGATATTGGGAATCTCTAGTGACTAATAAGCTGTGCACAGAAAAATCAAGTACTGCACCGATAAGATGGCACACATTTTGCTTTGTAATGCAAAGAAGTTGTATTGTACAAGCCACTTCAACAAGGCGGATTTAAATCTGCACGAAACATTTGGAATACATTGTACATATAAGCGGAAAGTAGTGTATGTGTGATGCAAATATAAGGAAAGTAAAAAGGTGCGCATTATGGGTAAAAACCCAATTCTATCAAAATTAAAAATCAGGAAGCAAAAGTATTTCAAACGTTCGAAAGTTGATGCTGAATTTGGGCAATTTTCCTCATTAAAATCATAAAATAATAAAATAATAATACTGTAATTAAAACATCCTTGATTTACAAAACCAGACGGTTTCAATTTATTGAGAAATTCGACTTATGCTTTGCCCTTAAAGTTTTGTACCACCCATGTTACCAGCTAAGCATTTTAACCCACTTCGTCAAAATGTGAAGCTATATTAGGATCATTATTACCATTAAAAAACAACAAGCATTTTCACAAAACTCTATTTTACGAGATCCAAATAGGCAATTAATTCGTTTTGATCCAACTTCTCAATTTTATCATCAACTCCCAAAATAATTCATTTTGTAAAAGTTGTGGCAACTCAGTTACTGGTACATGGCGCGCACGTTACATTTAGAGCTTTCATACCTATAATTTGGTTTTCATAGGTAAAGACAAATTTTCACTTAATTTTTTATAATCCAAACAGTTAAGTCTTTACGTTAATGAACAATAAGACCATCTTTTTGTTTATACTTCCATTAATGCCTTCAGCGTTAACGCGGAAGCAGCGACCAAGTCAATACGTATATCATACACAGTTCCTAACAATATGCTTTGTGCTGCTCCCTAGTATTAGGAAATTAAAGCAAAAAAACTCAGAAAGTACAAGCAAAACAGGGAAAAGACCGAGTGGTTTTTATTCAGTATTTTATGCGGCTGGAACTTATGAACTTTTGTGTTATAGAATGAACGAAAACAAATGCACGCCAAAATCTCTTTATGATTACGTGGGTGAACCAACTCATAAATAAAAGGCATTCTGAAAATGTGTATATATTGACTGCTCAAGAGCTAATTCCCTGAAATATGACATAATTGTGGCCATTTTATTGAATAAATAATCGTCACCTATTGATATTTTTTGACAAACATTTTGTAGATAATGTGTATATAGTTCAGCGAAATAGTAGACACTAATTTTTTGTAAATGGATGCATTACACCATCGGGCTCCAATAGCTATACAATAGCAATAGTCGAGATGTTTCAAAAGCATGCAACAGACGCATGTCTTTTGTCTTCCGCTTACGTCCAAAGCTTTTAAGAAATCATGCCTTTAGTAATTCTAGAGTTCATAATAAGAACCAATATTTTAGTCGTGAATTATGATGCTTTGGCATAAAGTTATAACATGAACATGGGCTTATAAAGAAAACCACAAATTGATACTTGAAGGAAATACTGGATTCTAAAATGCTTTTCATTTCCTTTTTAAGGAATAAATTTTGGTTAAAATTACTTAAAATTGAGCCTTCCTTATTTAGGATCGATGTTGGTCAACTCACATGGCTAGAAATAAATGTGGTTTTCATCGAAATTTACAGGACCATCAAATCGGAGTATGCGCAAGAAAGTTATACTATTCACGATTTTTATGTTAGTATGTATGCTTTTGATGTTTTTAAAGAACTTAGTTCACACGGTCTAAAGCAACCAGATAAGAACGATCCTGGTTTACAGATGGTATGAGTAAGAGCAAGAAGCTACCATTTTTGCTTTAAAGAATAAAAATCACTTATAAAGAACCTGCAAAAATATTTTGATATTCCTAAGGGAGTCCATGTAATTGATACGAAGGATTGTTTATATTGAGTATGCAACCGAATTTGATTTATGAAAAATTAGGACCGCTGAATCTAATGAATTCACTCTTTCCAAGTGAGATTCAGCTCTTTTAATTTCCACTACTTTCTGAATGCACACCAAAGCAATAAATGGCACTAAAATTGTCATACATTTAATTTATTCTGCATACGATTAAGAACCTTAAGGAGTTACGCAGATTCAGTTTAACTGTATGCGTTTATCACACAAGTACACCTCATTTGAGCTTTGTATTACCCACTTAGCCATGCTTGCGTGTGCCCAAGGCATACGCCACGATCATTTGGTGTAAATTAGTTTTATTCGGGTTTTCAACCTTGACTCGAGCTAGCAACCAAACTAGTCTTTAAAAGAAGAAACTACGTAATATGTCTGTAAAGGTAACATTGCTTGGGCTTTGGACTTTAACAATGCTTTGAAAGTCCCTTATTTTTGTTGCCCCGTTCCATTTCTGACTTGTGACGCGAACCTTGAGCTCAAGCCATTGAGCATGCTGACGAAGCCTGGGTGGTAGGAGTGGTGTGGTGTTGGCGGCGGTGGTGGTAGTGGTGACGATGATGGTGGTGAGAGTGGAGGCGTCTGCTCTTTCTTTGATCTAGGCCTGTAATTGCCGGCAGCGTTTGTGCGCGGAAACCATCAGTGCGCGTGCACGCGTGTGCGTTTGCGTGCGGGCATACAAGTTGTGCGTATCGATCAGTAACCCATCGCTTTGATGTTAGCGGGTGCGTTTGCGAGTCCACGTGCACTCTCACGCCCCCAGAGAGAAGAAAAAGAAGCAGCGGTACACCTCAAAGGCTCTGAGGACGGGAGTGAGCACCTGGGTTAGGAAACAGATGAAGGGAGTAGGGGGAGAAAGGAATGTTCGTGTGGGTTGGTGGATGCAGCCACATGCCCAAGAGTCACTGAAACAAATCGGCGCAGCAGCTATACTTGCGAATATTTTAAAAAATATGGGTTGAATTTTCTTTTTATAAAGCATTTCGCATCACTTTTACGATGCAACTTTTAACTGTGTTAAAGAAAGTATTTTGGGAAAGAAGACACGGAACCAGTAAAAGTCAGACTCGGTTTTTAGAATCGTTAAAAGAATACACTGGATTTTCACTTCCAGCCACATTTGAGCAATCACACGAATTGACTGCTTGAAATGTATTAAGAATTCCTCCGCACCATGTTTAGACATACTTAAAAAATCAGACACGCAACATTAATTTAGGCTGTTTAGACCATCCACTAAAAATGGCGCCCTATACATTTATCTCACATAAATTATTGGTGCAAACTTTAACTCAATATTCACTTAACAGTACATACCATAGTTGTGCTTTTGCGCATTGGTACTCTCATTTGATGGAAACTTCAGCATGTAAACGTAAAACCACTCATCTAGCATTATTCGCCTTAGAATTAGATATCAAAAAAGGAGGGTGATTTTGAATTTTTACTTAATTTTTTTAAGTACAAGTTTTAAGCAGAAGGTTTCACCTAATTAATCAGCAATAAGGGGAAAGTATTTTTCGCTTACCATTATTTTGGGGTTTTACAGTGTAAATTAAGGTGAATCAGAGTTTATTTTAGTTTTGTGATCCCAAGAACATCGATCGTCAAGAGGTGTCATAGTCGCAAGCTTCGTGATTTATAATGTCCATTTTGTGAGGTGCACCAGCAAAGTATAAACTAGACCATAAATATAATCTACACTGTACAATATGGGCTGCAGCTATGCCTAATGACAAACTCGTTTCTTAACCGTAAGTGTCAAGTTAAGGAGTAGCCACCCTATCCAAAACACTGGTACATTTTATTTGATCGTCCCCAATATGCGTGATGAGCATTCTTAAAAGAGATCCCTGTTGTCTTTTAGCTAAGCATAGCTTATTGATATTCTTATGTATGATCAAAGAAGCTTGCCATCCACGTGAGGAGGTGCAAAGTGGTTCATGATAACGGTAATCTTAGAGCCCTTTCTTGATTCCTGACATTTATTAGTTAAAATACTTTTGCGACCATTTTAAAGTTTTACATTTAACCAGTAAGATCACATAAGCGCATTATTCGTGAAAACCTTTGCCTTTGACCCCTAGAATACGAGTCTCAATGATTGGAATTTAATCTCATAGTCATCAGTTATTCCATACCTATTATTAATGGTGCGCAAGAAATAAGAATTCTAAGAGTGTTAGTCTTATTTTTGCTGTAAACACATAACTAAAGGTTATAGTGTGCTCACAAAAAACTGACTCACATAAATATGGCCAGTAGCTTAAACATTGACACGAAATTTGCAGATTTGGTACGATTTTCAAAAAATATGGTGCAATTGAGTATTCAAATCTGCCACGATTATATCCATCGGCTCAAAAATTGCTCCCACGATGAAATTCCGATCATTGGGATGAAATATCTGAATTCGTAAAACAATCAGCACGTTTGTGCGCTTTTAACCAACCCCACAAGCAGTTGTTGCTCAAGCGGCTTATGATAATGTCAGTCGTGTTATATATGTGTTTTTATCATGGATCCAAAACTGTTTTAAACTTCACGACTCTGCTAGTACAAAACAGTCCTTCTCTTATTATCTAGCTGCTCTGCACTGTCCACTGCTGCAGCTAAATCGATACCTGACTGGGCGTGCAACCTCACCTTTGAGAGCGGCCTCCTGCAAATGACGAATGTACAATGCCCGGTACGACCTGAATACTCTCCCTCCTCTTCTCGCCTACGTCCGATGCCCTCTAATGGATAGTGCCGCAATAGGCACATTTTCTATAGTAGTAGCAAAAGTACACTTTGTGATTATCCAAACTCAAAAACCTCTGGACGACAGGTTTATCAGTCCACATTTGTGTAAAATTCAACTTATAGGGGTACACTTTTTCAGTTCAAAACTACTAGCACAAAGCACTCTTTACCTATTTAAAATCTTGCTTATTAAATTTACTTATTCTTCATTTATCATCACTACTCAGAAAGATATTATACTATGACCGTTTGGCATAAATGTCAAACATTTCTCAGTATGTAGATAACGTAAGATGCATTGCCATCAATTGCGTTTAATCAAGGAAATGTAAGCAGTCCGTTAGTTGAACTACTGTGTGAACAGTTTTTTACGAATTCGTGGTAAAATACCATTTTAACTGTTCTTTGCATGACTATTTCTAATAATTTGTCAGCAGCTCTTTGTTTCATTCTTTTGAGAGAAAATAGAGTGCAGGTCCAATAGACATGTCACTCCTTTAAAATATTTGTTGAAACGTTTAAATTAGTGATTAGGTTTATTACTAGATTTGCCAACCTCCATAAATGCATGGCATTAGCCCACATGAGCCAGCTTGAGGTCATCGCAGAGTTTCGCAACGAAAGATTAATTTACGAGATGTGATTTATGCTGTGCTTCAACTTTTCCCAATACCACCCACGCCTTAGCTGCCATCATTGAACACATTGGCCTCGTGATAAGCCTCGGTGATGGGCGTGGGAATGAGATCAACAATCTGATAGCCTTCTCAGTTTGCCGTGGTAACAGACAAGGTTATTCGGCCTAACAAGAAATTGGTTCCGTTATCGTTTGTAGAAGAAAAGGATTTTGTATACACTTGAGAACTTACCCGTCATAGATTGTTGCTGTAACAGTCATGAATTAACTGATTCACATTCAAGATGCCCAAAATAGGATAGTAAATGCGCCCTTTTAACCATCTCGACATTTAACGTCTACTAAAGATAGTTTCTATCTTACTGGTACTGTCTGTAATCTTCCATTACGTTAAAACTAAGAGCACCAAATAAAACTTTACAGAGCAATGTTACTGATCGTCTATTTTGTATAAAGTCACGCATTAAGGAATACTGTCAAGATTATCGCTGATTATCTTGTATGCACTTGTGCTTTAAATGGCTACGTCCTTGCATCAAAGTATTCAAATTCGAAACTATTAATTTAGCAACCAATTTTTTGAATAAAATGAATTACATTATCTAGCTTACATCTTCCCCAGGTGGTGATTTAGTCGAACAAATTAATCGGGTCATAATTTGGGCCTAAAATCTTTTAATAAGGCACGATTCTTTGTATTTATGCCCTAAAGAAAATAACATCTTATAAGAAGCAAATCCTATTTTTCGCTTGCGAGTTTACACATTTGCACGATTTTCAATCTTATTATAAATGCATTGTCTTCAAATGTGCCTAGTAAAACAGAGAGCATTTATGAAAATGATAGGTGAGTAGTCAAAAAATACACTGATAGTCTGATGCGAATAAAATGAGCATATTTTAAAATTTCATACCGATTTACTGAACAAGAGGATTGTCTGCTGATCAGAACACAAGGTGTGCATTTGGATCTCCTCTATGATGATCACGGGTGGTTATCGTTTTAATTCTAAAAGTTTTATCAAACCAATTTGCCTCATCATGTGTTATACACTTTGACTTCCACTTTTTACTCAGTGCAAAGTGAAAATTTCCAAAAACCTAGTGAATGTGTTTGCCCAAGTTCGGGAAATGCGCCGCATAGATTATGAGGGTAGGTCATCAGGACTATATTTTACCGATGAATTTAGTATCCTTACTTTGTTTATTAGTCTTAACCAACCGGAAGTCTTTAAGCTCTTCTACCTTGAAGGTGCCTCTATGGCAACTATACTATGTTAGTAATTTATAAAATGTTTCCAAGGCTTGAGCAAGATGCACACATTACGATTAGTGTGTTTCGTTTTACTCACTTGAATGTGAAGTTTGTGAAGTCGACTTAAAAGCACGCGTCCTTAAAAACTTTTTATTAACGTCTTTTAAGGACATTTTAAATGAATTGCATGATGGTGGATTGTTGACAAACCCCTAAAAATATTATTCTTTTCTTCATTTTTAGTCCATTTTTAGTCACTCATATGATGAATAATGCAGTTTTTGAATCTCACAACCAATACAACGGCAAAAAACACTTCATCTGCCCTAAGTAAATGCGTGAATTCCGGATATTCTTAGCAGATGGTTTACTATCATTTTGGTGCTCTGAGCATCACTGGCTCAGAAACGTAAATGACACTTATATTTCTATTGGCCAAGCATTGTGCATGAAAGCATGGCTGTGTGCATGCTCCGTTACACCACATAAATCAATGACCCTTTGAACAAACTATTCTCTGTACCCGTGTGTGCGTGCGTTTGTGAGTAAGCGTGTTGTGGTGAGAGGTCGCGCAACTCCAGCCCCTCCAACCCTTCCTAATAAGCGCGCACTGGACTGTGCGTTGTTTCGTGAGCATAAATCACCATCAGGTAGCCTTTTATCACGATTAACATGGCGCGCACAAACCAGCGGAGAGTGACTCCCACGATGGTCGTTGAGAGAAGGTTTGGCGGTGACTCAACATTGCCAACGTATTGATTCTGAGGCCAGGGATTGGCCTTTTAAAATTAATGGTCAGGAATGTGCGCGAAAGCAAAATGTTGAGTACTGAGGATTAATAAGTCTTACTGATTAGAGGTGCTAAAGGTCGCAGTTAAATGGCCATGTTTTATGCATTAAGAAGTTTTATTCTAAAAATTGCTTAAAATTGAAGATAACCATATAATTGGAAAGTCCTTTGATTTAGTTATTTAAGTTAAAAAGTGTTAGCTTAAGTTTAACCTCGTTTCCAAATGTCGATTTCCAAAGTGTCCAACACTACAAACGACTTTACTAATGCATTTTAGTCTAGTTACTTTAATGAAAATTGAAAAATTAGGGTTTTCAAGAGTTTATTTGCAACAATTCAAGGTCCACATAAAGAGCTTTTCAACGTTCGTGTTACGGAATAAAAAACTGTGGCTCATAACGAAATATTTTACTTGAATTTTGAGCTGTGTCTCCCCCTTCCATTCCCACATGAATGGTTTGTGGAGTATCGGTTATTACAAATTACCGATAGTTGGCCCTTTGATGCTGCGCGCTTTTGACAAACCGAGTAGTAGATATTTCTCATTAAGGTTTGGTAAAATCCGTGTTAAATCTCAGCATGGCACAGAATTCAAGAATAGGCAAAACTGTGTTGGGCTAAGAAAAAACAAAGAATTAGCATGAATCCTAAAGCTACAAAGTGCAGTTAAATGAAGACCATTTTAAAAGGAACATTAAAAAGTAATTTTAAATAAAGCAATTGCGTCGCGGTGAATAACTAGTAAGTCCAGTTCATTTGAAGACTAGTTTAGAATAGGAAATCCCTTAAAGGTCAAGAAGGAAATCAGTAGTTCATAGTTTACTGAAAATCTCGGTATACCCGATTAAAGCCTAAAAACCACCAAATTTCGAGTAGGTCATTGGTAAGATTTGGATTCAAACTCATTTACATCGATGCTTTACTATCATAATACCGAAGATAATCAGATAGAAGACAATTTTACGAGAACGTCCAAACTCGATGTTAGTACAATATGGACGTGCGTGTGTCTGTGATAATTCACCTCATAGTAATCGTTACTATTACTATTATTACCTTTGAAGTCTACTGCCTAAAGTATTCAAGCTCGACACGCCTAGAACTTAAGTCTTCTGGTCTGCATTAAGTTTGTTTTATAAATTAGTGTTCAACCAGTACAGATGTAAGCTCCTCTTTTTCTTTAGAGTTTCTTTCTCTGGAATAGTTTATTTGAATTTACAAATATTCCTAGTCAATTAAATTATTTTCATGTATGTGTGTACTTTACACCAATATCGTTACTAAAGTCCAACAAATTCTTAGTTTTGAATCTAACCTATGCATTTCCCTCCGTCAACTTGTCACCTCCAAAATCGCACTTTAAATCGGATTGAACGAATTAATAGATAACGCTTTTGGATCACTTTAAAAGACATTCGAAAGAGGCATGAGATGAAACATGGTATTGTAGAAGCAAAGGTGATAAATGGGGATTGACTTTGCTGTATTTTATGCATGTTATAAAGCTGGGCTACAATCCCAAACTGAATTTTATCGGGGGACATTAATTAAAAACCTTACAAACCAGCAATTGTAGGTGGCAGCACCAAATCTCAGTACTTCAAATAGCTCCTTGAAACTTTCCTCGCACCCTTGTAGCTCATATAGATTAACGCAAGTTCGAATCTCTTCTTCCTGTATCATTTATATTTTCTGCCGCGTTTTTAGTAAAACTCAATTAAAGGAAGGAATGTTTGCAGAAACCGTGCCCCTTTTAAGCTCCGGACATGTAGAGCAATGTCAAAAGTAAATGCTTTCCTTTGAAATGGACGCGTTATTTACGTTAATACATTTACTAGCACTTTTCGCCGCTGTATCAGAATGATAACAGGACTTTCTAGAGGCTAATGGTTATTAACATTCTTAGCATTGGGTATCGATCCGCATCGCAAGGCCAATAACAGAATTTTCTCTCAGTTAGTGGAAAAATTATACTCTTGTAGATCAAATGAGGATTTTTAAGCATTTAGATCTGGAATTTAAAGACTAAATGCGACCTCTTTTGGCAACAGTCTTGTAAAACCTATATCATAGCCGTTTTTGGGCAGCAAGCCTTTTCCAAAAGAAAGCTCTTAATAAATTCGACTGGAGTCTGATTCCCTAAAATAGCTTAGGGTCTCTTTAAATAAAGCTTTAAAATGAAAAGGAATATCGAATTAACTACTTTATAATAATTACTTATTGCTAAAATCCTCTCACACGCCTTGAGTTGTGTAGCTGATATGCTTACAAATGTACAATGGGTTGCTAATAACCGCATAAGTTGCCAAGTAAATATTGCATAATTTATGCAAGCTGGGAAAGGAAACCGGAAATTACGCAACGTTATTCATCGCAATCGGTTTATTTTGGGACGTAGTCTAAATACCGGCCTGCAAATTTAATAGGTATGGAGTACAGATCGTAAAGGCTAAATTGGAGTTTTACTTTTGTTGAATTTCGTAAAACTTAGTGGGTTCTATACATCTCCTCAGCTTCTGTTCCAAAATAAAAGCCCCATTTTGAGTTGAGAGGATGAATTCAGGTTAGGCTCTGAAGTAAGTAGTTTACTTTTCAAAAAGGATCTTGTATACCGTATTTACAGGATAGCCTATATTGCTGAATTTGACAAATAATTCACGGTGTGTGCATGTGACTGTGTGCTGTTTTACCTTGCGATATCACCAACAATTGGAGCAGAACTAAGAGCCTATGAAGGTGTTGCTTAGCATGCATATTTTTTAGAACTGTATTTCCCTCGGGATAGGAAACAATCTAACCAACTAGAAGTGTGTATTTTGCTGCTCAGCTGTCGTAGGGTAGATTTCCCTACATTGAACGGTGTAATCTAAGTCTTTAACTGAAACGGCTTTACAAATTATGGAAAAATTTGGAACTAAATTTGACTTCTTGTTAACTTTAGCAATGTCAGGAAATGGGACATGTTTGACTGCATTTTTTGTTTTCTTTATTTATGCGTTCGTCAGTCTTCTTTGTTTTTTACTAACGAAGTAAAATGGATTAAAGTACTGCGTAGTGGTCTATTTTCATCCCAACCTTAAAGTCAAAATTTAGAACGCACATGAGAGCTATAAATGCAGGCAAGCATTTTTGAATTTTCACCCTGTGCACCTTGCAAAAGCATGCAAATTTGTAAGTTCATTTGCTATTTGGCAGCCCAATTTTTGCTATTAGCAAGCTTAGTTTTGAAATCAATCCTCATGAAAGTAGTTACGTCGTTTAACATGTATAGAAATATTTAATTCAGAATCCTTTTTGCAGATTTGTTGGCTATGATATACAGAGGATCTAAATTCACCCGGTAGTGAGTTTAATACTAAATGAGACGGACAAATAATATGGGGTTAGTAGGAAAATAATCTGAGTTGTCTACTAAATTTTTAAACAGTTCCATTATTTTTCAAAACAAAATAAGTTGAATCAGAGCTTTGGACCCTTAAAATTCTTGCTAAGAATGGGCCTAGGAAAATATACCTAAACTTTCCGATTAATCTCGTACTATGCATTCCTACTAATGCTGTGGCTCTTGGAACTTGTTTTTCTAAGTATGTCTTAACGCTTATAAATATTCAATACTAAACACACTTTAGTGAGTCAGCTGACTTTCAACTAATATTTGTCAAGAGGCAAAACCAAGTCAAAGAGTTGCTTTCTCCAATTTATTCAAAATAGTCTTTCATGATGTTTGTGCCAATTTCACATCGCATTTAAGAGTACCCAACATCAAGTGTGGAACCGTTTATATCAAAAACAGCTAGAAAGTAAAATGGGTTAGGTTCCACGCTGTCAGAATAACACAGTTTATTTATGCATTACCATGTGAAGGGATGCTGAGGGATCTGTAGTGTAGAGGAATTCCATCGGATGGTTGCTGCACCTAAGCAAATGATACTGGTTCCCATAAACTTTGGATTCGAAAAAGTATGTACATTTTCAATGGCATGTGCGCAAGCGAATCACCTAAGTACCAACAGAGACGAGATTGCTATAGCACATGTTCTAACTCACTACCGAGTTTTATTAATCATTACTACAAGCGTTTGAGTGTACCAAATCAATTCATCGTTTTAGTAAGTCTCGTTTTGTCGACTGGTTTTATTTATTCAAAAATATTTTATCATTGTGATCGCACGTCCGTAACCAGAACAGTACTTGTTTTAAAATTAGCACTCTTCAGTTTATGACTTACAATCTAGGAGGGAACATTTGCTAAACTTTAAAGCAAGTGATTCTGCCCAAATTTAATGTTTTTCAAGTTAAGGACAAGCTAATTACTAATTTAAGAAAACCAAACATAATACCCATATCTTATTTATAAAAGAGTTGATCAGTATTCTGAAAAACCTCTTCTATTTTCATAGAAATAATTCTTGTGTGATTTCCTTGAAAAACACTAACGCGAGACTTTATTGTCATAATACCTGTCTAGATTTATATTCAAAAGGCAGTCGTTCTCATCCGGCCCCCCAAATTTTACTTTCCACTATTCCCAATTCGAAAAGGCTCAACCACATTTGATTAAACCTTTAACCATTTTTATCTGACACTTAATTTAATTTTTATTATATAGGCATAAAATGAACCACTGTTTAAGAGCGCAAAATAAGTGAATTCCTTTAAAATCTTTGGGTCTTACAATTTTAGCTTACATGGGGTTTTGCAGTTTGCGAAACGTGTTATTAATGCTAACCTAATTTATCTGTTTAATTTAAATATTTAATCCAAATGATTGTAAAGCTATCAAAAGATGATTGGCTGACTTGCATTCCTATTAAGTAGTTAATGTAAAAACCAGTATTGTAACATTTGCAACCAAAAGACTTTAGTGATATAGTTTCAAAATCAATAGCTGCTGAGAAGTAGCAAGTAATTCCCTGCTTAACACGCTAAAATGATAAATTAAAGTTCTATCTTAGTGCTCAAACTGCATCTAAGGTATAAAGAATTCTAACTAAATGGGCCAAATCAAAGTTTTGCAGTGACGTTTAACAGTGTTAATACCTTATTCGACTTACGTTGTGGGCCTTAAGAGCATAAATTTATGGTAAACACATGATGTAATGTTAGGTGAATAGATTGGCATTCGTTAACCAAAATTCTTGTGCTGATTACTAATTCGTTAGTTACGTACATTTGCAAGGATTTAGATCACAATAATCATTTTTATAATTGCTGAGCTTTTTCTGATTTCGTCAAAGTCCCTGAAAGAATGCGTGTGCCAAATATATTTTTGCATAGATATTAATGGCACTGAGTAACCTAGATTAATGAGTTAAGCGCTGGCAAAATTTTTGATAGGTGTTTTGGAGAAATCATTTGTGAAAAACAAAATCTTTTAAACATGCATTGCATTGTGATCATATAATTGGTCAACGACTTATGCATGTATGATTTGATATTGGTGTAGATTAAGAAGAATTACCTTGTTTAACAAAATGTAAGAACCTTAAAACAAATTGAATTTTATTAGCAGTAATGTATACTATTCTTATTTAGCAATCAATTCATTTTGTTGCATTCAATTCTAATTTATTCAAGATGCTTATCAACCCAAATATATTTGTTTGTGGTCATGGTCAATCTTAGCATTAACATTTTAACTTACCGCAAGTTCTAGTGAAAATCCCTGACGAAAAGCTAAAAACACCAATATAAGCACCAAGCCAAATAACTTTTTAACTTTGATTTTCTATTTCAGGATTATTTGTGAGAGAGATCTCTTCCCAACCTCTGCCAGTAAGTAGTGTGTTCCGCATTTTGCGAAGAAAACCATACTTGAAATAAAGTTAGGAGGGTATTAAACGCCATTTAAGCAGACGTATCATTTAAACAAAAACCGAATCTTATTCACACAATAAACATCTCCTTTACCCTTACTTTAGATCACTTGTTCATAGCTCAAATGATGGAAGCGCCGACAGTTCTCTCACCTCTCTTCCTCTCTGCCATCTGAGTACGTGTGCGTAAAAAGAAAAAAGGCGGTGTAGCTCTTTGTTCTCTATCTCTGCGGCATTTATCAAAGCTACGAGGGTACATGCCTGTGCGCGAGCGTAGGTCTAAGAATATATTTGTGGGTTTTAGGAGGTTGCTAGTGGGGGTGAGGGAGGAAGGTGGACACTTTACGAGGAAGGGGGATGTGTACTTCTTCTGTTTAGCTAGATATTGATTTATTTCTCCTTTGCGTAGCGGCGGCGGCGTTTCTAAGGTCCATAAGGTTTTGTTGGTCCACCATAAATTAGCTCGCTTGGCGTCACGTTTCGTTGACTTGATGGTAGGGTCAGGGTTATGGTGCCTGAAGGTAGCTGCATATGCCTGTTATCAGGCTTATGAATGCCATCAGTTTAATTCTTTTCCTTTGTCACGATCAGTATACAAAACAAAGCAAATCATTCATGAGGTTGACTGATATGTAAGTTTTTGAATTTGTTATCAAGTTGATCGAATTAAAAGTCAGTTCGAATTTTGTGCAACGAAGGAAACCTTATCAAACGTGAACATAAACGTACCGAAACCTGTGACAAAAATGAATTAAAACTTAAACTCTTCAAATACGAATGGTACGGAAATAACGGATGCAAAAGTTATCAAAACAAAAGTGTGGTCTTTGAACGTTAATCTTGGGGATCAGAAATCTTAGGTAAATAAAATTTGTAGCGCTTTTCTTATATGACAAATGAAAAAAATACTATCTTAATTGGTTTCCTAAATGAACACTTACTTCTCAAACCAAATAATTATAAACTAGATTTATTTTTAGTTTGGAACCTTTTCATAGTAAACATCTCTTCCTACGATGAATTGCCAACTACCAAAGACGCTTTGTTTAAAGTAGTTCAATGGTCAGAGCTCAAGGATTACCTATGTTACATGCACCAAGGAACCGATAGACCTTTTGGGTGCCTAAATAAGGTATGGATTTTCAAACGTTACGGCAAATGAAAGATGCAATGGCTGCTATTTTCCCCGTGCATAAATAAAAAGATAAAATAAACTATTGAGAAATCATTTCAGTGACTAAAACAGAGGACATAATTATTCCACTCTCAGTAATTTTGATAAAACGATGCATTGCGTATGATTAGGTTATCAAGAGGACAATAAGGTAATGAGGGAATCAAAGGCAAAAATGTTGACAAGACTGATCGAGCTGGTATTGAAATGTTTCCCATGATAAGTTAAAATGCAGTTTCTTGTATCACACAATTCTGGTTAATAATGTGAAATTATATTAATGTTTCAGAGTAACTCAAGCAATTGTTACTTTTGCCAAAAAATATTCACTGAGATGGAAATGAATTACTAATTTTTGCGTCTTAAGTATGTCATGCCCTTTACTTAGACTCATCAACATACATAGTGTTTAAAGACTGCAATAGTTCCTCTTTCATAGAGCGCTTTGCATAATCACTGAGCTTTAAAAAGGTAGCTTAACACCTAAGATTTGTATCGATCTTTAGTGTGTTTTACAATTTTTCCCCCTGCTAGACTGTATTCTTACAACTTTTTCGTGTCAGTGCTTTTCTAAATATATGTACCACTGCTTAGTCGGGGCTGAGTTTCTGTAAGGTAATATCATGTATTAGCACATTATGTGATGTGCAAACTTTTGAAAGGACATTTCTTCTAATTTTATAAACATGGCCCGGTACTAGTGTAGAACTGTCAGGCATCTCAGCACTACATTGGTGCAAGTAAATGAAATTCCAAAAAGGTAAACATGTACTTCTGGTCATTTTGGATGTTATTTGACCTTTGCGAAAATAATTTCGAGGAATTTCGAGTTCTACTGATATAGCATGTAGACGCTGCTTTGAAGTTGTAATAGTCCTGCGGTTTTATGTGCAAGTCACTCTTTGATTGACTACTAAAGACCATTTAAAATCGTTTCATATGCAAAACGCCTTATTTTTGGAATCTATACCCAGGCTGTATGTTGAATACTTGATGTCTGGATTGACGTGCAGAACTTTTCTGATTTGTAAATGCGTTCAAAGTTTCCAATGTGTAGTTAATTATGATAGTTTATAGGATTTTAGCTAATTATCAGAGCAAAGTCAACATGACATAACTTCCTAACTACGGAAATCAATGGGTTTTAACATTTCATGGCTGCAATCATACTTTAGAACCAGTTTTAGTCTGCATGTTTCAAAATTGCATTGATCGATTCATTGGAGTAATGTGTTGCTTGTAAAAGAAATGGGTTATGAACTGCAGTCTACTTCAGTTATCAAATTAATTTTTACCCTATTCGGCTGATTCATCAGCTCTGTTTCTCACCACTACCTTATTGTGTTTGTCTTGGTGAGAAATATTCTTCGAATTACATTACCTATTATGAATCAAAAAGCAAACTAAACCGTTATAGCTCTTAGTTATTGTGTAATTTCCTCATATCTAATAGCTTTTTCAAGCCTGCTTATACAAAAGGCATTTTATTAGAAAAGTGAATTCCGAAATGTTTGTTCATAGTTGTAAAGTTTCGTGGTTCGTCTTACATTTTATCATCCGGAATAAATTTAAGTCATTGATCCACTTTTTTGTCTTGGATTCCCTTTACATCTGAAAAACATTGTTATCTTCAAATTGAAGGCAGGCTTGCACATAAATGAGGGCAGTCTTTTACCTATAAATGTAAACGATTTCACATTTTCATTACCGTCTGCAAAGAATAGGGGAGGGGAAACATGCTTCTATTTTACAACTAACTCGGTAGCTAGTGACAGAATGTATAGACCATGAGAGGGCGGAGAGCACCGATAATAATAGCACAACAATGAGCGTTTTCATCAACCGACAAAGGCACACTTGCTGCCTCGTCCCCTTTGATACCCTTAAAGGGCACCGACCATACCCCTTGTATCCCATTTGCAACATAATTGTTCTTAAATCAGATCCGCCCCCTGTTGTCATTCCTATAAAATAATGGCCGCTATCATAAACATTGCTGAGGGCATAAATTAACTAAAAAAATCTGAGAGTTTGTTAGAAATCAGGTAGAAGTTTTGAATCTTAGTTTTTTGAGTGAATTTTAACTGTGCAGAATCATGATTAGCTATGCAAAGGAGCGTCAAATGTACTCCTTAAAGAATTTAATCAACTTCCATTAACTTGCGTTACTTGATTATAAGCGTAAGCAACAAAATCTGACAGACTGATCAATTAATCCAAAATCTTGTAATACGAGAGCTAAATAACAAGATTAACTAATCCTAATGGGATTCATGAAGGATTTTTTGCCGATAATGTTATGTAGATTGTCATCCGTTTAAGAGTGTAAAATTTGATGACTTATTTTACTGAGGTGTTACTTGCAATGCATGCTGTAGGACTGATGAAATATATGTGGATCATTTGAAGTTCTTCGCCCGGCAAAGATAAGGCTGTCTCTTCAAGCGCCTTCATAATGTGGTTTTTCGAGCGCTTCTTCGTCTGAACGATTAAGAATTTATGGTTCCTGTCTAGACTTCGTAAAACAAGTCGGAAATCTTCTTCACATTTTAACTGATCAGTTAATTAAAATTTTGGGACCTGAATCAAATGTGATCCATAAAAGATACCTGCGACCAATTTCAATTATTCTAATAAGAGCCAAGCAACCACTACCCACCGCTGATAGGTCATTTGTTCACCAAAAAATAGCACAGTCCCCACTTTTTGGAATGCATTTATTCTATGCACACTCAACTTATAAAACTTGATGAGCTATTTTAAAAAGAAATTTGACCATAGATCTCAACTTACATCTGTATTTTGTTCTCAAGCGCATTTGATTTTTTATTCACCAGTTCAAAATCGGTCACTGCTATGAAACTTCAGAAAGTACTGCACAAATTGTGGCAATGCGAAATCGTTTAGAAATCATAAACATTGAGAATTTGACAGTTTAATGTCCACATAAGCCAAAAGTGTAATATTAGCTATAGATTCCAAAAGGGTTGTTTGCTTTGTTTTCTCAAAGAAACCAACAAAAGTCAAGGTGTGAGTAATAATCAAATTTATTCAATAAAGCTTATGCGTTTATAGTAAAAATGTGTTTTTGGCGGAAGTAAGATAAGTCGATTATTGGTAGGCTTTAACGTATAAAATGATATCGGGTGTAAAAGGCGAGTATGCATGACTTCATTTTGCGTAGGTCCATGCAAAGATCTTCTGACTCTCTGCCACTGTCATTAATGTTATGCGTTTACAGTGGGCATCAAATTATTGCATAGACTGCTGAACAAAACATCTCCATAATTTAAGTATGCGCATGTTATTTTGAAGAAATCTGATTTGCTGTCGGTCTGTATTCTCATTAGAAGGCTCAGACCTTTAACAAAGCCATTATATATTATAGGGAATAGGTATATGGACTCAAATACAAAAGCACAAACGTCATCTTTTGTTTTCGTCTGCAACTTGAATGTGTAAACCGGATATTTATTGCCATTGGGAAAAATGTTGTCTTACCTTAGATGTCACCCAGGGCAAGGCCCATTTACATTTTGATCTCAGACGTCCTAAATGTAATCACAATTTGGTATTAGCCGTCCTCAAAAACTATTCGTTTTATTGTGCGTATGATGGAAATATGGATTCCAGCTTCATAGGTCCTCTCTGCAACTATCACCTTATCCTTACTAACACTTAATGGTATTAGCAGCAATGGTCCTAAATGAACAATTTCTCATTTAAAGTATTTCTAGACAACATTCAATTTGTAAATATCCCGTGCTTCAAAATATTTGTCAGCGTTTTATTTTCTATTAAGTTTATCCTCTCACAAGCATTATTTATGATACCTATACACCTTGTTTATTTACTTCATTTGATGTATAACTCATAGACTGTGACCCGAATTCCAGAGCCTTATCAAAAATTGCTTTTTACTTTTTTATCAATCAACACAAGCAGCAGGAAGCAGACTTATTTATATTTTATTTGTACTGTTCGAATTAGAGGTTTCTAATTTACTATTGCATAGTTATACGTTAAAATTAATATAAATGTATCCAACAGTAAAAATATATGAGATGATTTATACCGGCTTGTCCCACTTCAATTTGATTTCCAATATAAATGCTAGGTTGCGCCATAACTTTGCCACTGCAAGCTTGACATATGTTGATGGCCGTGTTGTTGTAAAAACAATCATTCATTTTTGCTTAGTCGAAAGGTTAGTATTATTTAATAACATCTAATTAGAACTCTGATAAAATTTGCCTTTTTTCAAACTAACAAAATGTTAATAACTCAGATTTTCTACGAAGTGAGTTCTTCAATGGATGATGCAGATATTGGTTTGTAAGGACGTAATTCCTTAGCATCTAATAGAAGCAACAGAGCTTACCATCACATTTTATTAAATTTTTTGGGGAGTTTTTGCATGCAGTATGCTTCTTTTTTCTCAAACAGGCTTTTTAAGCCTATTTTTTAATGTTGAGGACACACGTAGTAATGCTGTATTAGCCGCCTAATTTTCCATTAATAATATTTCATCACTGCTCGAAATTTGTATTCACTACTAAGTGATACTTATGTAAAGACAAATAGATCCATGCATGCATATCTACTTGTTATAGATACTAGTAGTTACCTTTGACTATTTGATTTTAGAATTTCGATCAGGCGGGGTACTCTAGTTAGGGTGAATTGCGCTAAGAGTCCCGACACGGTAAATAATTTTACCCTCATAACTTAATATGTGAGTATGCATGACCATTTAAGTTATCAATTGACTTTATTTTGCTTAGGTCCATGCAAAGATGTTCTGACTTTCTGCCACTGTCTGGCGAAACTTTGCATAGCCTTAATAGTAATATTATTTACCCAAACTATCTATGTGATGCTTTGTTTGTTCGAACTGTCGGTTTCGGTCACTTAGGTGGTCATATTGTACTAGCTGGTTGGCCATCCTCCGGGCCGTGTCAACAGCTCCCAAGCCCTCTGTTTCCAGAATATAGATTTTGCCCTAATACTATGCCTTCTTTTACCTTAAGGGAAATCTCGGGACGCCACAATCCATTCCTTAAATAAAGTTGTCCTCATTAAGGCTTTTAGTTTGACTCTGAAAATGCATTAAAGCTTAAAAATGATTGCTTTCTCTGTTGGGTCTTTAATTGTGATTATGCATTATTAATTGGGCGAAGTGGTCATTATAGATTTAAAACTAGACAATGGAGGTGGTGACCGCAAGCTGCCTGTTAAAATATTCTTGTCTGACATTTAGTCAATCTCATATATTCAAAACAAATAGTAGCGCCGAAATAGGTTGCTTTGTTTTTTCAAGAATATTCTCCATGAATGGTAATTATTTAATCAGGTCTGTGTGTAAAATGCAAAGGCTGTCAATATTTGGTGAATATATTTAACTGTATTAATAATATGTTTATCATGTGTAATTGGATGAATACGTATGAGAGAACATGCATGTATTCAAAGGAGAATGCTTAAGCGAAATGATAAGGTTAAGGAGCGTTGGGAATACTGACTATGGGCAATAAATAATTAGGTAGTAAAAATATTACCAGCATGATATTTTAGATGTGCATGGCATTCCTAAGTGTGCGAACTCGTTTGCTAGAAAGAGAAAAGTTTTTGCTGTTGCTTGGTTCTTAAAATGATTTAAATCAAACAATGATGCTTTTAGAAATATCGTTTTGTGTACAATTTTTTAATACCATGTCCATATTTTATTGAATTATAAGTACATTTGCAAAAGAACTTGTAGAACTAATGACACAAATGAATATTGCCTGTGACAAAAATACATGAGTGCAATGAAGGAAGTCAAAATGTTGTGTGAGTCGTTTATTGACGTCTATGTGATGATTTATTTTTTAAGTGCAGCATGTATTTATGATTATGTGTTAAAATGGTTCATGCCAACTCCAACGAACTAACGTTATATGAAAGGTAGTTCGTTTAAAAAGGATCTGCAGATTACCTTTTAAAAGAATAACTGCAGTCTGATTTAAAGGGATACATTCGTGTCGTCTTAATAAGTGATTAAATCGTTTAGTTGTTCTCTTCTCATGAAACGTTTAAAGCGCACAAATTACAGGTTGGGTAGGCTTCGAAGACATTACAATGTGGAATGTAAAAGTACACGGAAGACAATTCACGTAAAGGCGGGATAATAGATAAATCAGAACAATATAGGTAATGTGGCAGTGAAGTTTTTTATTTCCAGAGTCTAAACGGCTTAGTTTCTTTCCTTAAAACCTGCAGTATATTAAGAAGGGCTAAAAAATAATCACATATCAACGCCAAGCATATACTAATGGCGTGATAATTGTTAGTGAAGAGATTATTAATAACTGATCCCGTAACCTATTGTAAGTGTTTTACCCTGTTGCGTCAATGAAGCGGAGTTATTTATGGCCTAATTAGGGCTTAAATCAACCGTTTTTTATATTTACTTAATGCTGCTATTTCGTATTTATTTGGCCCATTCGAATGACGTTACCTTTATTTAAATGAAAGATATATATGCTGCAATACCTTGTCCATCAATCATCTATGCACTAGTATTTTCGTGTTTAAATCCAATGTTCCTATTTTTTGGCAGAGTGGATTATTTACCATAAGAACCTGGTCAAGAAATATGTTGAATTCTAGATCATCTAATAAGCCATCCCCTACCGTCGCTATTTTCCTCAAGATAATCGGTCCTTTATAATAATGGAACACATGATTAAGATTGCTTTACCGTTGGCAAAATCAACCACGTCATATGAGTAGTATTGCTTTGCTATCCAAAATATGGTTTGTACTTGTTCTAAGTAAACAAGTTAACGTAAAGTTTGGTATGATTATTAACTGACAATATGATTGTTCTTTCCTTCTGCGAGAAATTTGAAAATAGACAGCCAAATTTAAAGATATTTCATGGAATACTTTTATAGATTATAAAAATAATTAGCTTAGGATTTTTTGGATTCCGACTTTAAAATGCAAGGAAAGAATAAAAATACCATTAAACAGTAACGGAATATTTAAAAGGCATTTGTACACCCTTACCATCATCCATAGCCTTACAAAGGTTTTCCTAAATCAAAAACCATCATTTTTTTTGCAAATTCTAATAAAAAGGCATTTTCTTGCATGTTCACGTTAAAATTAGGTTGCAAGGGCTTTTGGAATTTTGAAGGAGAGGAGTATTTACAGGGAGAGAAAACGAGGAAATGGGTACTATCGTTACATGTGCTTGTTAAAAATTTCCTAATTGAATTATACTTGTTCGGATGTAAATGCATTCTAAAGAGAATTGCTTAGGCTGCCTGGACAGTTTGAATGATCATAGAACAGATAAAAGGCGCCGACACGAAGTGTGGAGGCGCGTGGGAATTTTTCGGCAGGTACCAACAGTCGGCGTTTGTGTGCGTGTGTAAATGTGTCTAGACGCAAAACCAGTTAAAATATTCAGAAAGAAAATAAACCCTTTGTAACGTATTATTTATTTCCATTTTACTATTTACCCACTTTCAAACCAAACCTTCTTTCTTGGTAAATGCTGCTGTTTCTATAATTTGTAACTCCTTCATTAAGCTGAAATTTCTTGCCCTACATTAATGGAATTCTTGGATTTATGGCCCGTGACGACCGAAGCATCAAATTCGAAAAATTGTAATTGGAATTCAATAGTGATAGATCAAGCATTGAGCGGGACTTAGAGCTTGTTTCATGCACAAGATGATGAAAAATTAGCGTGAATGGAAATAAAAAATCGCTGAATAAGAATCTGCACTTTACTTACTCTAAACAAACAGGATACCATGGCTTTTATGTGATGCATATGCACTAGATATCCAGGCGTTATATTATGTACAAACCATAGACATAAGACGCATCAGTATTAAAAGGTATTTAACCGTATCTTATGTTAAACTGGCCTTTTGGTAATTTGGAAGAATTACAGCGATCTGAAGGTACAAAGCTACCAGTTACCTTGACTCATAAATTTTGTGTCTAAATTTAAGGTCTAGGAGAGGCTCTTTGATGGACTTGTTTGCAGAATACTGCCTGGATTATTGCTTCTTCTTCATTAAGAAATCGATTTGCGCTTTCACCCCGTGTTATTCATTGATCCTAAGGGCTATAAACTTTTTAATAGGTGAGAAAATAAACAGCGGTGAATACTCAAGCTAAGCAAGGGTAGTATAATAGCACTATAAACCCGGTGTTGATATACGTGTATATATGTTATGAATTTATGTATTATAAAGCTCCAATGGATGCCGAGTTTGGCTGTGGATCAAAAAACCTAAAGGGCGTCTTGAACGCACACAGCCACGAAATATCAACCACTGTGCTCCAGTTGCCTTATTATATGCCACGTCATTGAGCTATGTACACATCCTTTTGGCACCTTTGCCTTTTAGTTAATTAATAAGTGCTTCATAATTATTGTTTTCGTCCCAAAGGCTCCTTAAAAAAGGAACATTGTCTTTCGGTGCACCAGTCGCAGAGCATATGAATGATTTAATGTAGAAACAAGGGTTGTCACTATCAACACTTTAAATACTTCCATCTACATAGGGACAGAGGCTTAAAACACGAAGAAGCAAAATTTTGGCCGAGTGGAACAATGGAGACCAAAAACACAGAAAGCGAACGTGGCGTAAAGGATTCAAATTCTGATTTTTACCTTAGCTCTAGCCGCTGATGACTCGATTGAGTGGTGCGTTTAACCGTCAGCATGGGGAAGAAACACAATTTTGTGAGCATCCGTGTGCACGTCTCTACAGTTCCAACTAACAGTAAACATGCCCTAGATGTTTTTTCCTTATGTGTCAACTGGGATTGCGTGCAAGCTCTTTTATTCCAAAAACCACTTGACTGCCTATTCGTGTCGAATGAAGTTTTTATAATGCGTAGGTATGCGAAAACAAATTTGTACAGGGCTGCCAGTATGTAAATACAATTTCAATAACTGAATTTGAATAGGCGTATCGTCTCCATTTATGCCTTGTGGACCAATAAATTCACCTGTAGCTGAAAAAAGAAATTAAAGTTTGCATTAGGTTTGCATCATCGAAACACAATAAAACTTCAGGGAACCCGATATCGACCCAACAAAATTATGAATCCTGATGTTTTCAGTCCCGAAAAGTGCATGCCAGCACACCTATACAAATATCGATGTGTATATATTAATATAAAGAAAGCCTATCTACCCTTTTTATGAATGCTTTGATGTGGGGATTAAAACTTATGGCGGGACACAGATATTTGTTATTAATTAGATAAGCCGACTTACCTTACAGGGAAAGTACATCATTGGAGACCTACTGATTACCACACTAATGGTTAGCAGCTGAAGGCTCTAACTTTCCATTAATGTGACTAGACGTAGGTCATAAATTTGATGACCGCACTTAGGTCGAAATTTCTTGCACATGCACACAGCCACATTAATTATCATGTCTAATGACTGTGCATAGGACCTAAGTCATAATAAACCTACTGAACAGTCATAGAAAGATGCTCATTAAGCTGGTACAATAATAAAAATGACCAAACCTGAGCACAAGAAACGCTGAGAAATTCAGTTGCGCAGTTGCTTTTTCATTGGCTACCGCACGAATGGCGACATTGTGCGTAAACCAATGGCAGTGCTGTAACGAGGATAGGCCATTTAGTTGCGCATGCTTTTGATTCGTCAGGGCTTGTGACGAATGGCTATCTGGCATAGTCGTTAATTTCACACACGTGCGCACGCACAAACGTACGCACGCAGGCATGCCTGTGTGAGCGTGACAAAGTTTGCCACCGGCATGCGCTAACGCGCACACATCACCCCTTTAGTCGAGTGCGCTACCTCTCGCATTCACAATTCTAGTCACCTTGTTCCCCCGCCGTGCCTCTCTTTCTCTCTCTCTCTCTCTCTCTCTCTTCTGCCGCCTAATCGTACGTGCGCGCTTGCACACCAACGTCCGGCTAAAACAGACCAAGAGCATTTATAACCGGTCTTTCCCTTCATGCACCTAATACCTTCCTCTCTTCCTCGCTCTCAATAAAAAAATGCCTATATTTGGTGCGTGTGTCTGGTGTTATTGTTATTGCCACAGCAATTAAAAGAAGACGCACACACAAGTCACGCGCGTGCACAAAAGTCGATTGGTCGAGGACTTGAAATGCTCGCAATGCAGACAAACTACCCTTCTTTGCCTACGGAAAATGAAGCAACCACCTCAACAAACCCACCTGCACCAGTGGCTTCAGCAACAGTGGCTACGGTGGTGGTGGGGGGTGGCGGTACTGGTGCAGGAAGATATACATCGTCAGCGTTGACGTCCACTCCTTTCCCAGGTTCATCAGCGATTGACGCTTCTTTTTCTCGGTGTGCACCTCCAGCCAGCGAAACGCAAACGTCCCTGAATGAAGTCCTTCACCGATCCTTGATGGCTTCTTCCTTCGCAGCCCACGAAATCAACGAGCCGGTCATTCCCAGAGCCCATTCCAATGGGAAAACCTTTGATCTCAATGCTCTGCGAGAGGCGGCAAGTCGTGAGAAAAAGCTTTTCGAATGTGATCCCTCAGAGAGAAAGGAAGGTGTAATGAGTGGCTATGACCTGCCCTTTCACATGCCCACAGGGCATCCTCAGTGGACTACCCTTCCAGATAATCACCCGGTCGATATGCCACCAAAACTGGGGCAAGCTCCAGAGAATAGTCCTGCTAACACCAAGCTTGGTTCCTTCTCACCGAATGTCGGAATGCTTACCTACACAAATACTGGATCAACCAAGGACCTAGATTACTTTTTGGCAGCAAATGCAGCACGTGCACTGGTTAATCATCTAGGCGGAGCTGGCAGCACCGGCAATAGTGGTGGTAGTGTCGCAACCGGTGGCAGTGGAAGCAGTACTGTGGCACAACCTTCTGATCATCGATCGAAGTCTCCCTCGATGGGGTTTCGTGATATTGTGAATCCACATATCTCTCCACCTCAGCAACCTTCCTCGATGGAACCTCTCTACGCTCATCAACGGAGTCTCTCCGACAGATCCAGTCCTTCCAGATCCTCTTTCGGCCTCCCTTCACTAGGAATGAGTGGTAATGCTCCACCAAATATGTCGGTTCCGTTCAACAGCTCGCCACTGCCATTTTCCGTACCACCAAATTTTCGACAGAACAACTCAGCGTATTCATCGCACCCATCACACCATCTGCTCCCACCAAATCCCTTTGGAGGACTTGACCCCAACTTCGCAGATCGCATGAAGGACTACTCAACACCGCATCACCTCATGGACCCCAGGTTCCCAGTCGCTAACTCGATGTCAAGGCTCCCACGTTCTGTATCACCGATGGACGGAGATGGAAGAGGTGGAGGGATGATTGGTGATTCTGGAATGAGTGACGCTTCGCCCAACAGCTCTTCGAGCGGGAAATTCGTATCCTCCCATAATCAATCCGGGACAACTACTGGAAACGGCGGGAATATAGTTCTCTATCCCTGGATGAACCCAAAGAGCTGCGGTAAGATGTTGCTGACTCTCCTAAATTAGCGCATAGCACAAGTGTACTGTGTTGAGTCTTGTCACAAAGATGCACGAACCGCAATTTTAATGTGACGACAACATTGTGCCCATAATTCACCACTGTGTAACAATTCATGTCTCTCAGTATCACATAAATTTTACTTAGCTGAATCATGCATAGACTGTGAAACGAAACGAGAGACAGAGAGGAAGCCATCGCGAAGCAAGTTAGTGATGAACGGTTAAGTTGATGACCGTGAGAATTAAACACGCGAGCAGAATTGGGAGTGCTATTCAAGTCACTTTTGAAGCCAAAATGGAAAGCAAGTAATAAGAAACACTAACAGTTTTTTTATACATGATTCAAATAATTTTAAAATGGACTAATTTTACCACATGTACTTCGAAATCTAGTGAGACATCGTTTGCACTTGTACTGAGTCAGTCCAAAACAAAAGGTTCTATCTTGATGGTTGAATGTTGCTAAACAATAAATCATAGTAGTATGCTGCAATGCTAATACTTTGTTTGTCTGATAGAACCTACTTTTAAGGGTATTATTGACTGTTTTCCTACAGTTGACCCTTTACTTTTGGTAAATCCACAGCACGGTACTTAAGGCCAAGAACATGAATAGAAACAGAGCATTAAAGCACTAAAAATTTAAACGCGTTTGTTAGCACATGACGCCAAAAAAAGCATCAATCGACTCAGGTCTGAAAAATATAATTTTAACGTAGCAGATGACATTGTCAAAAGTACTAGTTCTGCCATTACGTGAGAGTCTTGAATGTAACACGCAAAACAAGGCAAGAATATAAACATGAAAATGTGTGATTAGTGTTCAAAATTGTATGTGATGCCTGATGCCAGTTTTTGTAGACCAAAAGCGATTTTCGGTGCAAGGGAACTAGTTCTTTCCACATTTCGACTTTCGTGCTCCAAGCAATTAAGGAAAATCTAATTTGTTGCCACAAAGAAAGCAACATCAGCAACGAAACATCCCAAGTGGTAATGAACTGGAAATGACTCCCACGATGATTTTTCCTTGTTCATGCCCTCCTACTGAATAATTAAAAATCAAATCCTATCTCTGGGGAGCGATTCAAATAGGCAATAGAGGATTATCCATGATTTCTACTTAATAGACCTCATTTTATAAAAGTTAAAACGAGCTTTCTGAATCGAAAAGTTGCTTTGGTGCATAATGTTTTGTGTACTCATATTTTAAGAAAATGGATGTGCAATTTGGAAGAGGCTAGGCGCATTTATCTCATTGGTGTGAATACTTTATCTATGGTCGTTTTATACTACTTATTTAACATGAGTAAAACTTGCATTGTTTTATCAATGCTTCCCTTCAGAATTACGAAGCATCCATTGTTCATTGTTTACAAATTTTATTTTTGATATAAGGTAAAGCTTTGGAGCGTGAATACTATGACGTCTTCCATTTCATCACAAAATTGCCTTTTCGCATGTTTGGGCTTAGCTTTAGTGCTACTTACTTCGAGTGCGAATAGCTCGTATGGAAAATTCGAAATTGTTGTTAAACTTGATTTTGAACTATACATCTTCGGTTGGTTACTCTGTGTGCTCTTAGTTTAGTAACAGGCAAGTGTAGAGAATGTTTGGAACCTCTTAAAATATACTTGAGTTTGGTATATTCTTTGACATTGGCAAAAGCCCTTATACACGATTTTTTGGAATTGTTCCGTATACTTAGATCTCGTTCGCATGCTAGTAAATACATAAGTACAGTAACTTGGTGAGCCAGTGAACGAGGCTGATTAGCTGGTTGACGAGTTTTTTACTTCAGCACGCAAGGATGCTTGCTTTTGGTTTATGTGGGGTGGGGGAGTGGGTGGATGGCTGGCTGGCTGGCTGGTTAAGTGCGTAGGTCACCCCCTGCCTCCCCTCTCCCACCCATTCTCAAGCCGAGTGCCTGCGGGAGGATATAGGGAGACCTAAGAAAAGGAACAGACGTGGGACAGTTTAAGATTTTGCGTGACTCGCGTTAAGGGACTACAAACCGGAAGACTCGCGTGTTTGTCTACACACAAACACAAGCTTCGCTCGATTTGAGGATGATGACAAGCACGTCGTAGCGAACGAATGGGCACAACAGAAACCTCGGTCGAAGAAAAAAGTAAACTCTTAAGCGCACGTAGTGTCAATCTAGATTCCACGTACAGTAGTGGAATTAATTTAAAATTATGTTTTCATCGGATAGACGGACAGTATATTCCTGATGTAAGAGCGATACCTCTGTTGCAATAGATCTTGCTAGTAAGCCTGACTGGTACAGCTACAAAAATTATGGAGGCCTTGAATGCAGGAACTCTAATTGCTTCCTTACATTTCAAAAATGCTGCGATTTTAGGAGGAAACGTACAACCTATCACTTGCACACTCTCAAAGGCAATACAATGCAAGCATTAATTTTTAAATGAGTAACAAACATTTGTCATGCTACTGTCTCGTCGATTACAACACTGTGTGAATCAGTTAATATGATATGAAGATGGTATTTATCAGAAAATAAATGTGCGCAAGAGTTTGAACTTGCTTACAGCAAGGATCAAGTCTTATAAAACTGTGGCAAAATAAAGAATTATGTCTTCAGCCTGTAAGGATATCTGACTATTTTAATTTATTATATGCATGCAAACTTATCGGTTAGGAAAACACCCATTTTCATATGTGTAGTTACAATTACTTTGGGCACCAGGGTCTCCAGTGCACGGTGACTGTGAGTGGTTGAAAAGTATTTTGAGGCTATGTTTTTGTGTTTGCGTCTAGACATTCCTCGAAGATTTTTATTTTGTTGTCTGGTAAAAGTTACTTTGAAAATAATTTAAAGGGAACTTATAAAAATGTGATATAATATTTTCACACGATCATATTTTTACTAAAAGTACCGTTCTTACTGATGCTATTTCTATTAACCCATTTATTAGATCCCATAACTGTTCAGCAGAGTACCTTTTTTAATTTCCAATACCTTTAAGTAAGCCTACTCAGGATCAGACTTTTATCTACAGATCTTAAACTACTTATTCATAAGCAAATTCCTTTTCCATCCAAATGAACTATAATGGTGGAAGCTTTAACTACTTTTAGTTTCTGAAGGTTTTAGTGGTAACGGGGACAACCGTAGGTGTACTATGCTGATGAGTTTTATAAAGGGAAAATAATTATGCGGCAATTTTTTTGGAAAATGCAAGGTCGGATCATAGAATGTAGCACAGCTGGAAACTCTGGCATAACTAAGCTCGTTAGTTCAACCTTTGCTGCATAAAACTGACATTAACCAAATTTTATTATTTAGCAAACGTAAACCAGAAATAAACATTTGCTTTTGTTTTTCTTCTCTGGCTTATTTGCATGCCTAAATTATTCGCTTTGGATTAAAATGGCTTAATACATGTTGATAAGAAAAAACATCTTCACTATTTAACCATCCAATTTTATTTCCACTTATTGTAATAAATAAATAAGAATATTTTAAGTGGAAGAATAATGAGAATCGTTTTTTAAGGGTGTTACTAATCTCTTTTTTTTACCAGAGAGATTCGGATGCGGATAATCTACTGATGAACGGTGTAAAATAGGCAATCCTTTACCTCATCTGTGTTTCGTTTTAATCTTTTGAGTTTATTGTGGTGCATTACCTTCTTTTGCTTGTCCCAAATATTCTTTTTACATTCTTGTCCACCTACAAATGTGCTGAATATCAATTCCCACTTCTGTGGTCTCTGGATTTTATCCCTTTGAAATTCCAACCATGCTGCCGCCAAATATGGTGACTTTGCAGCTTCCGTGTCTAGTCGAAAAGCGCGAATGAGTATGTCTAAATCACAGACGCATACACTAAGCTCCGCAGTAATCAGAGTGCAAGGAGTCCTTGCAACTATGATACTAGAAGGTGGATTTTACACTTTCGTTCAGTCATTCACTTAGTCGGAAAGCTAAGTCAAGTTGTGTGCAAAGTTGTCAACAGGCAATTGCATGGAATAATGAATGGGAAGCTAAAGCACGTATGAGAACTAAAATTGATTCCACAACTGCTAGTAATTAGCTTAAGAGTACTTATTTTGCCTTATTTTTAAAATCAGTTGTATGAGTTTAAATATATTTTGAAATATTAATATTATGAGAGATAATTATGATGATGGATTATTATAAGGAAAATAAATTAATTGCTGGTTAAATAATCCTAAATACCGATGATGTGTCATGACTTATAATTAGAAGGATAATTGAACAATTACACCGTCGAATAGTCTTTCGTTTAATATATTCAAACCGTGTTCCGATTAATTAGCATTAAAGCAAGTGGAGATCAATCGCTTTGTTTTTTCTGAAGCATGGCACAAGGGCTGTTACTGAGACATGTTGAGTTAACGACACCGTTCCGGCAGGTATATGAATAGAAAGGCGAGGCCTACATAGATGGTCCCACACAGATGTATGCACTTTGTTCAAATTACTGACGTAGGAGCGAAAGATCAAAGTGAACGCACAAATACGCGCACCTCAGCACACCAACACACACGCACACACACAATGGGCGGGAGGGAGGCGATGCGGCAATGCCGAAATGCGTGTGTCGTCCGCAATGCTAATTCGGTGTGCAAACGATCTTACCTGCGCGTACGCGCTCGCACTCGCGGTATACATTAATGCTTATTGATTGCGTGTGTGCGTGTACCACGCCTGCCCGCGTGTTGCGGTTACACACATATCCGCCTTTGACGTTTGAATCGTAGCGATCAAAAGAGCCCTCACCACCTCTACAAAATCGATCCCCAATTAACATATGCACGCTCTACGATTTCTCGAAAGTGCCTATGCATTTATACATTCAGAAAGAATCTGATCAAATGCATTCGCATGGTAGTCATGCAAAGTTTGGGAAGTTATAATTTGATAACAGTGGTGGGATGGTTGAGGTGAAGCAAGCATTCGCAATAACTATGCGGAACTGATTGTTATACCCAATAGCTACTTATACGGCTCCGATCATATTTAATTTTCTGTGCATGTCCTACTAACAGGTGACAATGTTAATCTAATCCAAAAAACTTGTAAGACTTCTCTAAAGCCCACTGACAGCAATCGCAACACAGAATCATCCTAGATTACCTCATTTTCTTATATTTATTGGTAAGTTGCGCTTGCATATAAATAAGAGACCAAATTTTACTAGCCGCTATTCGAGAGAAAAATTTATTCTCCCACTTTTTTGGATGACTTATGCGTGATTTTATGCTTTTATAGTTGATTTTGAAAGCTAAACCGCGAAGTTATTATAAAATCTTATACATATCTTGGTTCATTTTTGCAGTGATTATATCAACAGCGAGACCTGCATCACAAAGTCATTTTGTAATTGATGCATGAATAATGTTTATATCTATGAAAGCCGATTGTTTATGCACAATAAAGTTTTCATATAAAGTCAAATCGCTTTAGCGTTGACATGATTTTGCTCCTATCCTTTACGTCGTGGTAACCTTTCTGGAAAACAGACTTGTGCATCACAAATACCTTAGGTTATCGATGAAAATAACGTATGAATTTTGATTCAGCTATACCCTCCGAATGGTAGCATAATTGCCATCGTATTACCATCATAGTTAACTCTGATTCATATCTTCCATTGTCTTATTTTTAATAATCGGCGAGATACTGAATGCATTCACACCTAGCTTAGAAAAAGAACTTTATTTGATAAATTCTGGGGTCTGACCCTGAGGAAGTCCAAATGTTACTTACTTCATGTGATGCCATTTAAGGTTCGTGTATACAAAATATGATTAGATCGGGGCATAAGTTTAGCCATTTCCTTCGTGCACCCATTATTACCCGTATCAGGACAATTCTTTGGTATATCCATGACATGGATTTTTCCGCTATTTTCTTTTAGGCATTAACTGAGCATTTTCTTAGGACAACACTGTACGGTCTCTTAAATTTGAATCGAGGTATTCAATTTTCCACCTTTTCTTGTAGAATTGGGAATTGAAAACAAGCGTACACGACAGACCTATACTCGCTACCAGACATTGGAACTAGAAAAGGAGTTTCATTTTAACAAGTGAGTTACTTGTCTGTTGGTAATTAAAGCCTTTACCCAATGTCGAAAAAACCAAGATTACTTTTACAAAAGAATTTGACCACTGGTTTTTCACTAGCCCCTTTTTGTGAAATTGTTTTAAAAGGCTTCTCTTGGGAGTGGCAAAGGGCGAAAAGCTCCATGTTTACGAATGACGTAATCTTAAACGAGCAGACGTAGTTTGAGGCGCCGGTGCTGGAATAAACCCAGGAAAATTCGATTGATTTGGTTGACGGAGTTGTTGGTGGTATGGAAGGAGTCGGCACTGTAATGTCTGGCCCTTTGATCTTTAGCTGCACATGCGAGAAACGCGCTGCGTTGTCGTCACGCTCGTTTATAGACATTGTCTGGGCAGATAGGTGTGTGTGTACACCCGGGGCGAGAAATACCAATGATAGCCCGGACGTGCTTACGTCCCATAATTGGTGTGACCATTTTTCTCGATTAAGCTAAGCATAACACCAGTTTAATAAGAATGTCTTAATCTTCCCGATTTTAAAAAGTACGCAACTGTTATTGATGACACAGAGCCAATCGTTAATGGGTAAGTTGAGATCAAGACGAACGCAACAGCCGACTTCTGTGAAATACTTGAAATAATATTACCCCAAAATTTTTGCAGTTGCTTTTGTTATGCGATCAATTAACTTTATCGTGGGTTCTTCAAATGAAATTTCAAAGCAATAGGCGATTAGTAATAGTAAGCATTTACAGGTGTCTGTATTGACTATTCGATGTTAATTTTTGCTCAAAATATCCATGTATTTGTTGTCATACCTAACAAATGTGCTATTTACAGATATCTCACAAGAAGACGGCGCATCGAAATCGCTCATTCCCTCTCACTGACGGAGCGCCAAATAAAAATTTGGTTCCAGGTAAAATAAGACTACGAAAAGTATTATTTACACAAGTTGTTTCACTTTTCAATATCATAAGGCGGCACATTATCAAACATCGAAATTAATTGCCATAAGGAGGAGATGATTATCTGTCATCCAAATGAAACAAATTTGGCAAAGGAAACTGAGGTAAATAGATATATATACTGTTTTTAATTCAGAACCGCCGAATGAAATGGAAGAAAGAGCACAACATCGCCAAACTCAATGGACCAGGGACTCTGGAGCAGCTGGAAATGATGGAGCAAGCAGCGAACGCATCTGCAGGTTCAGTTGACCGACCACAGCCTCTGTTTCTTGGTTCACCATCACACAAACCGCGTGGACATCACGGTTCCCATCATTTCGATTCTGACTCCAGATCAGTAGAGACTCCCAGCGATTCTGGAGCTCCTTCGCAGCACATCCCTGAAGTTCCCGTCTATCAGCGTCCTGATGTGCCTATAAACTGCCATTCTCTAGTAAATTCTTCCAATGAAGGTGAAGAATTTGATGAAACTTGCGGCGAGGTATATGACATGCGCCAGATAAAGAAATTTAAGCATCCATCAGGCTCACCGCTCGATTTGCATCCACAAGACTATCCTCAACCAAAGCTCTCACTTCCCAATCCCTACCAAAGTGGTAATCCTCCTGATAACTACAGACAGAACCCAATTCAAAGACAACATGAAACGGCAAAACAGATGTGATAGCCTCAAATTACCTTTCCTCCCTTCGTCAAACCAAAAAGAACCCGGGTTGTGCTTTTGTGCATCGCCTTGTGCGCACCAGGTTCCAATTCCTCGCTTAAGTATGAAAATGTCGACGTTCTCTTGCTAGTCACAAAATAAAATAGACACCGCTTTTCTAGCATTTATTCAATTCCATCCATTATCAATCTAGTCATTGCTCTTACCATCACCTTACTACCCCGCATGCAAGGCAAAACCACACATTCAAAACGTGTCTGGACAGATTCGTAATGTGAGTGACCCCTTGTCTCCCAAGCTCCCTACTCAACACGATTGTATATGTCCTCCGGCTTGACCACCGCCTCCACCATCGACGTCGGTTCCCCTTTTCCATCAATCTAATCCTCTTAATAACTGCACTCTATCGACGTTTTTGATTACCCTGCCAAATGCACAACTCTTTTGAATGCAACAATACCAAAGAATACTTTTTGATGCTGTTGCCTGCCCTTGTTAAACCTTTGGAAATTAAGTCACGATAAAGATCCGGCCATTTAAGTAAAAATTTGATATTTTATGCTTGAAGCGATTGAATGAAAGAGTTGAACACCCCCATCAATACTATGTCATGGATTATGGTTAAATTAATTTGCTTGGAAAGGAACGACATTTGGTATTTTGTCATTTACTGGAACCTATCAATATCTTTGTGCCTCTGTTTTTCCATGTTATCTTATGTTGCTTTTTCAAAACTTTGAAGAGTTGCTCTCCCGGCAAACTTTCTTTTGCGAATGGAATGTGGAAATCATTCCAAAGTTTGCCTGTAATCTAGGTATGCATTGATTTCGGCCGGTCATTACCCGTTGGTCACAGTCCAAGCTTAAGGCTCACTGACATTCAACAGTTATGAAAATGAGAATATTTTCGTCAGATATATAACCCACGAAGATAACTTACGTAATCTTTTAAGCACGGTGCTTACTGTACTTTGTTTCTTTACAAGGCCATCGTGCGCCTCAGTGAACGAGAAAGTAATCAACCGGTAAGACATTTACAGAACCCAATGATATAATATGTGGCAAAGCGCGTGTAAATTCCTAGCATATAGATTGTTGCGAACGGTTGAGGGCATGATATTTGCAATATTATAACTTGACATCATATTTGGGAGTCAAAATCAATCGTAAGCTAGGTTTACATAGAATATCCTTATTAATTTTGTGCCTTTTTTACAAAAAGAGTTTAGCTGGAAAGGTTTGCAGGGAACATGATTAGCTGCAAGTCATACAATGCAGTCGTACCACAATATTACAACCACTGGCAATGCTATTTTTCAAACCTTTAAGAAATTTGTTTGTTGTGAGTGTAATAATTGCTTTCAAGTCACGGAGGCTGCAAAATTATTTCATTTCTCACAGGATTTAGACACTGATGTCTTTATAATATCTTCAACATAATATAATAAGGCTGATGGACGCTCAAACCATGATAACTGCTGCTTCGAAGAGAATTGCTTCATTTTTGCGAATTAATTTAAATATCCCACTGCATTAAACAATTAAATTAATTACCTGCTGTATTTCAAATCTGTAGAAGATCAAGGTTGTCCTCATTTTATCTACTTCCAACAAAACCCGTATATTGATGCTGACCTTGTTTCGAATGAAAATTCACGACAAAGTGAAGTCATGTAAGTCTAATTAAACTTTAACAATTTATTCTCAGTCTCTGCAGCCACTTTAAGACAGGGTCTTAGTTTTTTTGCACTTTGGTCTTCAAAAATGGCTAAGAGTAGTAAAATGAGGTAATGAGAAGAAGTGTTACTGATTCTGACATTTGGGATTATTAACTAGCTAACAGCAATTGGGATATTATTTGTTCAATTGCAGAAGCAAAAATTGAACGGTTTAAGCACGCAAAAAATTTTGGGATTCTTAATTAAGATGCAACATAATGTTCTTATTTTAACACCCACGCGTTTATAAAAGTAAATCTTGCTTGACTAACATAACATTAAAAGGCCGATACGATTCTATGAAGAGAAAATATTTTAGTAATTAAAGCGCTATCATCACATTACGCCGTCAGGTGGTCAAGTTGGAGAGCCGCACTAAATGGAATTATGAATTGGAATGAACTCTAGCCAAATTAATGTCAAGCACATGCACATAGTGCAGTCATGTCATATTTTCTTGACTGGTAAACTGCATGGCCCCGACTGAAACCATTTCTTTTGCATGAGTGTGTGAGCATGATAATCCTCTAGGTAGAACTGATTATTCTGGCACTTTCAGGCTTGATTAATGTACGACTGAAGCGATATGTATGCTAGTAAAAACGAATGTAAAAATGAGTTATCAGGTTGATGAAAATTATAACATGGGGTATGCAAAGTTGGAAATTCTTGTGTGCAATTAATATCGAAGCCAAACATTGAAGAATAGTTGGGTTTCTGACAATTGGTTTATTAAAATCAGCACAATCGTCTAATTTAAGCCTTTGGTTTCAGACGAAAATCTTAGTTAAAATAGGTTGAAATTAATCACAGCTCTTAATGAAGTCAAAGTTGTTGTCCATATGATAACTACCTATATTACTTTAGTTTTACTTTATTATTAACGGCGTGTATCCAATATGGCCAAGAGAAACCTTAGAATCGACCTAACATAGTAATCAGGATTGCTAATAACCTCGGCATTCGTTTCCTTGCTACCATTTTGTATTGCTTCGATTCTAAAAGTCTTTTGATCAAATCTTGAAAGCTATTGCGCTAAAAAGTGTATGTTTCCTTCCACTGTCTTCTCCTTTCCTCTGGTGATAAATCAAGCCAATTGGTTATGTACCAATTAGTCTGCCTCATGCTTGGATCGCATATAATTCATTATTTGTGAGCGCGTTTATGTGTGCGTGTGGTGACAGTCAAAATGTGATTGTTAAAATATTGTGCGTGTGTGTGCATAATGAAGTTGAGTTGAGGAAGCACAGACGCAAGAATAGGACTGAGGGCTCGCACTTGGGGTGGGAACGCGAAAGCCCGGAGTAAAAAGATCACGCCTATTTCCAATGATGGATTGTAGACTTTCGTGATGTACATTGTTTGCCTCGTAGTAGACACTTCCACCTTTATTTTGTCGCCTCGAAGAAGTATTATAATTTTACGTATGTGTGGTATTTGCTAAAAGCATGGGTAAACCTTTTTAAGTCTCGTCATGATAATTGAATGAAATCAATTTCGCACTTGGAATTCACTGTGTTTTCCAAACTAGCTTGCGGAAGCCTAAATTGGTTATTTAAAAGCACAGTAACTATTAATAAGATAATTCCAAACTACTCAATTGATTAAGGGATAAAGGATGATAAAAAAGCAAAGATTTAAAGAACGTTTCTTCCAAAATCAAACTCCACGTCACAGGAGGGAGTGGTATAAAGAAGCGTTGAGGTGTGGAAGTTCGAATAATAACCTATCGCCTGCAAAACATTAAAGCTAAGTTTTGCCAATGTGATTTCGATTGGTAATAGATCAACTACCTACCTGTACCGAACATTTTCTGAAAACTGCGAAAATTCCATAAAATCATGCATAACAACTACCGTTGCTTATGGTAGCTAGATAGCTTACATGAGCTCTTCAAATGCTTCATTTACATTGCGTACTCTCCCTCATTTCATGTTTAGAATAATTCGCACAATAAATAGCTTTGCTTATTATTCAATAAAAATAAAGTAAAAATATGTGTAACTTGACAGGTTCTTGATTTACCTTATTCAGTTATACTAGACTGATTATTCTGAATTGTTAATCTAAATTGGAGCGCTTTCACTAGGCAGTTATTACGAAGTTGTATAATTTGAGCCGACTCACTATGAGGTTAAATAATACGGCTATCTCTAAACACTCGTATTTCAAATATTTAGTCGCCTTATTTATGCCTAGAAAACTAATGGGCGAAGTTTTCCTACTTTATCATAAACTGCACTAAAAATGACATCTGAATGTCAAATGTTTCAGCACATGTGCAGTCCGGACATGCACCGCTCCTTTGAGCCTTTTGCAGGCTTGATTTGGTCCTGAAACTGCTTATATTGTATTTTTCGGAAAGTGTGTTAATGAAACCCGCTTCGCCAACTGTATATACATGCTTACATATACACAAACGCGCACCCTCGTGGGTTCAGTACGCTCATAAATCTTTCTTAGCAGATGTGTTAGAGGCGTAGCAAGACTCACTGCTACAATGTTGATTTTCTCTCTTGCTTAAGTGGAGACTACGCACTTTTCAGTAATCTTATAACCATCTTTAGATCATTACTTCTCAATTACGAGTATCAGTTTACATCCCATCTGTTTATTGCCAATTTAAACAATTATCAGTGTAATAAAAAGTCCTTGTCAATCAATTACCCTCAAATAATCCTGAACTTTTAAAAGTCTCATTGTTTGGCATAAATTTTTCTACCTGCTTTATTGCCGTTTCCAAATGCAGCAGTAACATCGGTCATAATAAAATGTTGATAAGAGAATGCTGTTGCTGTTTCCGTGGCACAAAATTTCATGCATTCTTTTACGATTTAAGCTTTAGTAATACGGAGAAACATCTACGATGAAAATAGTATTTTATAGACTTATGGCTTTTGGAAATGCAAATCCCTACAAAAATTGGTAACCAAATTGTCAGGTGGGATCTTATAATGTATAATGCATTCCTTCTCAAGACTTTACAAATGTCATTGGTTTTTATTTTTATGGCGCATAAGTTCTTACCAAAATCATTCGCTTGAAAACAGTTACAGAAGCATAGTCAAATGGTCATCGGACTAAAGATGTACTACAAATTACTTAAAACATGAACTTGAGATCTAAGGACCTGCATTCAGTAAAGGGCGATTACAATGTGAAACTAGTATCCAGATTCAATGGCGAGGGGGAAACATCTGCTAAGAGAATTTCCCTGTCTTATGTTCTGCTTACTACTGCAGAATAAAGGGCTGATGTTTTAAATTAAGTGACTAGAGAAGGCCGAAAGCAGGTCATCCACAAATGATTCACCGCAAGGTCACGTTTTTTGAAAGTATAAATGGCATTATATGAGAGCTAATTATTTACCTTCCCTCACCCGCAAGCACATAGCTCACCGAAGCTTATGTATATCTGATCGCAGGGGGGTGAGAGAAGATGTAGCTATTTTAGTAGCCTGAAAAAGAGTGAGCTAATGAGAGTGAGTGTGCGAGAGAGAGTGAGAAATCAAGAGGCGAAGGGAGAGAGAGCTAGCAGGAGAGAGGGAGTTATCGATGCAATAAAACGGCGGCAATGCGCAGGGGGTGGGGCAAGGGGCGCATTAACACCACGATAGTCGTGAGCGCGCGCGCACACACATCAAAGCCTGGCGCTTCAACGACGTTTTCACGACCTTGCACACACACACCAACACAGCCCGGACTTGACAAATGCCTCATTGCTGTAACACCACCGGCGTGGGAGAGGAATTGAAAGTGATGTGACCAAGCCCAGTGTTAGAAACACTCCAAATTCCTCTAAAATAACTTCACGCATTGCTGTTTGGTCTATAAACCCCAATCGAGTGGGAAAATATTGATTGTTAAGGAATGCACTCGGGAAATTATTTTCCACAATTATGGAAGAAATTAGTCAAAAGTATATAAGTTCTAGACCTCCTTAATTTTGCCACTGACAGCCATATTTTAATGATCCTAGGCGGTGGTGCATTGTAGGACACTCACAATGATTCGTAACTAATGAGGGTTTTAATTGGATTAACGGGAGTTTTAACTGAAATTTGTTTAATGCATTTTATCTGGAAGTAATGCCTATAATTTATGCTATAGGATTCGAATACTGATTCTATGTTACTAAAATAGATGGGACTAACCATTGCTAAGCTCTACGTAGCTGATAAAGTGCTCGGTTTTGGACTGGTGGATTGCAATCTAGTTTATGAAAGTACTAAACTACTCAGCCTATGTTAGTAGGGACTATCCTATCTTTATGGACCAATTTCTTCATTCGCATGAGGGTGTCTGAAATTCTTTAAGAAGTGGAATACAATAAGGTGGCGAAAAGGACTTTTATAAACGGCATTTGTAAAATGGCTCCGCGAATGAGCTTGCATCTTTCCTAAGCCAACAGCTCTGTTAAAATTAGGGCTTCCCCGTTGGACAGTCTGAACGAAACGACCCAGTCAGCGTTGGAATTAAGGTACCTATCAAATGCTGTCCGTTTGATTCATGCTGCTTTTAAGAAATTTGTGTGCTCTGTGAAAGACTCACATATTGTGCTTTTTATAGTGGCGCAATTCTCTTGATGTTTTAATATATTCTTTACCAGTGAAAGCAGAATAATACGGGCACTAAGTTGAAAAGCTTGTGGGCTAAACACTTATTTATTATGCTAAATAAATCTTAAGTATGGAATCGTTGTGCAAATTTTTAATGATTCGCGCACTGACTGCTCTAAAGTAATAAAAATGTTCAATATTATAAGCGTATGCTTTGGCAAGCAAAAAAATTTCTCTCAAAGCCATCGGTAACGAAAGTTGATGCTGTTCTTTCTTTGATCAATAAAACAAGAGTAAATTACAATTAAATAAAGCAATTAGGGAAACTTAGGCATGGGAATTTGAAAAGTTTATTGATTTTGTTTTCCTTTTCGTCTGACTATTGGAAAGTCAAATTAATTCAACTCCCCAGGACATATCTCTTGTGCCACCATGTTATGGACCGTAGCAAGCCCATACTTTTGAATGGTTCTAGCATAGGAAGTGAAACGTTATTAGGGTTTGAATAAGCTTGACAAAAAATATCAAACTTGAAGCAAATAGTCTACAAGGTGCATGGTAGAAATAAGTCAGGACTTCTGATTAAGGTGATCAATAAATTCATAAGACATTAACATAGTGAGTGAAAAATGTGAACTTATGATTATAAAAGCATACGAAGTGGTTCTGAGAAACGAGCGGCGAGAGTTGAACAACTAGTAACATCTTTTAGTATTAAATACTTTATTACAAAACTATGACACAATATTGCATTTTGTAAAGTAACTGCCACAAAATTAAGGTAAACCTGGGTGTGATTAAAACTCACGCTTCTGGTTTGGTAATCACTAGTTGCAGATTACATTCTCTAATAAAGCCTTAAGACTTTTGCATCAACTTGTTGATTTAAAATCCAATCAAAAACTAATCTAGATAATAGTTTGCGAGGTTTTCTACTGCTACTAGTGTGAGAGAAATAATTGTGATAATTGCTTCAGCTATGACAAAAAGTTTAACTAAGCTAAAAATTTCTTTTTTATTAGGCGATTGGTGAGCTCTACCTAACTATATCTTACTTGGCATTTAATATATAAACTTGTTCTTGAAGTTTATCACAACACTGCTACTGGTTTTCCACACTTAATCCTTGCTGAATAGTGGTTTGCATGAGTTTCTTCCTACCATTATAAGGGCGTTTTTTTGCGACAGTTACTGCATCCCCTCACCTTGATCATCTGACCCCAAAAATTGCCAACATGTTTGAGAGAAGTTGGACTGTTTTCATCTCAATACAAGCTTTCATTCTTTTCCTTATAGTTTTTACCGAAGGAATGGTAAATCAACTTACCAGTAGACCTACATAAAGGACATGGGTGCTAGAAAAAACACGAGTCTTGGGTTGTTTTGAGGGGAATGGCAAAACTAAGTTGGCAGATAAAGTTGCTTTGATTGTTAGTCGATGAGCACTTTCAATATGTGGCTCTTAAACTTAAAACCAGACTGCTTCAGAGCAAGCGTATCATGCATTTCTTTTGCTCCCTCCCTAGCGAGCACCCCTAGTACGAGAAGGCTGATTGTTCTTAAACATCTTTATTGTCCCAGAAAAAACGTTAAAATCGATGGCGAATTAATAAGAGGGTTAGGAGATGGTCACTCTCGGTGTCAAAGTCATTGACCCGCTCTTTGCCCAAAAGGTATATTTAAAGAAACATAGGTGTCACATTCAAAAATAGGATTTAAAAATCCAGATAAAAGTATTTTTGATGGTCTAAAATCCATATCGTCTGGTTTTTATGATACAAAATATGAACACTGCATTGTTTCCAAAACAGTCCCACTGCAGTTTTATTAATTAATATTTGAACATCAAAAAGGGCTTGATCCTGCTAAAGTATGCGCATCCTTTAATCTATTTAAAAGTTTAAGTTTTATAAATCCCCGAAAAACCCATTATTAAGGGACTCATTGATTTTGACGAAACCTATGATGCCTCACTTCGATCTACGAGAGACTGTTTTGGATGGATTAATTTTGAAACAATAATGCCAGTTTTTATCCACGTCTCACGAACCAAACGCCTTATGCAAGTAGGAAACAGGTACTTTACTTTGCTTTACACCCGTTTTAAACAACGACTTTGTCAAAATAAGGAAATCTAAACATATTTGAAGGTAAATAATTAAAACTCGGCATTAGTCAGCTTTTGCGTTTCTCACAAAACTTACACCAACAAGAATTGATTGTTTAGTAAAGCAAAGCTGATGCACAGTGACACTGTTGACCTTAACAGTTATTTATTGGCATCGAATGCATGATTTTATAGACATTTTACAGACACTTATAATCCATTAGCGAATTTCCAACCGAATTCCAGTAAAGCCGAAAAACAAGAAGCAGCTAGTTTAAAACCCGGTAACTGCAATAAAGCATCTAACTTCTCTCTAAAGGCAATTTGTTACCGTTCGGATTCAAAAATTAAAATTTTGCAGCTTTAGTTTTTATATCCCCCTGGTACTTACTTAAAAGCATCAAATACAACACCAAACTATTGAACATATCAGAGCGTCTGGTTCTGCATTGTTAAAAGACGTTGACATCATAACTTCTGCTTAAAATCAAATACACTTCAAACAAAATAACCCAAAATGGCAACCAACGAGATGACCTATAGGGTCGCACAGTGAGCTGAAATTATAGTATGGTACAAAATATGAAACTACTAATTAATTATGGTTTAAAGACGAGGATGCAACACATCCATACTTACGTCTGTTGGTTGAAATACTTATGCTTAAAACTCCATGAAAAGCATAAAATGCAGTTTAACTAGGTGCAAAATCAAAACAATGCCGGAGAGCCTGGTGAATTAATTTAATAAAAAATTACAGTCCACCTCGAACAGACGTGCATACATAAAACAAACGCATCCATACACACATAAATACTCTGGCAAGTAAATTATAGCTACTCTGGAGATCAAACTGAGTTTTCTAACAGGCTAGCGATGGGAAATTTGTGTGTACAACAGCGCAGTCCAGAGCAGCTGACTCGCTGTCAGAGTTTGGGTGTGTACACAAACACCCCCCTCTCGCCTCGTTCAACCATATTTCATCCGTGTGCGCACACGCACCCATGCATGGGCGCACATACACCCGAGCGAAAAGGGAGAGAGGGATATGCATAATTAGATTTGCGCATACATCGCCGCCGGAAGGGGGCCGAAAAAGGAGCGCGCAGCTCTCAGAGTGGACATAAATCAAGCGGCGCGCGTGCACGTACACGTAGGGGGGGGGGGCAAGGGTGTATGTGTGCCTGTGTGTGTCTTACCGTTCCCTACATCTCTCTCTACCCCCGCTCTTCCATTTACCCCAATTTTCGCTCTTTGCGTGCGCGCGTGACTAACTCCGGCCTATCTCGATGGCCTGATTCTTTCGCTCTGCAGAAATGTAGACAAAACTGAAGTGTGTAGCTGGCACTTTTTACTTCATTGATAAAAGTCAAACCAGTCTTAAAAAAATGCAGCTCTTCGAAATCAAGCCCCTAAGTTAAATTACTTTTGCAAACCTGATTTATTTTAATTTCCACATGTCCAAACATTTGTTTCATTACAAATTAAAAGTAAAGACCTCGGCCTTAATCAGAGCTTTAAAACTTGGCATCATTTACAGCCAGGTGTTACTTCAAGCTTCCAACAGCGCACACCTAACTTCGTATTGTCGAATGAATAATCTATGGATGAGAAAACAATGAAGGAGACTAACAGTCAACTGTAGCATTATTTTAAGCCGCAAAGTAATAGAATGAAATTCAAGTGGTTTTAGATAACTTGCAGTTGGAAAGTCAACCTGTTTTCATATGAATAAAGGGGTGACCTATTAAAACCAGTGGTTGAACAATAATTTTATTCCGATTGAGATGGCCGTCGATTTGTATTTCGCCCAACCATTGCATCAAAATCATGACTGACGAGCAGTGATTTGCGTACAATCGTTGATTTATTAAAACTTAGAGGAATAATTGAAAATGACACCGGTTCCTTTATATCTGATCCGTACTAAATACATAATTTGATGTTTTAAATTCTGAACATGATGTACGTCTTATTACTAAAATATACATCGATTAATGGGTAATCAAATTAAATACTTTAATCCGATTCAAAGACTCCTGTTTTCAAATTACTTGATATGCAATGTAGGACTCAGTCCTCAACTAACTTTGACTTCACATCATTGAATGGAGTGATCAATCACACATACTTGATTAACTGTGCCAAAATATACTTAGATATCCTGACCTCATTACCGTATACGGATTAGTTCTGATACTTTAGTGGATCAATCGCACGATTCCTTCCCTTTGCTTACCACATAAAAGTTTATTCTCAATATGTTGGAGTAATAAATTGATTTGCGGCTTGCGTAACACGAACCTGAAATAAATTTTTGCCCAAGGTAATGAATCCACAGTCTGTTAGTGACTTCGAATTTATTCTTAATCCTCAACAGATTTACGGTTTGTTTTTAGGCAAAAATAAAACTGCGCATAAACGGCACTTTAATTGGATTCGCAATTAAGCTGTTAAGCTTAACTTAACAAAACGTCTTCAATTTTCTTCTTAATCAAAAGGGTGGTTAACTTATCAAAGCTGGTTTCAATTATTTATTAAAATTTTAGGTGTAAGACACAGTAATGCGCATAACATAATAGACACTGATCAATAAAAATCAGCTTGGATAATTGAATTCATTTTGGTTTCCTACGCCCGCCATTCATCTTCAAGTTATCACTCGAGAGAATGCATCCTTTTCTAACAAGACAAATTGCTTGCAAGGCTTCTCTTCATTGCGCACATTTTAATGTCTTAAATTCTTTCAAAAGTGTTATTGAACTAATTAATCCATCAAAGCATATTGCAAGATGATTTTAAAGAGACTTTTCAGGAAATCAATCGCAGTTATAGAAATTTGGACCGGGAGGCCTACCTTTCATGCGCTCAAAAAAACCAACAAATTAAATTTGAAATGAAATAATGAGATCAATGGTCCTTTATGAGGCTAAGAACTTAAGACCAAGAATAAAAATTGTTAGCAACTATAGCTGATTTTAGTAATGTGTAGTAGCCTGAAAAGAAGAAACAGTTTTTTCGCATGAATTAATATAATTACCACATCTCTTGAATAGCTCATTCAGAGCTGAGAACGTGGCAACAAAAAAGGGACCAGAATGAGAGAGCAGATGAGGCGTTACGTCAACCACTCCTGCGGCAACGCTTTCACTTTATTTGAGATACAAAAACATGCGCAAAAGGACCCTTTGTCGGCACACAACGCACGCGAGTGCTCACACACATGGTTGATTCTAATCACGTTCACTCACTAACTACGGCTCTCCACATTGCTTATAACATCAAACTGTGGTAAATCACGATGGCTGGGTGTTTGTATTTGAGAAAGCGTATGTTGTAGTGTTTTTTTGAAACAGATGTAGCAGCTCCAAGTATGGTCGGATAGACTCCTAACTTACAATTAACTCTTTAAGGCCTTAGGTGTATGCTGATTTTTCAGCAATAACTACGACCTTCCTACAAATTGGATTACCTTGAAAAGATATAAATATCAATATTTGCAATATTTACACAAAGACCGACTAATTTAATGACATAGACTCTCATATTAATGCAATGAATTAGGCTTCTTACACTTACCTTTTAACACAAACGTCACTACATCAGCATCAAATAACTAGAATGCAGTATTCTGCATAATGCTGAGCGTTAAATGCATTTGAGTGATGCTTTTGCAGTGAGCAAGATGATTTTATCATTACTTTATTCAATGCACATAAATAATGCCTATTGTTAGAAATATTCTCAAAAATTTGAACGCTTATGTGCTTTAAAAGCGTAAATGCTCCAAAACTGTCGGTTTCTAATAAAAAGAGCAGTTCCCTTTGCAGAACAAATGCATAATTACTCTTTATTTATTTTCCAGATTGCCTTAGAAACTTCATGGCCCGAGCTATTTTTGAAGACTTAATCACCTCGAGTTTGTATTCTGTGCAGATTCACCCATTTCAATTATAGTTTTGCGATGGGAACCTCAATCAAAAAGTTCACATTATGCTATCAAACAAAATAGGTGAGCTCAAATTTTCTCTTTTGACTCTGCGTCTCAAGCGTGTGACAAAAATGAAACATAATAAAATAATTGACCATACTTTTAAGGGTTGCAGCATCCAGACTACAGCAGTCTATTTTTCTGTTAGCCTTAGTAGTAAACGTGTTAATTCAATCATCAAAGTGCTATAAAGCCACCAAAGTGGAGCGTGGTGCTATGGTACGCCTGGTAAGAAACCTCACTCTATTCGCTTAACAGTAGGAATTCAAAAGTGAATTAAAAATGAGCTAAAGTCACAGTAACCTGTTCTAATCAAAAGGCAATGAAAAAAATAATAGTTCCGACAAGTCTTTAAAAAAATGGTGCAGAGGACTTTCGGCAACACGTTGCCAAATGCAAGCACGGACTTTCGCCCTCACAGCATCGAAAACAAGCTGTATGGTACGGATACCATTCCCTTCTTAGTTCGCTTCGGAAAAGTTCAAAACGCTATACTACCAAAAGGCTACAAGCCTCGAGCTAGAGAAAAAGGCGTACCAGTCTAAATCCAAGGTTCTGCCATTCCTTTGATAAAGTTAGGACACATTCGAAAATGCGAGGATTACGTTCATCTGAAAAAGGATTTGTCAGTAAATGTCGAAAAGACTTTAGGTGTCACTGTAGATGAGAGGGCTTCGTTGTTTGCCTTCCTTGTATGCCCTCAATCTATTCGCATATGGCTCTTGAAGCTCGTTCTATACACAGTATCAGGATTGCCTTTGCGGCACACCAGCACAAGCGTGAAATAGCCGAGACACTTGCAATCCTCTTTTCGAAAGCTCGGTCACACCTATTGACAAGTTAAATAACTTTTGTTGCCTCACCTCACTACTTCTGGAGGAATGAGACTTCAAAAATCCTGTTTTAGTATGGTTATGTTCTTAAATGAGTAGGTTTAAAAATTATACGGACTAGTGTTATCAATTATGCATTCGATATTAACGAGGTGGTAATGATATGGTAACCATTAAGATACATATCCCTCACAAATTTAGAATATGACATACTTAAGACAGGTTGCCCCACACTCTGAACTACCATATACTTCCTCCGATAAATCAAAAATAACTTTTGACTATATTAGTTAAAAAATTTAGGCAGATTTCATATGAGCCTCAAAATGATTCTCTACGCTAGGGCCAAACTTGGATATTGGTAAGTGAAGGTATAGTAATTAATTAGCCACATAAACTCTAGTTGATGCCATTCGAATTTTGAAACTCAGCTTGTACAAACGTTTCAGAGCAGAATGCTTCTGAAGCAGTGCACATTACTTTTGATAACATGATTGTGGTCGATACAGGAAATGAAGTAATGACTGGTATTTATGTTTATTTATTTATTTGAATCTTGGTCAGTCTTTACATAGATTGGTAAAGTTTGTAGCCAACTTTAATCAAACGAGTCAGTAGCGCAAGAAAGCACGAACTCTTAAAGACGATTCGCAAAAGATTTCGCTGTGATTGGAAGCCTGCAAGCTAATGGAAAAGCGAGGAAAAAAAGCTATCAGTAAAAAAGATATTGGTGAACTCTCAAGGCGCTAAGCCATACGTGTCGCCCAGCGCTGATCTTAGAATTCTCGAATTTCGAGTCAGATACCCAACCATTTATCCTGTACACTAATGCTAGCATACGCTCACAAAAGGAAAAACAATCTTGAAAATAACTCATCTGCAGCCATACAAGAGTAAATAAGCAGAGGGGTTGATAAAGAGAGAGAAGGTCTCTTGCATTAATCAAACCGATTTTATGCATTCATTTAAGAGCTTCTAATCACATAACCAAGATTGACGCCTAAATCAGTGCCTCCTAGTATATAAGTTATAGTTAGTTATACCTATAATTTAAAATGCCTACCAGTTTCTTAATGATCACACTACTCACTTTTAAGAGCTAAATTCAGACGTGCCGAGTCGAGGCCTTTTAGAGTACGTTTATGCACTAAAATACCCTGATCGTTTTGCACTTATGACAAAGGAAGAATTAGCATAAACATTAGCAACCATCAAGGCCACCTGATGTATTATATCACTCCAGTTCACAGCTCTATTTACGTTGTTGATTCTAAGACCCTTGAATTGAAGGTGTGCTTTCTGTAGCGAGGACTGTTTTGTTGATACCCCATTTCGTTCACAATACAGGGTTTGATTTATAGGCAGGAAAGCTAATCAGAACAAGGTGTGGCAGCAATATGAGAGAGGATCCTGTTGGCAATAGCTTTTAAGAAAATAACTACAAAAAGTGGGTTGAAGTCAGCTTTCAAATAAAGCAACTATGCAGCACTTAATTTGCTCCACTACACTTTTGAGTCACAAGTCAGTCGTTTGGGTTATGTATGACTTTAATCAAATGCCATTTGATTCCTTATTAAAATCGTAGACGAAGTTATGTAAAATATGACATTGAAGTGACAGTTGAAATTTAGAGAAGAACTTCTCAGGCCTCCATTTGCTTGCTATAGTAATATTTTCATCTTGATGTTGCACCAATGTGTTATGTGCACATTGGAAACGGTTTGATTACGTTTAGTCTTCTAATTAATTAAAGGCAACTTGACCAATTAATTACACCTCTTTTGTCTTATAAGTCTGACTTTGTTTTTATTTTAATCGAAAGGGCAAGGAAAAGACATCATGTTTTAAACTTGGCCTTCAATTGGAGTTCTAAAATATATAAGGCTGTACTAAGTGCTTTTAAGTATGTGAGACGCATAAAAGCTAGATAGAATGTGGAAATTCCAGTGAAGTACAGGTTCATGTTGATGTACTACCAGTAGATAGATTCTAATTACCAAACTACGCATGATTAACATCCTTGTTAATTAAAAGTTAGCAATTTATATGGCATCTTGCTAGTTTTCAATAAATTGATTCGTTGTAAACTAATGTTAGACACAGGATTCTGTGCAGAAATTGGGCCTACTATGCTTTGTCATCACTTCGCTTACATTGCAATTTTATCTACATTTCTTACTAAAGTACAATCTCATACAAAAATGGAGCACAATAAGAAGACGAACATGGCATATTACTGAATCATTTTAGTGTGTGAAATTGCATGCATATCACTAATAAATCTAAACATCTTAGTTAGTTTTTTTTAAATACCAAAAGTACAAACTTCATATTGAACCGACAATGGGTTAAAGGGCAATATAAGATACTTTTGAAATCAAAATCACGGATGCTATGGTGCACAGTATGTCAAAGCGCCACTGTGATGTAACCTGATAACGACAAGTGACTTAACCTCGAACCAAGTTAATGGGATGATTTATGGGGTTGCTAGTTAAAAAATTTGATTAAGGAGATTTCAAGTAACCACTGGTAAATGTTTGCCTGCGTTTTAGCAACTGAGAATGTTCAGACAGATAAAGCTCGGCTATGGAAAAAATAGAGGTCATGATGTTTCTTTAGGAACCTAGATAAATTTATACCCACTTGTACTGACTAAAATACCTCCACCAGCTTCTCGAAAACGGGAAGTGATTCCAAATGGGTGATCCCAAAATAAAACTGCAATGTTAGAGCAAATCGTAAATGGTAGATCTCCAACTACCGGACAACAAGGTGGAGTGATTCTGTAACTATTTATACCTTAATGGTTTTGGTTTCCCTAAGCCAAGGGCGTTAATTTCAAACACCAATGGACAAATTAAGCGCCAAAGAATTCAGCAAGACTCATGGACAAAGCATAGTTTGGTGGGCAATACGATTAAGATCTGAAAAGTAGTCTTAACAATGCGTATTTCTCCAACCTAAATCGGATTGACTTGGCACAAGTGCATTTCAAGTAATGCTGTTAGGTGAAAATTGAAAATTGAAATAGAGGAAACAACTCGTATACCAATCTGCATAGGTGCCGTGGGCAAACAATTTTTGATTTGTCAAAAACCGAAGGGTAATTCTGGTATCCCCGACTTATCCTATCAAAAGTATCAAAAATAAATGCATACAGCCAAGCAGTCAGGTTATGTATCTATCTGATATTTTGAACCTAGGTCATTTCGATTGATTATTGTCCACAAAAATCACTCAAAGGAACGTTTTTTATTCATAAAATTCACTTGAAAGTGTCACAAAACACAGCCTTTAGTGTTATCATTGGCATTAATAGTGCCATAGGGTTGGCGCTGATTTAACCCAGAGTAGTGTTTAACTATCAATTCACGAATAGGGCATAAAATAACTTCGTAAGTTAAGTTTCCTTTACAAATCCTCCATCCTCTGAAGAAGTGCTGCTGATTGCATCATCAGTGTCGCCATCATTTGTTTTGGCGTCATCTCGAATCGACTTAGGGAATATGTTTGAACTGGCAACTCTTGGAGGGAAAATTTGTCGCTTGATCGATTCCAATGGCTTTGATGATTCGGAATTACAAAACGCTGATTCTGTGGCCAGCTGAGTTTGCTGGGATAAAACAGACAAGTTAAGAAATCGAATTAAATAGCTACTTAAGTGCTGGAATACCAAGGGTTTTAGGGAAGGTGGGAAATTATTGTGACCTAAAAGAAAGTATTTTAAGATCAATTGCCAATAACAAGCCATAATTTAATAAGTAATGGCTGAAAATATATAAACCAATAGCCTTTAAAACATCAGGACAAGTCAAAGTTTTGTAAACACAGGTTTAGATTCGAAATCATTGACTTATTGAAAAAGTTGTTGTTAGTTCAGACTATAATTCGACGTTTGCACAAATATTTTGAAATTATTAAGACTTGTAGCGGATTAGAATTAGCCTTACTACTACTGCTTTAGAAACCAAGTTGCGTTCATTGGGGAGGGAGGCAGATAGGACGAAGTTGCAACCTCCAATTTCTGAGCTCACTAAAGAGCATGGAGGAGACAGAGGTGATTTGGTGAGCTGCTTTGTCTTACGCTTTTCGTACCGCCACCGACCCCCTGAAGCACTACTAAGGTCCCCTTTTGAAGCCACATCTGGAAGCTGCAGAGAACTGCACACAGATGGCGGTCTGGCCAGCCGAATCGCAGACTCTGGAGAAGCCACTGATAGGATTGAATTTGTGACTCGACTGATAACAGACCGATTATCTTCAGGCAGACCAGGAATACCTGAACCTGTAAAGATGCTTGAACGCGGAAGTTGATCTTCACATATTCTGTCTTTCCCTGCAATAATTAGAATGATTATGCACTCCTAGCAAAAAGCTTCTTAGAAAGCTTTCGAAACACAAATGTCCAAAATGACTTTATTATAGCTAAAAGTGCCTACTTTGTTAAAAAGCTTAAGCCACTTGTAACTTTACATTTCTAGGCGCGCAATTAGGTTTTGTGAGTAATTATAATAAGGAGAACAAAAACTTAACTTGAAATATTTTCGTCCATTTTGAGAGTTGGTATTTGTCCTTTTGAGATGATTAATTAGAAGGTTAATTCTTTAGAATCTTCCGTTATAAAACAGGATAACTCAAGCTTAGAGAAATCGTTACAGAAAAATATAAAATAGTCATGAGTTGGTAGTTACCAAAAGTAAACCCAACTCTCTCTTATTCAATTCGATTATTCTTATGTTATAATGTCTGCAGATTGGCTAAATTAAAAGACTGATCATTAATCTCACTGAATTTTGTAAGAAATAGCACGAGCTTAGAAGTAGTTTTAAGTAGTTAAAGAATTGCAGACCCTAAAGGTAGTAAGTTAGGTGCAAAACAAACCAAATGACTTGGGAAGGCTCATTTCGTAGGCCCAACTCGCGGGAATCCATCCAGATTGCCCTTCCAGTTTAGATACCAGCTGCGACAGTTTTTCCACACTCTCAGTCATGTTGCTGTTGACCAGCGTATGAGCATAAAGGTGCTGGTTTTGATTAGCAAATATCTTTGATTCTTCCACAATTTTACGTATATCCTCGCTCTTGGACAGAAATAAACAATTTTTTAAGAGCCACACAAGTCCCACATTTTTTGTGTTTAATTAATTTACTCAAAAACGCGTTAAAGATTTCTTAACAAATATGGTATCATTTAACGTGTACCCTGGAAGTGTGATTAGTAAACATCGTGTATCCAAATCAATTTCTTTGGTTGAGTATCTATTATTCCGGATATAAATAGGAATGCACGATCGAATGGGATCGATTAAAGTCCCAATCTTATTTATGTCAATTGCATAAATTTTCCATTAATAATAGCAGTGTGGCATAAACATATACAGGTGGAAAATTTTCGTACCTAATCTATTGCTGTAACGTGTAATGTTAGTAAATGCGTGGAACCCCCATGCTGTTTAAAGACATTAAATCCTGGATTTAAATAACATATTATATGGGTGCATCCGTTGAAAAAAACCCAGGAAATTATTTGTGATAGTAATCACTTAAGAAAGAGACCAAACAAACTATCATAGCCAAAATCGGGATTTAGTTCACGCCTACCGTTCTTTTATTTACTGTGAGATTTTCCCGAATCCCAATGTCCATCATAGCTTTCGCCGCCTCAAATTTAGGAGCAGAAACAAAAACGACATGTGGATTGAATTCCGGCTGATGGAGCAGATAAACGGACTAAAAGTTAACACATTTATAATACCAGTTAATTTTGGCGTGATAAAACGAATTAATTATTTGTAAACATATGGGTTACTTGACATTGGCAATCAACCAATGCGGTCCTTCCAGTAGCAATTATTTCCCTTATTGCAGCAAAACTAATGCCATAGTGATGGCCATCCACCGTTCCCCATTCTACGTAAGCGCCCTGTCGAATATCACTTTCCATATCCTCTTTTGTGCGTATTCGGAACAAGGTGGGTGTAGCTGTTGAATCTGTAGTGTCTAACGCAGAACAAAGAAGTTTGGGGACAAAAAAGCAAACGCACAAATGAGAACCATAAAATTTAATAAAATTCATCCTCGAACTATTAAGTATAGCAAAGATAATCGTTTTTGTCCTTTCTGATTGACAAAATTCTAAGATTTCTCCCTCTTTGGAGGTAATGCAAACCCACTTAATGAACTGTAATTAGGCAGTAAAGCTAAATTACGATGGGTAGACACCTGAAATTGGAAAAGAAAATCGCTGCGGAAATTGAGTGCACAGGAGAAACTTTATTGTCCTGCGACCAACACCATTGGGACCAATCAGAAGAAGTGTGGGTACGGGAGAAGGGGGCCACGGAACGACTTCTTCATACACCCACAAATCCGAACGGACCAAAAGACCTGCGGATCCGTTAGATTAGAATAATAACATCAACTCACTTGAAGAGTCCGCAGCCCGAAATATCGACTTAACCTTTTTTATTTTCTTATTTATTTTCACTATGTGTGGAAAAATAAGAAAATTATTCAAAGACATGTCATGCAATTAATACACAAAAGTGACAATAAAATGAAGTTTTTTTCCTAAGCTGCGTCCTTTTATCCTACTGCCAATCATGCCAGAGTTTCGCATCCGAATGCATTATGAAATAAAATGCATTTTTATTATTTTAGACCTTAGTGAGCAACTTAAACGTATTAGTTGCCAAATAAAGAAATGAGTTATTTGATGCAGAGCATACGGACTTGTATTTTCCTAAATCCCACTTTAGTTATACAGAATCAAAAAGTTAAATCGAAAGTGTAAACAAAACAAAACCTTAAGTGGAAGATATGGATGTCGCTGCAATTCATTAGCTTATGTATTTGCACAAATTATTAAAAGCTATAAATGGGAACTGCTATTCGCTTGACAGTGAAATAAAAACCAAGTTATCAGTCTCCTTAATAAGTATGTTTTATTGCTGTAATTCAAAATCCATTTTCTGTTCAGACTTTCTCAAAAAACTTTAGAATGAGAAGAGTAAGCGCAGGCACAATACATCTTTGATGGGTATTTTTACACCAACCATAACATTAGCCAGGTGTGGTGAAATTTCGCTCTCAACTAACATTTAGAATTTCAAAAAATTGCTTGTTTTACAAATGGGGCTGAGTCACCTTTATCCATGTAATTTTTGAGATGCAGCGAGCTTTATTTGTAAATAATATGTCTGCTCTAATGTTGCTGAACAATAAAAATGCAAACCTACAAATTCATACTTCCAAAAACAGATATGATTCCAAGTCGAAGCCCGTTTATGCTTGATATTCTAAAATTATCCCTTACTCTCCTAATCTCGGAACTGCCAATTTCCCTCGTGTAAAAACGAAAACGCTAATTATACAGTTATTCCTCTTACGCAAAATTCACACATTGTTGCCGGAAGTAATGAAAATCAAAGCCTCATCATCCATTGTATATACACGATCACGAAAATCACCATAAGAAATTAGTGATTATAAGGTTTCTCACAGCTTATGCTAACGTAAAATAAAGTATCCACTGAAATATAATGGGTAATAAAGGGCTACAAAAAATGAGGACACCCCAGTTACCCAATATTGGTTAGATGATGGGCTAATTTACGTAGTGGGAAAATTCACGGAGTAGTCTGCCACTATATCAACTCTCTAGCGCATATTAATACCAATTCGCCATTTGTACTTTAAGGGTGTACACCTGAACCAGTATGCAGAAAGCCAACTCATAGTGACGAACAATGCACTTACATCTACAAGCCTGTTGGTTGAAAGCCTGGCGGCGTTCTTGGAGAGTTTGAGAGGGAACGAGCCCAACCGGTAAGTGTGGAGTACCGAGACGCCTCACTTGCCACCAGTTGAGGTCTTGCGAATCCACTAACTCGAGGACGTCTCCATTCTTGAAGGCTATGCCCAAATTTCCATTCGGTAACAGTGCATCTTTCAGTGGATCATATTTGAAAAGACATCGGATGTATACCTGTAAGAAAACAATCTATTCGAAGGCTCATTTTATTGCATTGGCATAAATATATATAAACGAAAGAAAGCATTTCAATAGAATCACAAGAAAAGTTTGAGATTATAAGATTTGGGCATTTTTGGTAATATGACTTTATGTAGTTAAAGTGCATATAAAAAGCAGACTCTTGAACGCACTTTATGCTCTGGATGATTGCGACTTAGGATGTAGGCTTTTAATTGTCCAATTCCAGGGGTCTTAACTATCATTTGTAGAACATTTTTTTGTGTGGCGCCGACCATCGCCTTCTGAACGGCCTCCAGAGAGGTAGCGGCTACTCCGTCGAGTTCAATTAACTCATCACCAGGAAACAATTTCCCCTCTTTGTCGGCCAACGAACCGACGATTATACGCTGAATAACAATTTTCGGTGGATCTTTATTTATCTCTCGTTGAGTCTGTCTTCCTAGTAGAGAAAAAAGAGAGGCACTGCGAGTCGGCATCTGTGAAGACCCGTAAGTGGCTAAAGTGATCCCCAGAGGCTCCCCCTGCGAGCTGCGATTTATATAGATGGTGCGCAGCATTCCCGGCTTGGGAAGACTATTTTCCACATGGAAGGGTAGAGCCGGGTGCTTCGAACCTGCTTCACTCACTCGGCGTCCAAGACCGTGATAGGGAAAGCGGTTGTTTGCAGACTCATTAGAAAACTCGTCTGTAGAGGGGTTGCGGTGATGAAGAGTTGTAGAAGAAGTACAGGATAAGGTTTTCAATAAACCCCACGTAGTTGATACCGATGATAAAGTTGAGGGCGGATGAGGCTGCTGGCTACCTTCAGAAGGGTATTTTATGCCCTGATTCCTCGATGGCTATCGTACCAAAAAATTGAAATTCCGTGTTTTAAGGATAATGGACCTAAATGGAGTCGGCATTTGCGATAATGAGCAATTATTCATAACCTATAATCCTCCATAGCGACATCTCCACAACTGGTATATACACCATCACTGACTGAAAAATCGTAAAGACCAAGCACTTCGTTCATCGGTTAAATGGTTTTAACCAATACAGTAGTCAATACATCAGGCCGCATTACGATTCCGAAGTGCACATCATTCAGATTAAGCGTTAAAGTAAGGAAAATGTCAGAATTTTACCGAGTTTGACATGGGATGTTGGAGTGGATGATCTTTTCTAAGGTGGACTATGTTAATTAGTTTGAGAGAATCCGGTTTCGAAATTTGGATGTTTAATTGCGTTCTCTACTTTTTTATACCTAAAGTAGCTAAATACCAAATAATTAAAATTGTATCTTTCTATAAGGAAGAATTTTGTAAACATCAGGTATAATAGTAGGGGGCCAAACAGTCCTATTTGAACCAGAGAAAACTAAAATCCCTAAGCGCTTTCCTAAGCGATACATACAGTTTTAAGATACTGATAAAACCGCAATCTGCCCTACGATTACAAGCCTGAATGTATGTTGTTTTGTACAAAAACTCAAATAAATTTTTGATTTCATTATTAAATTTGGAAGCCAAAAACTATTGTGAAGATTTTCCTCTGTTAGTGTACTTCTCGATGACACCAAAATTGGTTATAACATATTCAAAGAAAATTGGGTCGTATTTCTATTAGAAACGTAGTAGCAAAAAGAGATCTTTTCACATCTGTCTGTAAAGTATGTGCGAAGTGTTTAGGCAATGGCAAATTTGGAGAAGTGCATCTCGGGTATGCAATTGAAGAATGCGTACTATTTTTGCGTGGGCTAAGTTAGGCATGCCAAGTTAGCTAAATGAGGTAATTGAGCCATATAATTTTAGAGTTTGGAACAAAAATAGTCAGAATTCCAAAGTCTAAGATAAAATGCGCATCAATTTCAACCTTTTTATGGCCCTATTTTTTGTGGGAAAATCAGCCAGTAATTATTGCTTAAAAGTATTTTGAAGCTTGCACCTGCGATTAATTTAATAAAGGTGCTGTTACTAAGTTGCTGTATTAGCAGTAGCTATCTAGCATTATTTATAAAGTCATTTACAACATAAGATTTGCAAACGGTAAGTTTAAGAACAGTATACTACAACGCATTGAAATTAATTCAATTAAAATCATTATAAAATCACAATTCGTTCCTTAACTGGTGTTTACCGCAAAGTTTTTGTGGTTTAAAAAACTTAAAAGCATTGGATTTGACGCAAAAAAAATTTGCATTATTATCTGGCGACCATAGCATAACTTCATCAATTGAATCTAACCAAATGATGGTAACTACTAGATACATTTTACTTTAAAATCAATGCGCACTTATTATACAGAATAAGCCCATGAGCACAATGTATCAAAGGTTAGTGGTGGGAGAGTGTTACTTTAAAAAATATGCTAAAACTCAAAGGAACTTCTGCATTGTCCCTATCGCTACTAGTGGCTGCGTTGGGAACTATTTTTGAGAGGGAAGTAAATGAAGATCAGCTAAAAAAGCCTTACTGTTGGTGGCTCGCTGTCTTGCGGCAGGGAAGACATGGAAAAAGGACGATCAAGATTGCCCCTGCCGTCATTGGTCTCATCTTCTCCTTCTATATTCTGGTCCGCATAGGTGGTGTAGCAGCAGTTTCCTATACCGTTCACTGCAACAAGTAGCTCCTAAGTTGAGGCAAGAACGTTGAAACTTTCGTTACTTTAAGGATCTATGTAAGCAAGTTGTTGTTAACTTAAGGCGGCTGTAGAAAGAAGGTTTTTAGGCAAAAATGCTGATTGAAAGAGCAAATACGTTAAACAAAATTAAAGCACAGTAGTACAGTAAGCTAGCTCATGATTCCACATTAATAAAAATAATTAAATTAGGACCTTCTTTCACTTGCTGTTCCGCATAAAGTAGTTTAAGTATTCAATTCTTTGAAAATATAAGTGAATAAGGATCTCAACATTTTTCACGGAGAAATCCGTCTCAATATTTGGGCACACAAATCTCAAAATGACTGGGGCGATCGCACAGGCTGTTTTACTAAAATGGTAAAAGTAAAGTGTATAATTGTGTTTGAAAAGTGTGTTAGGTTATGGTGATCTTAAGACAATAGAGTTTTTCAATGCAAAGTGTTGCATGAAAGCATATAGACTCCAATGTTAAATCTCAAGTTAATTACTGGTGCTCTGCGCTAGCAAGGGAATTGAACTTTAGAAAAATAAAGTTTATTCATAGATCGAAGAGATTCATGTTAAAATGGGTATCCTAGAAGCTTTGAAAGCATCCATGTGAGAAATGTGCTTTCTGTGTGATCATCATTTACACTTTGAAAACATTTAAAGATGGGAGTTTATTTGCCAAAGCACGGTCAAAGAACACAAATTTTAATTCAATACAGTGGAGTGGTTAGAAATGTCAAAAAGAGGTCTTATAAAAGGCTTCAACTTGATATCTAGTAATAATGCAATGCTTAATTCACTACTGGGTCGGAACTAAGCTTATGATTACATAACGAGCAAAATGGATGCCTGGATCTTAAACATTGAGTTCACTTCGTACATAACTAGTACTTGGGAAGCCTAGGAAAAGGAAGCCACGTTACGAGCCAAAATAATTGCAAACAACAAGATCGGATTCCATAAAATGACAGCCCATGCAAGTAAGGAGGATGGGTCAGAACCATGCTACTGTACTCGGACCAATTAAATGGATTCAATAAGAAAACTCGATATTGGAGCAAAACAATGGTTCTAGAATGCGGCAAAAATGAATATGTTTGGATTGTTTTTTGGCAAAGCAATTTCCATGAGTTTCGTTTACGAAGTTTTAATGTAAGGAGATAAAACGCATTCTACGCATGCAAGATTTATTGTTGAAAGTGAATACAACACGTACGATTCTTACACTATAGATAAAAACCTTCTAAAAGTTTGCTTTGCTGGCTCAACGTAAAATTTAAATATAAATGTCAAGTAAATTAAAACTATCAGATCACTCGATTTGAACTTAGTGTCAGTGGCATTACTTTAAGGAAAAAATATAGTACTCTGAAGGTTTGCTAACTTTTCTTGTGACTTGGACTTTTGGGTGAGTGAATTTTTCAATTACGTATCAATTTGTAAAAGTTTTTGTCGGACTTACCCTAACAAAATCATTAGAGAGAATGTCATATAGTTCTTGCGCGTCTGAATATCGTTCTTTAGTAGCTCGTGTTAGTAAGTTTTCGATCTCTCTCCACGTCTCATTCAAGGCAACAAGGCAATTCCGATCATCAGAACGACTTGGCCGAAGTTTTGATATTAGGGGATGTAGATTTATAAGGAACTTGTTGGAGGATGACTTCGAAGAAATTTGAGTTATCCGTGAAAGAAAACTGATTTGCTAAAGAGAATACCGTTTTATGTTATGTGCTTAAATGACTTCCATTTCCCTTATTTATTACTCCAAATATATTTCCCATAAATACAACTTAGATACAAAAACTTAACAAATACTGGCACTTTTATATGCATATCTTCGGAATAACAGCTGGGTAATTAGAATTATAATGACTTATTAAAAAAACGCATGTGAACCTTATGCATCGTTACAATGGCCGTCCCATTCGCTAAAAACACAACATGCAACCAAGGTACTATGGACTAAACAAATGTCTTATTTCGGTCCTCATATAACTTTTCAGTGAAATAAAGTTCTAATGGTTTTTCGCCTATCTCGGTCGGAGCAATTTTATATCTTTGCAATAATCGATCGCAGAATTTGATTCACTCTGGTCAACTTGTTCTACCAATTGCATTAAATCGTGCATACCTATTGAATGATTATGATATGATATCATGCTTACTTCAGAGGTATGATTTTGCATGCCTGAAAATTTAGTTTGCGTCTCGATAGATATGACATTTCTGCAGAATCGCCTATTGCTCATATATTGCCACAAGATGATTTAATAACTAAATGGCAATAAGAACCAATAAATTTGGCGTTGAGAGCGAAAACGAAACACTCTACTTGTGTGCGAGGATAGTCGCTGGAGACCTACTGTTAAGATATTCTTGAGAGCGTTGGACTCGAGAAAGTTCCTCAGAAGTATTCTATCTTCCTCAGTTAAAATTTGATCAAGAGGTTCAGACACTTGCTTGCTGAGTCCGTTCGTTTTATTCAAACTGTTTCGAACCAAATATGCCGCATCTAGAAACATTATTTCCAAATGAGGCAATGTATCTCATTACACTTGATTACAACTTCCCCGCCTTAACTTTTGAAAGAAAAATTTGCCGCAATCCTAAATCCTTCGAAAATCGACCTTATAATGTTCCACCACCTATGCTCTAAAAAGTAATCAAAACCCCATTCTACTTATTTCATCTTCTTTGCCTTAGAAGACTTTCTTTCCCGAAATGTCTGAATTTCTGTGACACAGGCCGAGTAGGACATTAAGCATTAGCTAGTAAACTGCGCTCGGTTATTGAAGCCAAAATCAAGATCAACTTTATGCAAATTTTGTTAAATTATATTTGCCTAGATTGTACTTTTTACTTTGTTGTCAATTTCATTTCACTCCAAGGTCTCATACAGAAAATTTTCACCACGTCAGGTAGTTGTGCAATAAAGTTATACACATGGGTCTTACTCCTAATCAGCAAAGTGGTGAATGTGAGAGTTTCGTGGAGCTAAATTTATGACTTTATCGAAAAAGCCCTTACCTGACGCGATTTGATAAATAAGTTGTAATTTTTCAAACCAAACATTTATGGTTTAAAATGGTTAATGTCTCATACAGATATCAAAGTTGTTATGATGGTGTGACAAGGTTACTAAACACTTTATAGAAAACTGATTAATTCCGATAAGTTATGTAAAAACTTAATGCTTACAGAAGAGATCTAACTTGATTTCTGGTAGCCATCAGCATCTTTTACACCATCACACAGGCAAAAATTGTGGCACAGTTTCCAAATGTGTTAGTAAAACATACCACGAATTCCATTATAGGATCCACACGTAAAGTGAATTGCCCATTACCAACTATTTAACTATCCTAAATAGCATGGTTTCGGAAATCAGCCCTTTAGCCAGTGTTCCGAAACATCATTAGTAAGAAGAACTTGCAAGTCCATTGTTTGATAGCATTTCTCATACTGACAATTCTTCAAAAAAGAGACTGTTTTGCCAAAATGATAACACAACATGATATCATTTATTATCATAATAGGTGAATGACTTATCCTTGGCTGTAGCCTCTCAATCCTTCTGTACACTTATGTGAAGCCTTTTCCCATAGAGATAAGTTTACGATTTCTTCAGATATGACCTGGGATGCACAAAGCGATTATGACCCTGTGCTACGACTACATGAAGCATACATCGACTCTTATTAAGGGGTAAATTATCGGAATTAATTTAGGCAGCTAAAATAAGCTAGGCAATTGATATGGTTTCATTTATTTTGAAAATATCGAATGCTGATGCGGTTTATGAGCAATCCTATACATTACCCTTCAAAGGAACCATTTTAAAGATACAGGTTAAAATCCCTGAATAAGGCAGTACTACCCCTTTTGAAGTAGGAAGGCAGCAGTTTCGGATCAAAAAAATGGGCATAATTGTCATTTTGTAACCTCCATTTTATATCTAATGGAATATTGACAAGAACTATTTAGGACCACACTTTGATTTTATTAATCACATAAATAAGTGGTTCTTACGAAGAAGCCTGAACGCCTTTCCGGGGGTCACCGACATTTTCTTAAATTTTTTTACTTTGCCTAGACACAAAATCCTCGTTTCTTTTCTATCCAAATAATCGTATCTGAAATGGATAACAACAATGATAAAGGAAGTTTATTTTTGTAACTACTTTTTGTTGGTTTTAGAGGTAGAAGTAGGTTGAGAGTTCTTTGAGCTGATAAAGTAGTGTGATTTTTTCCACTTAGCGATCAAATCAAACCACAAATATTGGGTAAATTCGGTTGAGAAACATCGATTCCATTTTAAAAATGATCAAATAGCATCGACTACAAACCGGTTGATCATTAATATAATTATTTGAGGTAATGCACCATAAGATTTCTTGAGACATTGTTTCATTGTAACTCTGGTGGCAGGTATCAAGGATAAATTGGCGAACCTAACGTGCTGTAGACATTAAACTAAAGGACATTCTTAGAGCCTACAGTCCTAAGATCACATCACTGATAAGTTAGTACGATTTTTCTTTCTGGTTTAAAAACAGTAAGCTCAAAATATCGTTGGATACCGTAAAAATTGTGTTACAGATCACTCAGAGAAGGATCGGTGAGCGGAAAAGCCCTAAACACAATAAGTCATGCTATGATGAATGCAAATCGACTGCGAAGAAATCCAAGTGATAAAATAACGGAAATTTTTGAAATGTAACTACTTGGCTCTGAGGAATCCAGAATATGCGTCTTCAAAACGAGTCCTCTCTACTAGTGATTACCTTACTGGGTGTTAGAACCTCGGTTTTAGATAAAGCTTTCGATCAATTACCACCACCTTTGTAATGATTTCAGAATCCATTAAGACTTTCGCAAACAAATCGGAGAACCACCAAACCCTGCAAAGTCCCTTGCTGTTATTATTCAGAATGTATCAATGAAAACAACTTGATGAGGAGACTAAAACCAACGACAGCGACAAATAACGATCTAAAGAGCAACTGAAAATCAAATATATAGTGCGCGAATAATAACGACTTTTTCTAACTTCATTTGTTAGTTTTATTATTTTAGAAAAGCATAGTATAGTAAATATACGTAATTACAAACATTTACATTTCTATATTTCTGCATCCTTCCTGGGAGATGAATTTAAGCAAATAATTAACATTCTGATTAATAAATTTTGTTTCCAACATTTTGATTAAAAATCAGGAAACTTATGTGATTTATGCGTGCAACAGCTCGATTTAGCTTTTGAGAATGGAGTAGCTAGTCATGTCCGCATATTATTTTAAGGCAAGTGCAACTCGTTCCCAATGTAGAAATATTGTTCGAGTGATCCGACCCATTTGAATCATGGCTAGGAATTTCAATGTGAGTAAGATTGCATTTCTTATGGTAGGTCTCATCACATTTATTTGGATCACTGCGACTAAATCAGGACCAAAAGCATTTACGTGCAACCCTTCACCTCACTGCTCCAAATGTATGGTTTTTGGAAAAGGATGAACCCACCCTCATAGTTTCTAAGATATCTTTCCTTCTTCTTACGGGCTAACCTGATTTTGGATCGTGAGAAAGGCATAGCTTCATCAAAGAACTTCATTTTTGACAACTAATTTTAAAGCTACCAACTACATAACTGATTGGATGCATTACTTTCCAGGGTACAATTATTCTAAGCTACGAAAGAACCCCAAGGAAGTCGGAATCACTGATTTTCAAAGGGACGTCGCCAAGAAATGGATTATTGAAATTAGGTGAGAACTTAAAGCTCAGTTGTGATAAAGTCATGAATGATACGCTTAATCGAATTTGGCAAAAATAGAGACCCTCATTTCGTCAAATAGAATCAGTTTACTGGATCTTTCGCAGCAATTTGCTCATCGTTTCTGAATGAATAGAGCCTCAATTAACGCAAAAGCGACGGTTATCTAGGGGGTGCATCGCAACTATCAAAGGTCTATTTCGAATCAGGATATAATCCTAAGCTTAGTGCAAGTTTACCTATTAAAAAATACGATATGACAAATTTATTATCAAGTTAACAGGTCACTCAAACACAAATTAAATATTCTTGAGGCATCTTAACGTGCGTTCGACCCATGAGGGTTAGTACAGCAGAGTTCAATAAAACCTGCCTCATGGACAAAGAAGTACAGAACTATCTTCGTTGTTGATAGACTCGATGCACCTACATGTTACAGTACTGGCCTTGTATTTCGCTCAGTACGGTATCAAGCACACAACCTACAACCACCTCATTTAAGTTCAGTGCTTTCAGCCAACGAATTTGTGCGTAATTTTTACGCGTGGAAAGACCGCACACAAGGGGTTAACACCTTCGAAATCAGGCCTCGAAAATTCCCAACCGCGTCAAAAAAACGTAAAGGGCACTAATGGACTTTTATCAACCCATGAAACTAATGTTTTCAAGACAGCAGAGGATACATTGAAACCACAATTGATATGCATTTTCCTGAATCTGAACTCATCTGCTAGCATTTAAACTGTTTTCCAATCCTACTTACTAAGCTGCAGGTCGTCTAAATTATTTTGCAGTTGGTTGTCAACACCACGACAGAATGGTGATTTGGCCCTTTTAAGACGACCCTGACTCATGGCCGTAACACCTCTGCATCTATGCCGCTACAGAGTCACATGTTTGGTAGTCGCAAATCAAAGAACTATTGGGCAAGGTAGGGAGTACCTTGCTCGCATTTTGAAAATCGCGTTTACATTTATGCATGACCACAAACTCATGATACTGAGCGACTGCCAGACATTGGTCGGCTCAAGTTATGCATAACTAACATCTTTGTTTGTTAAACTGTGTAAAACGCTTCCAAAAGTCTAGTGAGGACTGTGACAACTTGACCTCGCCGCATCGGCGCAACTTCCAGAACGGAACCACAAACTGCAGCAAGCCACACTGGAACACCAACTTTAAATAAAAACATTAATTCTGGGTTCAATTCTAAAAGCGACAATGAAAAAAAGTTGCTCGTTAAGGAACACACCGCATCACACCAGCCCCGTAAATCAGAGTGAGAATAAAGCGGTTTCACATCATAAGTGCAGGTGCAGGCGGTAATGTAAAGCTCGAAAGCCAGCTTGTGGTTGAGTGCCGAGAGGATCGAAAGAAAATGCAGTTCTTATAAGGCAATGTAATGTGTAATTCGCTGCTTACATCATTTTAAATACAGGATTGTTAAATAAAGGTTAAATATGGAGAAATCAAACCATGCTCAAATGTGTAGGTGGGATGAGGGCCAAAAGGGAACGCACGCGAGTGAGACGATAATCTTTGACAATGGCGCAGTACGCATGCAGACATAAGGTATGATAAAAGCAGCTGAGGCTAGATCAAGATCATTCGAACCACGAAGAATTCATAAAGTGAAAGACTTTAAAAAGAATACGACAAGGAAGAAAGAAGTATCAAATGGGGCCATGAGTAAATGCTGAACAATACTCCGTCTCAATAAGCGCCATTAGAAGAGATGTGGTGGATTAAAGACACGCATCGGAGTGGTGTTACAGTGGACATGAGTGTTGGAGAGAACAGGTGTACGATGGGGCGGCGGAGGAGGGGGGGGAGAGCAGTTAGGGGCTAAAAGAGGGGAACTTTTGATGGTAACAGTGGAAGCAATGTCTGTTGACCGCCTGAAGGTCGAGAAAGCTGTCCGCAATTTCCCGCGCATAAATGAAGCAGAAGGGGAGGAAAGGGAAACCAGCTTGAGCGGTCCTGCTAGCGAAGAACTGTCACTTTCAGCGGAATTCTATAACTCGTAATGCAGAAATCCGTTTTATTAGTGAGAAACTCAGCTGCTAACAGTATTACTATTATTTTATGAAAGTACCAAATCAATGTAAGCCAATCAAGCTGGAGTCCAAACATTAGCAAATCGGAACTCCCGTGCACGAGCAGCCTTATATCAAGGAACACTAACTGTCACTTCTAAACAGCTTCTAAATGACTTTACTGAAGGTAATTCAATGAATAAAATACATAAACCCCTGAAAATATATGCTGTAGAGAACTAGTTCCCCTATGTATACCAATATAAAATCGACTCAAGAACAGATCGCCACAAGCTTGCCAGTCGAGAGCACAACAGAGGAGTGGGAAGGTGTGGTTGTTAACGAAATTGAAGAGTAGTACCTACTTTGCTTAGACATGAAAGCACTCGGTCGTAATTGTCATCGTCGTGGGTGAACCTAACTGAATTGCATGAGAAAATAGGTTATTATTACATGATTGTGCCAGTGTCCTTGTGTGCCTGGGTGGATTAGAGGATGGGTTTCAACTTACCCACTCCTACTTCATGATCTGCGTGCTCGGCGCTACAAATCAAACAGTAACGTATTTTGTAAATGGGATTTTAATAAGCCCACAAACACCCGTAATTTATGAACCGTGATATGGCTGGGAAATGAACTAACCAAACCTTGCAAAGTGGGCAGCCAGACCAACAGGCAAAATTACATAGAACCTGATAAATTACCCCAAGATCCAGCCAGGGTTAAGAAACGCGATGCTTGGTTAGATGCCAGACTAAGCTACAAGCGCAAGATCAGATAGGCGATCGGTGACCGTAACGAAACTAGACTGTGCAGGCGCCACCGCCCGGATCGTTAAAACAGATTGCGAGTAACCAAGTTTGGAGCTACGCATGCGAAACAACGAACGACACAACTTGCAGACAATTAGTGGCAGATCGTACACCTAGCTGCACCTTTAAGAGCCTTCCCAAGTTCTAAACTTTTGGCAAACCGATCCCGGAGGAATCTAGAAAAGCTGTGAAGAACACAAGTTTATACCGAACAGCTCCCACTGCATTTGCATTGGTTAAACAAATAAAACTTCATCCCATGCAGAATGAGTCATGTTTTAGACTGCCAAAAGGACATGTAAGTCATCTCGACTGCAGCAGACTCTAGAACACAAGTGAAATTCATTTATGCCACAATGTGCAAGCCGGTACAAAGTAGAAATAAGACCAGATTACAACAAAAGAAGAATAACCTGGTTATCCGAGGTGGCAGGTGGTCGGCTCGAAATGGGTTGTACACGAGGTCGAACCATCTTAGTATCAGTGGTTTTGGCAATAGAAGAAGGACGAACTCCCCTAGCAGCCGACTTCGGATTTACCTTCGTTGTGCACGCTGGTGTAGAACTTGCCCGCCCGAAAGTCTGTGTGGGTACACAAAGACTGATCAAATAATGATATAGTTGGGTTGAGATTTTAATCCGGTAAACGAAAGGGCAATCAGCTACTAGAAAGTAACAAAAGTTGCCACTTCAAGAAAACAATTAACGTGCATAAATGGTCAACACATGAAGCCATTAACCAAAAGAAATGTTAGAAAAAATAACTCATACAAATGCACAGTGGGATAACAACCAAAACAGATTCAACTGATCACATCCAATATAACACCATGAAAACTTACTAAAGCAGACAATTTGGTGTAAAGCATACCCCTGACACCTAACTTATACCAAGGGTGAAGTTAAGCGGCTTGAAAGGTGTGCAAAGAAAGAATAAAAAAACCAACTTTAAAAGGACACTTGCATCTACTAAAAACAACATCGTCTGTGCATCCTGGATTACCTGACTTCCCTTTGGACACTCCATCTTTCGTGCATCTGACTTGGAAGCATGCAGCGGTGTAGCGGTATATGCATGTCCAATCGGTCGTTTAACCTCGGAAGAAAGGTCGAAGTTGAAGGGGTAGTTGAGTAGTTGTTCCACATGGGTGGTCAAATCAGCATAGAGGCCTTGTAAAGCCGACCGGCACTGGCGAATAAAGGCGCCATCACAATAGTAGCGCTTGAGCAGGGCCTCATTGCTAACCAGAGAATTCAGCCACAAAAGGAGGGCTCGTTGACTAAGGAATAGTAGAAGTAGAGCAGTCTGTGCATAGTGTGATACCCGGAATGAATGCTACTAAACAAAGTAGGAGGCACGACGAATCGCAATTGACGCTAAATCAAGCCCAAGCATTTGCATAATGGATAGTAAAGAGTAAACCACCCCATTACCTTCAAGCTTGCCTATTCTAAGAAAAAACAGTAGTCTTGAAAACAATTTAAAAAGTAGATTTATTTGCAGCAATTACAGTCGCGACTCAGTGCCGATGGTACACAACAAGCTATTAGAAGTGATTACGACAAATATTTCCGTCATTTCTCAAACATAATTAAAACTACTTCCACACTACAAGAATGTTTGTGTCATGATATCATGCAGTCTAATACGTTCACTCACTCTAATACAAACCAAACCCAAAACCCGACGCCACAGGTAATGTAGCTGAAGGTGTGAACGTGCCAGTAATGGCGAAATACTACTATTTTCCTTGCTTGAAAACTGATTAAAGCGCTAAGATTCGACACCTAAAAATTGGGACCAGAAAATGAAAATTTTTCTAATATTTTTTTACTGGGCCAAAACATGAATTCCATGATAGAATTTTTTGGACGGGGAAAATGACTATACAATCAACATCAAATTCCAGAAACCTTATTTACGCTTTACTCTGACAAAGGAAAGTACTTACTTGAGGCAGGCGCAAACGAAAGCCCTAAACCGCAATTTTTCGCTAATTGCACCAGTAATGCATTTAACTTGGTTCAGAGCCTCGTTCAAAACATGATGCTCGATTTTGCCAAGACATGGGGCTAAAAAATTTAAAACCACATAATCAGAAGAGATTCGATCAACTGAAGCAATAGATTTGATAATGGAATGTATCTTTTCGCTGGGATTTTAAACTCAGTTGCGCAACACAGGACTGTTTCAACAAGGCAAAGAAAGTTTGCAACGCGATAGCCAGATGCCGTCACAGAAGCGGTGAACATGTTTCAAGAGAATCCATGTTATCATGTGAAATAGAATGATCGAACAGAAATGTGGAATTGCGTTACCATAAAATGAGAAACGATGCTTAATTCTTGAAGAGTCCTCAAGTGTAGCAAAAGTGAAGGTTAACCAGGCACAAATAGACTATTTACTGCCTGACAATAGTGCTGCCCATCAAGCAGGCAAGAAGTCCAGGCGCCACTGAACTGGTGAATTCCACGTGGGATGCAATAATGAGACACGGTGAATGAGGCTGGTGTAGCTTTTACAATAATGTTCACTATCACTGAAGGCCGATTGGGAGGTAGGAGTTGAATGTGTATGATTTCTTCAGGGCTCAACTGTGCCATTCATACCCCTCGTTAACAAAGCTCTTCGCAAAAAGTCGCCAAGAGTGACAAGCTACACAAAATTAGGATGCGTAATTATACCCACAAATTACTGATAAAGTTGGTTCAAAACCTGCCCTTGTTGAGATTCCTTACATTTGTAAAGATTAATACCGCATGCTATCGATTGTTTAAGATTAAAAATCCGCCCCAAAAGGGTTGAAATACATAAACGGAAAAAATAGGGGAATGTGGAAGCAATGAAACACACAGGGCCGGCAGCTATCCTCGACCAAAGCCCAGATGCGAGATTTGGGTTTGCTCGCAAAGATGGCACGCGTTTGGGGAGGGAGAAGGCCGTCTGAGATGAGGACCATGAGAGGATTCACCACAGAAGCCAAACTGCTTTGACCTGAGCCACCTAATGCCGCGAGAGAGGAATAGCAACGGTATTGATTATGTGCCAGTTTGGAGGTGACAGAGCCAGAAGGGGAAGAACCGGTAGTGTTGCTACCATCTGGAGTGGCTAAGGATAGCGTCGGATGGCAGAAGTAGGCAATTGTCTCCTGTACTGCCCTTATCACATCCATCACCATTGCTGTAAGGGAGAACAATTATTGTAAATAGATTTCCCATATTAAATACCTCGCAAGAGTTGAAAGCGCTGCCAGACCTATAAAAATGGCTATCTAGTTCAAAGCAACAAAGCCCTTTTTGATTGAACCGTAGTCTCAAGATAGTCCCGGAGTGTCAAGAGCTCTTTAAATAGATGCCAACTAGACTCCGACGAATAAAGGCTAGGTCACAAATATATCCAACGGGATTCTGTAGATAATAGAAACATCATGACAGTGATTAAAACAGGCCAATGTTAGTTCCCCTTACCCGTAAGCTAGGACAAACATTGGTTGTTGAAGCCCTGAACTAGTAAACTGGGAATGCTTTTAACTAGCACCCAAGATGGTTGTCCCAAAGTCTGTTAAGGAGATAAGCTAAAGAGGTCGATTATGATGCAGATAATTTAACCTATCTATGCGCATTCAATGAAAAAAGCTGCCTATCTAAATCAGAAGCAGGACATCAAAACAAGAACCTACTATCGTTCCACAATCGAGCTAAAAAGCCTGCCACCAAGACTCAAAAGGTAGTACTGACTACGGTTAAGCGACAGTTTTGGCCGCTAACGATTAATGCCAATGGAAGGAAATTGCAACCCTCGAACTTTTGGAGATTGGGATAAATGCAGTGATAATCCACGCTGTTATGATTAAAAACTAGTTTGTCAAAGGCTTTACTATAAATAATATGGCAATACAGAGAGCTCGCACATCAAATAGTGATCTGGGATTTCGAGATGGAATCAGCCGGTATAAAAGTGCATGATTGCTTTCAAATCAACGCAGAATAGAGGCATCAGCGCACATAACAAAGTGGTAACTTATAAATCAATGAAATCCGCCAAATGAGAACTAGATGAATGCAAGATCCATACCCCATGTAGGAATATATATTTAAGTTTCGATATCCATTTAAAATAAAACGTTAGCAATGGAATAGAATGATAACTCTTGGAGTATGTGGAACGCAAATACTTTGTTTCGCCAAAACTCGGTAGTCGCATTTCACTTAAAACCGTTCGCATCTCACGGTGGGCTAAGAAATGTGGGCTGCTGGCTAAAACTTCAGCGTTCACAAATTCGATCACAAACCCCTAATTCACAGCAGTCACATTCGTATGAGCCGTAGTTGACAAAAAGGTGTTTCAACAATGCTCCACAGATTTGAAAGCCAGAATGGAACTGATATCACGAGCATTTGCAGATATCATCACCAAAAGATGGCGGTTTGCAAGAAATTAACAAAAAATTACGTGTTATTTCGTTAAAGCATGATCCGATGGTATAGGAAACGCGCTAAAAATACAAACAAATGTTTAAGAGGTATATTCAGAAACAGTCTTAAACAGAACTATGCGGATGCAATTGACGAACTACTGCTGTAGGGGAATCACCGGTCTTTCGTATAAAAACCCAATAATTTTTCCTTTGGCACTGAGTTCGTCAATTTTCAGCACTTCATTTGATATCCAACAAGAAAATGAAATTGTCTCAAAGAACCCCAAAGGAGCCAATTTTTTGAGTCAATGTTAAGTGCTAATCTGCTCCAAAATATCCCGCCCGATGATAATTTGTGTGCAGCCCAAGTCACTTTTAATGTACTACTTTAAAGAATTTGCTCTCACTGAATGAGATATAAAATTTCAAATAAATTTTCACTTATCAGTTGTCATTAAAGGCCACATATAGAGGCGATCGTCAGTTGTTACAGAAATCGTAAACGAGTCAACATCTGATCTGCATCAGTTTTGAAACTATTCTTATAAAAGGCATTGTATGCATGCAGTTTCATTCAGCAAAGCTCACAAAGTCATAACAGTGACGCAATCCGCCCTTAAGGTATGAAAATGTGCTTGGGAGAAGAGAAATGGCCTCAATGGTGCAAATTAATCTTTAAATCCAATTGAAACAGCAACCGGTAGAGGATAGAAGTGCGGCAGCAAATTGCGTGCAATCGCACATCCACAGCAGACGACTCATAGAGCAGCGCAATACCGTCTTTGAAGGTAAAATACAAGTTTTGGGACGAACTTGGTAGTTCAGGGAGTGTGAATAACATCACAGACACACAAAAAACCTGTGATCTTATAAGCCCGAACATTATGTGAAAAACATCTACACTCAAAACCTGATGCTAGGACTGTGTACACCAGTTCGCTGACTCAGCTCTCCAATCCAATTGTGTAATTTAACCATGGTTATGTACTTGCACACGACGAATCCCCGAAAAATATTGGCACTAGAACGGCAAAGTTTGGAATTAACTATAATTCCCAATATTATGAACAAGTCACAAAAACTACACCGGTGAGGGAGTACCTCAAAGGACGCATGATGTGAGCTAAGAAAAACTCAAACATCACTTATCGGTAACTTTATTACTCACCGTGATAGCGTACATCTACATCTGAGGGACGGGTTGTGCTCGAAACGTCGTTAATATCATCATTCGAAGGTTGAAATACTGCAAGTGGGGGAGGGTCTTGGCCATACAGTCCCCAATTTTTCGGAATCACTATAAACAGAAGATCAACATCCAATTAGTCACTAGTAACTTCCAAAAGTTGACTCCAAGACAATCTGAATAAATTATTACATAGGTGAATTAAAGTAGCATCTTTGTCCCCCAGGATGATAGCATTACAAGTAACAGCTCTCGCGTTAAAAAGATATCAAGGTGGGTGCCGCGCACTCAATGAAAACCCCAACTTCCATTTGGTACGAATTTTTTCAACGCCCAAAGATATCAGAACACGGGTAAGCGAAGCATTTCGAGGAAATAAACATTATAACGTAGAAATCACAGAATCCCTACAGATTAGGTGCCTCTCACTAAACCACATTCCAACGCCCCAGTTGAGAGGAAAAATACTCAGCTCCGTAAAGCGTGCTGAAAGCCAGAAAGGAATAGACGGCTCAACACGAAATAGTCGGGGGGGAAAAAAAACATTATACTCCAAAACGAGGCCAATTTGATTTAGGTACGAAGTGCTCCCTCATGCGGGCCTTTCCTCAATTATTTCCTCGTTACACCACATCGGCACAGATAATCAATTTCACCCAACAAAATATGGAAACCCATCATAATTTCGCCGAGTAAATGTAAGCTGTTAAAAGGGATACAGAAGTTCAAAAATATGAGGCGGCATTCACAAAACCTTCATTCAAGCCTCATCTTTAAACGAAGTTACAAACTGCATGGCATGCTAAAAGGTAGGCACAAAGTACAGTGCAAAGTATACAAGAACGCCGATTATACAGGAGTAGTGGCAATTACCTTTTGGATCAGGAGATCCATAGCGGTTTGCATCAGGCAAGCGACAGACACTAATGCCTTCAGGTAATTTGTGTATATCAGCATTAAAACTGACACTTTTCTTGCAATGACCTGCCTGCAACCTTGGCCGACAAGAGCAAAGGGAATTGCCGGGTGCTGGTCGCATTATGCGTACCTTGGTTGAGGAATTTGGCATAGAGATTTGAGGAGGCTTGTGTTGAGAATCGATTACATCTGGTTCAGACACCGATCGATCCATCACTCCGACCTTCAAAATGAAAATTTCAGCAATCTTGTTGCACTAAATTAAGAAACTGTTTGACAGGAGTCCTACCTGGGGCTGCGATTTCCTCGCAAGAACCTTAGTCAGACGGGCATCGTTCGGCACATCCGAGAATCTATTTGCATCAAAATCATTTATTCTCCGTTGAACGGACTCAATTCCATTGGTTTGGTCATTTCTAAATTTTCCACGACAGTTTACCACAGCAACACCAGCTCCTCGCCCTGGCATGGGAGCTAGGGATGCTGACCTACGTGACCTATTTGATAGGGTGGGAACTCTAGTCATCGGTGCGCCCGATTTCGCTTCCTGTGCCGCTGCTTTCCCAAGAAGAGAGAGATCTGGCAGCGTTTGAGAAAGAAAAGTGTTGCTTTCAATACGTGATGGTTTCGGAATGGCCAACTTGCCTAAAACAGGGTAAACTATGGCTGCGCGTGGATTCTTTAGGCGGTAAAAGTAGGAAGCTTCTCTCAGGCGAGACATACACTCAGACTCTGGATCGGCGGACATGGTTAGGAAGTTATAATCGGGCAACTCTGGGTTGAGTCGGGACGCGAAGCAGACCGCGCCGGAACGATTAACGTAGAGCAGACGCCGTAGGGAACCAATCCTAGAGTTTCGTAGTGGAACACATGGTGGCTGGGAGACTTTAGGGGGGGTAAGCTTAGTTCCAAGAAAAGTTTCGCTAGATTTCTCAACCATTCCATCCGTGTGCTCAACTTCCGCATCAAGAGATAACAAAGCGTTCGTCTGCAGGGAGAAGTTAGTAGAGCTATTACCACCCCCGAATAGGCTTCCTGGCCTTCTGAACAAGCGAGGAACTTCCTCAGCAGTCGTGCCAGTACCAGTGGAAGATGGACACGAGGTAGAAATAAGACCCCTGGCACGAGCTTGCATGAATATCTCCAAAAGAGTGCCTGAATATCGATGCATCGCTTTTTGCGAGACAGAAGGTCGGAAAGAAAGATCAAATTCCGGCGGCATCAACGAGGCATGCAAATTCGAGGAAGTAGATCTCCTTTTCGGATAAGGCTTTTGGGCTTTGCGAGTCGCATGCGAGGCAGTGCGCCTAAGTTGGCCCCAAGTCGTGAGCCCATTTCCAGCAGCCTCTTTAATGGCTCTCCATGCGACAACAGACTCGGGAACGTTTGATTTCGTACACTTTGGCGGCGATGGAATGACTGTAACGTTGCCACACAAGGCGGCTTTCCTGCCACCCAGTGATTCCCGGCTGCTCCGGATTCGAGCCCAGGTCGTTGTGGCTGTTGCTGTTGTGTCAGGCAGTGACGACTCACCACAACCACATTCAGACGTTGACACACCAACAGAACGATACGCCTTTGGGGATACTATTTTGACGTTAGCCAATGCACGCCTCATTCCTGTGAGACTAGCGGTCGTAAAAATGTTACCGTGACTTGTTGATCGCTGTATTTTACCGATCCTCCTTGAGTTAACAGCTGTTGGAGCAAAAGCCCCATCATCAAATCCAATTTGAATTTCTCCCCAAGCAAGCCTGTAATCCAATGCTTCAGCTGTGCGCCTAAGTAATTCCTTCAGCCGAGGGCAAGAACCCTCTAGCATTGCTTGCATCAAACTTCCCGTCACAGATGGAGCGTATACTGGAGGCTGCTGAGGTTCACTGAATGTTATTGGACAATTATCAAACAGCTTGTCTATTCCACTCATGTCACATAAGACCGTTGAAAAATCGGCTGAGGCTGTGCGATGGATGCGCGCGACATATCGAGTAGTGTCGGGTGCACTTGTGCTGTCTGGGCAACAACTAGCGTTTTGAGAACGTCTACCAGCAGAAATAATCGACGACTCAAATCGTAACTCCGCCTGAGTGTCGACGCCATCTTGCCCACAATTACCAGAATCTGGCTGAGTAAATAAACAGGAATCAGAGCGTGAATGATGAGGCGCTAATATACCACGCTTGACAGTTCCAGAAGACGATATGCCCTCATCACTGTCATCATTTAGACCTTGTTGAGGAAACGATGATTCATCACGTAAGTTGGCATCAAAAGGAACAGCAAAATCATCATCAAAGAAGTATTCACTAGGCTCAAGGAGAATAGATGCGCTATTTACACAACCATTTAGTTGATAAGAAGTGGACACAGTACTTTCAAAAACTCCATTGGCCGAAGGGCATTTGAAAGCAAAATCTACCACCCTTTGGGGGGCCAAAGGTTTGTCTGCCCCCTGTGGTTGTATAGAAGGCTGCAACGAACCCTCTGACATTGGATTATCCATTTGAGAATGGACCAAATAAAAGAACTGTTCTCAGGTATGATGACGGAGTTGGTTTGCTGAAGAAACAATGAGACCTTAGAATAGCCCAGAGAACACCAAGTGAGAAGCATAAATCAATGCGATTTACCAGAAACAACAAACCCCAGCAAAAGTTCTAAGCGGTCGCCGTGTCCATTTATGACCTTCACGAGCTGGAACGCCGCAGCCTCAATCAAATCAAGACATTTCCAGTACCTTATCGATGTACTATAAAACCCTCGTTCATCAAGATAGGATTCGGTTTTAAAAATAGAACAGTTTTTCCTGAAAAAAATGGTCACAAATTTGGCCTTAGACTCGTGTAAAGGACAAACGAATTTAGGATAACTAAATACTTGCTTATAAAAAGGTGTGCACTTGTATCACCTCGTCTTAATGTATGCAAATATTTTGTGCGAAAAGATTGTGCTATTTGTTGTTTTTGAATGGCTCTGAAATTAAACAGACAGGATCGACTGTAAGAATTTGTTCCTTTTACATCAAAGGCACTCGTTTTATGATTGCCTGGCCACCAAATGCTCCATGTAGCCATTACGCACACTTTTGGGCATTTATAGTGCTCCATAGAATAATATTATTATTTTCAACTTGCCACAACTTGCCAACTTACTGCTTTTAAGTGCGCAAGGGTTCCACCAACTAATTCTGAAAATGCACTTAGATTTACGAATTACAGGCACACATAAAATACGCCGTAAGATGTAAAATGCGCCTTAACAGACGAATTTTGCATGTCGTCTTTATAACCACTCCCTGTTTGGCGCGAGGTCTGAACTCGGTTCCTCTGTTTTGAAGCGGCTGTCGCCAGTCTGGTGCTCAGTGAACCTCCGTTAAAACGCTTGTGTTAGCGATGGATCATCTTAATCGTCCTTTTGCTACAGTCATTTGAGTTGTTTGGGTGCGTGTCCATTCTAGTAGGACGTTAATTTTGTCTAGTTCCTGGGTTGGGTTTGTCTCAGGGTGATTCCATACTAGCAGGAGGATGTAGTTGGAGTATGTGGCTTCGTCATCCTAGTCCATAGTCCTTGGGCCTTGTGTCTTTTTGTGGGGAGGCTTAGTGGAGTGTAAGGATTTCCTCGTTAGGCGGAAAATAGTGCTAGATCGGCCAGTATTGCCTTGTTCGTCCTGTTTTGGACCTTGTTGAGCTAATGTTTGGAAGGTTGGGGCGGGTGATTTTAGGTGGTTTGGGCTAATATCTACGAAAGGGACAATCTAGGCTTTTAGCGAAGGGCAGCCCCCAAGTTCCTCTCGTCTAACGGCAGGTACTTTCCTCCATCTTCCACAGAGTTGTAGCAGTGTCGCTTCCACAGTGACTCAGAGGGTCGTCAAGCGCCATGGCATTATCAGTGTTTTGTTTTCTTTTATGGTTTTGGCGCAAGAGCGCAAATTCGCTTGATCCATGAAGATGTTGGGGTAGCTTTTTGGTTATTCGTTTTTTCGTTAGCATACAAACCTCGGTGTTCATTTCAGGTGGTGTGAGTTACTAGAGTTGTCTGCTTGTATTTAGTTTTTGAGGGGATGTGGACACTACGAGTTAATGCTTTTGCTAGCACAAAAGTACTACGATTGACATTTGCAAAAGAGGAACTTGGAACATATTCACTGGTGTTGTAAAAGGGGTTGGGTCGCTGAGTCGGGTTTTCGTGATTCGCCCTCTTTAACTGGGTCGCATTCTCCCACGTAGTCTCGGTCGTGGTGCCTCACCCACGTTTCTGGCGTGGGTTTTGCCTACGCTCATGGGCTACAGCAGTTTTGAGTGAAACTTGCTTGTACGATGTGACTGTCATGGGCACTTTGCCTGAGCAAGGAAAACTAACATAGCCTTATCAAATCCTCAAAATGGATTGAATTGGGGCGCAATTTCACTAGTGTTTTCGTATGTTGATTCACCAGAATCGAGCTTCTAATTGATAATTAGATGTTTGTCCCTAATTGTTCACCACTACTTCCGATAATTTATTGTCGCAACAGGGGGGAGCAAAAAATAATTCCCGACCATATCCATGCTTTTCATTGGGCTAGTTGGTTGACTCATAATCACAGTGATGCCTATCCTTGCTGCTCGCTCGAGATCATTGTTGGGCTCTTGCGGCTCCTTGTCGTTCGTTAATCTTATCTTGCAGGTTCGACTTAAGGGAGCATAAAATTATTCATACTGAAGCAAAGGCAAGCGTACAGGATATTCTGTGGATGCATCCTACCGCCAAGGTTTTAATGCCTGTGGCTTCGTCCTCGAGGTGGGTGCTCTACGCTCCTCTCCGACTAATCATGCGAATTGTTGCACGAAAATGCATAATTGGATGAATGTTTACAAGGCACCGCTACAATCAGAAAGTGGGATGATCTTTAAACCTAGAAATTGCAATTCAGGGCAGATGCTTTGCTACCTTCCGGCTGAGGAACGACGTCGGATTTAGTTGAAAGTTTTTGCCGAGGCTTTCTAATTTTGTCCCTCTCATGAACGATGCTTGCGATGGTCGTCTGTGAACTCCGGTTGTATAACTTGTGTGTACTATTGGACTTTTAGTGTGCATAGTATATTCATACCTATTTGTAAAGTAGCTGACGGAACCATTATTAATTTAACGTATATATTCATTCGTCTGCTGTGCTTTTCTACTGCTGAATTTTGGTATTCCCATTGATTTGAATCGCTGTTAAAAGCTATCGATATTTAACGGCCCTGTAATTTAGCCTTTGTGCTAACTTTCAGGATGATTGGGCCTAAATTAAGCATGGTAGCTGTTCGAATCGGATCTTTTGGAAATATTTGAACGTATTGGGAGTGAATGCAGACCAGTCCTCGCAATCAGCACCAAACATCTGTGGGTGCGCCAACGTTAGACTGAGCCATATGCGTAGGATGTTTTGACTAATTCCTTTTTCGAACTCGGGTTCTGAGTGTGTCTGAAGTATGACCAACGGCGTCGGTGTTTAGTCCACGTCAAATCGGTTAGGAGGAAAACCCGAATTTCTATTGTATCGTTCGAAATTCATGTGAATTTTCCAATAGTAAGGATTATCGTGGGAAGTATAATTTTTTCTTCTGTTGTGGATAAACGTTGATATTTCCCTTGTGTAGCCATCGATTTTCAACATCTCGGAAAATTTACTGCCAATCCATGAACTTACTACCCAGTTTCAGGTTTACACTCCTTTTCCCAGAATGGCTATTTAGTTTTGGGAGCTTCGTGTTTGTTGTGGTAAGATGCCTCGTTTTTGACTAAATTTTGAACACCATCAAGACTAAACATGTGGCTTATTTTTCTTGACTATGATTCCAAGGTCAATTCCAAGCACCACTTCATCTCTATTATGCTGCTCGCGTACTGGACGCAAGCGTGAGTTTTTTGGGTTTGCTGTGCGCGAACGAGTATTTGAAGTTCTCTACCATAATTGCCCCTTTTGCAAGTTTGTTCTTAATATAGACAGTTGAAGTGTTTGGTCGTACGAGGCTCTCCACACCAATAATTTTATTCCCAAAGCTGTGTTTTTTGTATCATAGTAAAAACTGAAGAACACTTAACGACGTTTTGAAGATCATTGATGCCAGTTCTTGTGTTTTGACCCAGAAATCTTGTTTTACATGATTTCTGTGTCGCCGGAGTACGTCTTCAGCTCGATCGGCTGCGCCAACACAGGAGAGTGAACGTCGATGCCAGCAAGCCACACGAATCAAAGTCATGCTGAGTGAAATACGTCCGCGCTAATTTTTTACCCTAACCTGCCTGTGCAATCTCTTTCATCGAAAAGGGAGTGCTATGGCCCAATCAATTCCCACTTAAAGGTGGTTCCTTTTGATAGTTGCCCTTCTGTTTGACTGGCAGATCTTAATTCTTAATGTCGACACTCGATGGATTCTTGCATACTGATTCCAACGGTAGGGGTCAATTAGTCTGGGACGGTAGAACGTTTGTTGATGCATTGACAGTTTAGGGTAAACCGATGGCATCTTGTAGTCAATCGCAGGTTGGGGCGTTCTGAATTCTTATATTTTAAGCTATTATAGCGCAACTATACTGCTAAAAAACAAGAGTTAACAAGTTAAATTGTTTGGATATTGTGTGCTACGGGTGGGGTTACGGGTCAGGCCACAAATCCCTAACCACAAGTGTGCCTACTTGTGGATTAGCAGTAACATTAAAATGACAGTCTCTCCGGGAAGTCATTTTTATGGAAGCTATTAGCAGTAGTAGTCTTATCGGTCAATTTTTTCTGGAATCGGTTTAATTCCCGAATCACCTCAATCATCATTACCAACAACCTTGAGCCACTGTTTCATGTCCACCTACATCACGGGCGCAATGTCTTACCTTAATGGCGGGTTATTAATTTTGGAAAGTGGTTGTCAAGATCTGTACACTTTTACCATTGGACAGATTAAACGAAGCCCCAAACTTGATGAGTATATTGCAGGATAAAGCTATAATCATGCGTGCTTAAGAACTTCTGGCTTTATTTTGATGTAAAGTAGCAATGAATACAACGCTAAAGGTTCCAAGAAGTTAAGTAATGATTGCCGCCCAATCTAGGCAGCAGCATTACCTGTCTCTGTAGGTAAAACGATTACTCCTGTCCAAAATTACGTACATTTCGTTTTAACTGCCTAAATGCTATTTTCCTTCCTGCCTTTGCTGCCTTCAGCACATCTAGGAAGTTACAACCGCGGAGAGTAATTACCCCTCATAGTTGTCTGGTGGTATTTGCACAAACGCGCTGGATCAGCAAGCGTACCCACTCCCAGTGCTATAACCGCAGCCCAAATGTGGGAAGATCGGTATGATAGAGGTGGGGTGAGGGATTATTTGCTCCTAAATGCCACGAGAAAGGTCAGACACCGATGTTATGCCAATCCTTTCATCCATTGACGCTGGTTCGTCCCCCTGTATTCTTATTTATGCCGCCTTGGCGGTGTGAATTCTTCAATGTCTAAAATAGCAAGCGAGACGGTTTACGGAGATCGCTCTCCATTGTCTCGATGGATGGGTTGTGAAATCCGTTTATTGCAATCCCGATCCCATTTCCTGATTATTTTCATTAACAAGTACAGTAATAGTATCGAAATCTTAAGAAATCCCTAAGCGTCTTATGTGGAATGTGAATTCAACTTTAATTTATTGAACTACAAGAGGTGCCTGTCAGAAGTAGTTTTAACTAATGAGTTTGGAAGTATTTGTATACCTGATTAGAATAATTTGGTTTCTTGATGTAAATGCAATTCACAGCGCAATCATGCTGAAGGCATTGTTGGCTGTACCATTTATCGACAACCAACTATTAAATGAAAACAGCGGGTATCTCATGAAAACCAGGTGTTCAAAATACATTTTGGTTGTGATTCGACTTCTGTTTTAATTTGAAAGTTGGTTGCCACCATAGGATTGAATCGGAGTACGATTGGAACTAAACATACGCAGAGTATGTATCGATTGCCGTTTTTTTCGTCGTAGCTGACACAATTCCTCTCCATTCGATTGATAACGTGGATTATCTAATGGGTAAACAGCCCATGCCATGAGACAACAATGTTTCCTACCTCCAAGTTTAGGTTTCTTGTCTATCTAGAAGCCAACGGCAATGGTTCTAAAGCGGCTTTCTTTCTGAGTGGTGGGACTATAGAGAATTTCATATTATCACTAAATACCTACAACTTTGTGTTTATCCAACAAGCCTGGAACATTTCTAACTCACAAGAAACTAATGAGGTCGACTGGAAATAACCTCAAGTGCACAATACATATGAGGATACCAGACCTAAAGCCGGGGACAAAAAGCGATCAGCGTTAAGATCCAGGGGAACAATAAGACCCGAGTGAAGCACCTGATATCACATAATTTCCTGGACAGACACGAGATGAATTGTTTCAAGTGAAGGCGAGGTTTTTGTGAGTCAAAAAGCATTTATTTTAATTGATGACACTACTACTACTACTTCAATGAATAAGTGTTTTCACTATTAAATGTCACAATCTTGCTCTTAATGTGGAGTAAGAGAAAAGTAAATGGATGCTGAGCTTTGCTTAGCTGGCCAACGTTGTGTTTTCAGGGCAGGTCCGTGCATGGAAATGAAATGGGACATTATTTTTATGGATGAATGAAGAAAACCCCATTTTTTCACAATCTAGCCAAAATGGACAAGACTGAGGAATGTAGATATTGAACATTTGTTGCTTGTTTATGGAACAGGGAGTAAATTAGTAACGCATTAAAATGCAATCCCGACCAAAGTGTGAATGCAAACAACGTATACTTTAGTTTCAGGAATTTCTTTCCCATCGTTTAGCATTGCAAGTGCAAAGCAAAAGTGAACACACCCCATCTGAAACAAATTTAAGCATGGCGCAACGTGGACTATCATATGTCGGTGTGGGACAGAACACACGACAAATTAGCATTTTTGATTGTTTTAACAATTTACAAAATGTATCAATGCCAAACTAAAGAGAAAGCAAAGTAGGAACTGTAGAAATATAACAAATGGAAATAACTATGAAGTCAATAAGTTTTGCGATCACATTCAAGAACTAGTGGGTTCCCATTTAATCTGGCATAAGTTTGACTCTAGCTAACATGCTGGTTTTGGAGGGGAATTCCCGAGTTCAATTGTGCTTTAAAAAGGAAGGATCAACGTACATCTTTCAAACTTTTCGCTAAAATAGAGCTTAATTGTTGTAATTAATTAAGCATTTAGCCCATGGTTTTCTGATAAATGCATGTAGGCGAGTCATGTGTTGTGCAAAGTTAAGAGATACAGAGGGCTCTTTATAATTTTTATTCAGAATTGAAAAGTATGCGACAATTTGTAGCGGCTGTTGCACTCATTCTTAAGTTTGCCAGATTAAACACGCTTAGGCAGTGAGCTAAATCAATGGTTTGGATATTTTCATGCATGTCTGAATGACGAGTGGAACCTACCATATTTGGAGATTTTAAAAGAAAATAAGTATTGACCAGACTGAGCTGCAATGCGAGGAAGTTGCTGCCGAAACCAACTAGGCAAGTCCGTCTTTTGTCTTATAATTAGTGGATTATGCATTCTAGTCGATTTATTGTTAGAAGAGGGTGAACAGTTAAAGCCACCCGCAAAGCGGATGTTCATGACTAACTGGAGTGATACACACAGTGGGAGCTTGAAATCAGTTAGTAAATCCGCTAACTCATGTTTAAAACTTCTCAGCGACCACTCATAAAAAGGAAACGAAAATTTTGAAATGGCTGTGGCAACTTAATAGAGAATTGTAAGATTTTATAATCCGTCTGGGGCGCAAATGTTTTTTCGGTATTATAAAGTAGCACTGTGGTAGTAAGGAAAATGTGTAGATTTACATTTGTGATACTCCCATGAACAAAGTCAAAGCACAAGCAGAGCCCCTGTACAGAAGTTTAGCATTGGCAATTTCACTCGAAACTTACAAGATAATGTCATCAAAGAGAGGAGGAGAAAACAGCATCTTTGCAGTGCATTAATGTCTATGGCAATATGCAAAATGTTCTTTGTGAAATCTACTGATCACACAGTGTTCTGAGCACTTACCGATATTTAGCGAAAAGGGCAAATTTTAAGAATCCGGAGTGCTATTTTAAAGGTTGTTTAATATTACTTCCTAATGTTTAAGGTGAATGTTAATTCGTGGTGATCTTAAAGTGTATCAATAAACTTGACTTAATCGAATCTGCACGATTTTCATGCCGCAAATTTCTCACCCAAAATTTCACATTCATTAGTCAAGGGAAGCTTTCAGAATATCACTAATGTTATCAAAATTCTTAAAATAACTCTTTATCAGAAAAGCATAAATTCGCACTTACGATGCAGGAATACGATAATCTCAGTGGTTAGGAATGCTAATGCATGATGGTCCAAATGTAACCTGCAGTTCATGACACTACTTCCAAAAGACATTTTGAAACCATCCAGGCGACTAAATACACATCGCTTTCAATGTTACAGTTTTTGATGTTCGAAGTCACGACGCAAAGCAAATACCCTCACGATGGTGTGGTAGTGTACTCAAAACTGTAATGGCAGAATATACTTGCTATCAAACAATAAAATGAACTGTGCAGTCGGAAAAAAACCATAATAATGAGTAAAGTTTGTTCTGCGCTGGCAAGACGAAGATGCGTCAAATTCAGTGCGGAAGGAGCTTTCACTATAATAAACGTAAAGTCACTTTATGAGAGGAAAACACAAGGGTAACTATAATTCTGTCAAGTTCGAAATTATGAATCATAATAACGTACCACTTTGTTTGTCCTGTTAAATGATAGAAGTCAAGCGAAATTACTGGATTTGTTAGACTCCAAAGGCATTAAATGGGCGCATTCTGTGTGTGTAAAAATAAAACTGGAAGACAAAAGTGTTTCTCGTATCATTTTAAAGGCAAAGTTTTAGTAAATGAAAAAAATATAGTTCTGCCGTGCAAATCGTTTAAAGTTAAAAGTTGTCGCCATTTCACCTTACACGATTTACCCGTTTGCTCCTTGAAGCCAATTGTTTTGTAAGATCTATGACGGAAATGCCATGACTGCTAGTTAATCTTGATTCAGTTCACACATCTCAGATTACTGTCGGCACAGGCGCAACCTAGCTCCACATTTTCAAGCAATTTAGTTAAGACATGATTTCCTTGATTTCACGAAAATTCGCACTATTTTCCCAAGCAAACTCACCCCAACGTTTTCCAAACGCGGACTCTTGGATCCGAATCCTCTCGTATTTTTAGTATCTCCTTTAAAATAAGTTTTATTGCAAAATTATTTAGTAGAATGAGAAGATTCGTGTAAGGATTCTACACTAGCAACTTATCGATATTCATTATTCACTTCTATGGGCAAAATGCATTAGCATGCTGCAGATAAAGACACGCAGTCAACTAATGTATGTTCAATTGAATAGCCTGACTTTTTGTGATTGTTACTTCGTTTTTTCCGATTCACTCAATGAGGAATGAAGCCTGAGTCTGGTGATACATGCAGTTGCAATTATCTATCTTAAGTTTTCACAAGCATTTGTAGTTGTTGAATCATGTTTCCAATACTGCAATAGGGAACATGGTATTGTCGGAAAACTATTGATTGTCTAAAATTTACAAATGTACATGCTAACAAAGAGTCAAAATTGCACTTAGTTTAATGTTTGATAAAACAGAACGTGAATCTTTTGTTGGATGTTGGCTTTTGGAGCGTTATTAATAAGTATATTTCAGTATCTACTTCGGCATCAACAGGCAAGATATACAACGAGATGATTAATCTTGAGTTTATTACAACATGATTGGATCCTCCATATGCACATTTTTAATTAGTATGGAATATGCATATTTATTGGCATATGCACGAAAAAGGTTACCCATGGCCTGATTGCGTTAAAAGACGCGGCAAATTTTTCGCAAAAATCCATTTGAAGCATAGCCAGAGTGCTAGTTTTACAAAAGTTATCATGGAACAGCTGTAGCGCATTGAGGCTTCCTCAAAGGCTTAAAAATGAAAAGGAAATTTATTATTGAGGTACAGAAAGGCTGAGTGGGTAGTGGCATGGATAGGCGTCCATTTTATCAGGGCGGTGATGATAGTGTTGAAACTAAAGAACCAAGCTGAAGAATACATGAGTAAAGCAAACAAATTTCATCGCACATCGTCCCAACTCTGAGCACAGTTAATATCTGCTTTGCTTTGTCATGACTGAATACTCAGTGCTTGATGAAGTGAGTTTCAAATAGATTTATTAAATGGTGATATGATTAAAATGTCTTTTGAAAGGGTCATTGCGTCTGTTGGCAATAGCATCGATAAGATAAATTCGCAAAAGTGAATAAAACCTAGATGCATTATTGTTGGGTAGCACTTGAGCTTAAAATGCGACCGTCAGAAGTGCAATACAATTAAATGATAAATTCTCTCTCTTCATTGCCATTTCATGGAACTGGTTTTGTTAATGCGTGTATCTTGATTATGTGATGTATGGTAAACAGGAAGTCAAACGTTGATATGCGTTTTGGCGAAGATAGGCAGCTAAAAATATTCCATGATGCATTGTTTGGTCAAAATTACCTATCTATTGACATGCAATTCCGTAGGGAGCCGAAACCCACATGCAGTAGTTGCTTCAATTTGAGAATCTATATTCCAGTCTACTAAGTTAGGAGTTGTCTTTGAATAAAAGGTTTATATTTCTGATGTTTCAAGTACATCTGAAACAAGTTATTCCAGGTCTGGATTTCTAAACTTCATGAAAGCTACATTATCGATCGTAAATGAGGTTGGTTCACGTCTTAACCATCTGGGCAGTGGGTCATAGCCATCAACAAAACACTCAGTGGTTATGGCTATGAGAGTGGGTGGTGAAAAAGGCAGGTCATTTGCCTCTAAAGACATAACGATGGTGATGCTGATGACTCGACTTGTTTACCACGTGTCCTAATTTGACCGAAAGTTGGTCAAATCCTAATACCATCACAGTCGAAGGCATGGCCGCATTGAACCAACCAATGCTCCAAAACTAGCCATTTTGTAATTTGCATGAGGCTCTCTTCATGCTGCAAATTTAATTTGCTTGACATACTGAAAGTCCGGACATTACTTATTAAGAGACACCCGAATGGTTGTGTCGTCAGATGACTATCGATAGCGAAATTTTTAAATGAATTTCTCTACTTATTCATAGCAGTTTTCAAAAAAGAACAGACAAGTCCATTGTCATCTTATGGATACTACTTTAATTGGATTGAAGAGCACCTAAGAACATATAATAGGATAGCTAACGACATTTTGATAGGATTCAAGTCTAGTGAAAAGTTGCACAAAATTAACTTTGACCTTTGCTAACGATGAGGAAACAAACCCAATTTGTAGGGTTAGTAAGACAGGCTAGGTAGGAGTTTTCACTACCTAGGTACAAGGTATACTTAAAGACTGTAGGCATTACATGGTGCCTTAGTCCTGAATAAAAAAAACGCTTCTAGTTGGGTTGTTTGCAAAATAAACGCGCTCTCTATTTATCATTGTTGATATTTGCCGGAATTTTCCCATTCTATTTGCTTATAAGTTGGTGTTTTAGGTCAAAGTGCGAGAGAGAATGTGCTCCTTAAGCAGTGTGTAATGACATTACCAACCTTTAAGTTACTGAAGCATCCGCACATAATTTCACTGAGTGCATGGGTACATGGAAGGGTTTACTTTCGCTTCTGCTTTTCTCTTTGATGCGTCATCATTTTCGGCCCCTCCGTGATAGCAAGCGATCTATTCATCTAGCACTGCAGCCAACGAAGCATTGACTAGAGCAAGTGAAGCTCCTACGCCCTGCCTACAGCCTGTATTTTTGCCGTTTCTCAAACCAAGCAACATGTGCTTCCTTTTTAACCGGCCCTAGCTTACCAAAATATTTTATGGGTAACCTATTGACTGGAAATGTGCATACCCGGCACATGTATACCAACTGTTGCTGGTTTGATTGCCCCGGTAAAAACTGTAGCAGTCGGTGTCCGAGAGGAAAAAAGATGTTCCTACCCGCTGCCACACTTCATGGTCATATCGTGACAGGACGAGTTTTGCCCGTGTTTATGCAAAACACAATGGAAAATTTATGTTAAGTACTTTGGCAGCTCTCTTGATAGGCAGCCTTTAAAAAATTTTTTGACGAATTTAATCCCACTGGGTCCTAAAACGCCCCTTAGATTATCACCAAGAAAGACAAAGCATGAAGCTTGTGTTTGTTTTTCCAGACACACTTTCCTCTCTAACACTTTATCAGAAATGAAACTCGTATGCTCTTACTTTTTAAAACTATATTAAGGGAACGGCCAAAATAGGGTACTCAGCTTTATTTTACAGCCAATAATGCATTGCAAGCGCATTTGTTTTATTTCCTCGCAATAATAAATAATTACTGACCAAAAAAATGAGATTATAAGGATACTATTGAAAAGCTAAATGAATTTTAAATAACTCTTGCCAACACACTTTCCTTTGCAGCTCGTGAAGCCAACATGGATTATATGATTTGATTACTGATGCACTCATGACATGCTAATAATTACATAAGACCCATTAATTTTACTCAAGATGTCAAAATGGCTTAAGATAATACGGCTGGGTCTAGTTTTCAATTCTAGTAAACTTACTTGTTCGCCAATAAGATCTATGATAGAAATTAAGATTTCTTTTAAAAGGTCGCAATATGAATGAAGTTGGGGTTTACATTGTTTCATAAAATTTAGTTGCCATGTGTTGATAGCAATTAACGGTAGTAAGTTTAATAAACAGCATAGGACTGAGAAGGAGGTTAATTTAAACCTTATTGGATCCAATGTTTAATTTCCTTAATACCGTCAAGCTAAAGGTAGCTGATTAATTATTTAACACATGGAATTTGATGAGACTATCAGCAGCATGAATGGAAAACAATTGAGGGGAGTTTGCAAAATGTTATGTTCGCATGAATGTATACCACAAATATTGAGCACACGTGAGACTATGAAATTGTCTGCTGCTTTGAGCAGAGGAAATGCTCATGTAATAAGTCAAAAATAAATTTTAATGAGGAATGATTACGTCTCAAAGTAATTTTTCGATTGCAGAAAGATCAAGTTTGTCGGCCGCAATTTGTGATTCCGTACCAAATAGAGTCAAGATTAGTACTGCAGTGCAGCTTATTTGTGAAAGGCTACGCTAAAGGTTGCATGCACCCTTCTTATGCCAGAAAACATCTGTATTGCGAGCTTTCGAATAAAAGAGTAGCTCTTCAAGAACACAAAATTTATTTAAAGACTTGTAAAAGCAATAAAACATCAAGACTTAACACTCGTTTAAACAGAAACTGTTCGCTATTATCAGTCATTCACTAAGATGTCCGTGGGCTTCATAACTGTGTGATTTGTTGGCTTGATGTGCTTGGTCATTAATTCGTCAATAATTTTTTACCAACTGTGTGACCTCGTTGGTATTTTACAGATGCTAATAGCTTGCCCGAATCCTATGCGAATGGGATGTGTTAAATGTGTAACACTATTCACCGCGAAATGAACTATGCTTTATGTCACCTCTCCTTCAGCGCTTGAAAACTCCACTTGCGATAGAAGGAGGAATCCAATTTACTCACTGAAGAAACGAAGCAGACGATGTTGTGATCTCTGTTAATCTGTAAATACTCTTGCGCACACATTCATAAGACGTCGGGGTGAAAAGATTTTTTGGTTAAATGGCGCTCTGACTAATGCGTGGTGGCGAGAAGGTATGGCTCGTTTGCAACTCAAAATTTCAAAATTGCAAAGCTTGGATTTTTGATAGCAATCTTTAGCTTTCTAGATCAGCAATAGAAATAAAATTGGAATACTCTCCAATTTTTTTTTGGGTTTTGACTTACCTATGCCACCTTAAATGAAACTGAGGTTTCTCATTAGCTATATATTTTAATGATACATGGTCGGTCCCGTGTTTTTCGCCCCAATCCAGGCTATGGTCTGATTTTGTCTTGCATTTTAATGTATCTCTGACGCAATTTACACCAAAGTGTCACTTATGTATTCCTGCAAACATCATTAATAACGATTCTTTGGGAGTGTTGTTAGATTCTTTTCTAAACATTAATTTTGATAAGTGGAGCGCATAATGCAGATGTTAATGCAACTGCTAGGGTCAGTTTTCATGAATGAAGTACATGAAGATGAATTAGTTTTCGGTCATGGAGACAAAGCGTGTATGAGATGCTGGGTTGTGACGAATTTTAGGCATACTCCATTGCAGAAATCGAATTTTGGAAAGATAGAAAGTTTTTGGTCTTTTAGGTATGAGCAAAGTGCTTAATTGTTGAATATAAAGCAGTTACTGGGCAAATGAATAGTGACGATGCCAAAGAAGAAAGTAATGGAAGCATATGATGATTTTCACTCCAGTCTTTTGAAGAAAGTCCGGAAAATTCAAAAGTAAATTTGCTTGAATTCATTGGAAATCGTCGAATGCTTACTGCAGAACTGGAAAAACTTATGCTCTCATTCAGGGATGTATTGCTGATGCTATCAAAGGTAAACAAAGCATTGAATTCCATGACTGATCAAATGGTTTTGTACGTTATTTTATCCTGCCTAGGCTACGCAAGAATACATGGAATTGATTTTTCTACTAGTTCATATTCAAGACGCCTTACCATCAGACATTTGACTGTCATGAAATGCGGCGACTCGGGTGACTCATTCTTGGTGGCGTCATTCAGATCAAGGTGGAGTTCGTCATGGATACAACGGTCGTGGTACTTTGATTCAGGTTTACGAGCCCTCCATCTTTTTAGAAAAGGAACTAATTTCTTTGATAAAATATTGGCAAATTAAAGTGCTTAGAAATTCAACTACAGATTTTGGGTTCAATAAATTGATTGCCAACTGTGAAGATCACAAAAATTGGGTCAAGTCTCAATAATCAAAAAAGAGTAGTTTGAAAAGCATTGATAACCAATGCATTACAATTGATGAAATGACTCACCTGAAAATACGGCATAAACAGTAGTGTTTGATGTAAGTGTTTAAGGAGTTACCAAGTAAACTTACATCACACTTGACATCTGTAATTGCTTGAATCTGAAACAAGGAAGCAAAGCCTGCTGCAATAATATCGTAACGCATTTTTGATTCCATCAATCGAGCATAATAACATTTGCATGAAAATATGATGAAGACAAAATCCAACTATTCTACTTCAACAGAAACTTATGAGCAAAAGGCAATTATTTATAGCTTAGCTATAAAAGGGTAGTTGTAAATCAGAACAAATTAGTTAGATTGAGATGTTTTTTAAATACTCTTTGTGCTGTGGTTTGAACCGATAAAAACCAACCGAAATGGACTTAGCATTTTAAATAAATTAAATGAATTTATTATGTTCATGCTATACATAGACTTTTATACACTTCAGCATTGCGACTTGTATAAACTTCCTAATCTTATCAAAATGTTACCTTTTCGCTACTAGGGTATGAATCTTTGCTCATAATTTTGGAGGATATCAGCAGTTTCAAAATGTTGGCATCCAAGCAAAATCATCCATTGCATGGAAAATTGGTCCAGATAAAACGGCCTGAATGGACGGTCATCACCCTTCTAGGGCTAACAGTATTCAAACGGATTTCACTGACATTTACAATGATTAGCCGTCTGACAGCTTAAGTGGTCATTGACTTAGTCTCAACAAAGAATTCAAGGAAAACCTTTAGAGTGAATCCCGAAAAACATTTCAAAACATCTAGCTCGACTTAAAATGTCATGTTCTTTTTTAAAAATTTGAATACTTGTCTAAAATTTTGCCACATATAAGGGACGAAATTTAAAAAGAACAATCAACTCACCCTTTTCCTAAGAAAGTCTAGATTAGATTCAGTCTTTCCCAAATTGGATGCTTTGTAAAAGTAGGGCGAACACAAAGTTTGTAAATAAGAAGATTTCAATTTGAAGCGTTATGGTATTGTAATTAGGGAAGATTCAGCACAGATGTTTTTTCCAGGTTTACGATTGATTGAGAACAGTAGCCGTCAGCTGCATTATTAGTAACATTTGTGTAGAATATTCCATTAAAATTATCAGAGACATCAGCGATTTCAACATTTTCTTACGATTCTTATACACTCAAAATGATAATAAAATCCATGAGATGGGGAGGGGTGTTTTATCCCAATTATAATGCTACAAAAGGAGCGACTTTTATTATAAATTATTAGTTCCTGTTTGTTATACTTGACTTAAAGTGAATGTTTTTTTGCTTGAGAGACGTAGGCAAAACCTGCGTTAAATTAATTCAGTTAATCTTCTAAATAGGACTACATTCCCGAAATTCCGCTAACGTTCCTAATAAATTCAAGATTACTTAAAAGATTTTCATTTAAAAAACGGGTTGTTCGTTGAGCAAAATAGAAAAATATATGCCTTTATTTCAATCAATCGTCCTATTAGTACGTGCTAAATTAATTTCCGATGGCAGTAGCGATTACTTACATGGTAAACACATCTGTGCTTGAAAATATTATTGAATAAGGAATCAGTAATATTACACGAGTGGCTTATGCTTAACGTAAAAATGAGTAGGAAAAATGGATAATAGGTTGCATTGAATGATGCCTGCCAATGTCCGTATTATTAAAAATTGTTGCATGCAGATCTTCACTTGCGTTCGACTATTAGTATGTCATGGTCGCATAGACGCCACAAGTTTTGTAAGACACTAATATTATGCCATTAATAAATCCGCTTATTTCATTGCATCGTAAAGGTATAATTTTAAATAGAAATTCGCTAAAATAAAGGAACCTAACTCCTGCTTTAATGTGACAAAACTGCAGAGATTATTACTGCTTCCAAAATGGGTTCCAATAAAGTTTACTAAGTTAATAACAATGTTGAACACATGAGGCTCGTGGTAACCCCTTGTTATTCAACGAGTATATGGTGTCCTGGAGACCCCTTATATGGTTAAAAATTTCTATTCGCCGTAGTTTTATAAGTTCGTCAGTGGCAAGTCCAAAAACACAGAATGTTTATAGTAAATCAAAGGATTTGTTGAATTAATGCCAACCAACGACGAGTCCTGAGTTATTTGACTGCTTTTATGCACCGAATATGGATTGAAATTCAATTGGTCGAACGCATCTTCGAGCATAACTTTAGGGTGTTTTACGTTTCATCACCTGGCACTGAAAGCTACACATTCCTTTTGTAAATTGACCCCTGTGGTTGTTATAAAGTTCCTACTCTATATTTTTACATTGAATAGTCCTTTGTACATGGATGAAATATCAACTAGCAGTGAGTGTTTTGATAGCATTCTGACTGTTCACATGTGCAGTTTTTTGTGATAATGACTTCATGTTTTTCCAAATAGCGGACTTTTGAGTTACTATGGGAAAACTTTAAAAGCATTACTGAATCATGAACATCACATATAAATAACAGTAGTTGCGGCCACTTTAGACGACATGTTGGTCACTTCAGTTCTGAGGCGCATCTAAGGTGATGCTTGTAATTCCTACAATGCAAAGTTCAAACACTAATGCAAGCTTTATATGCTGCTTATTGCAAAGTTTGTGTGCAAGATCTAGTCAGTATAAACATTGGAGGTAAGTGTAAACTATTAGATCACACGGCTGCATTGAAAACCAGCGACTAAATAGCATTCACCGTCGGTGAAGCCAAAGCAAATTGGATGGCGCCAAGCAGAAGCCATTAAGTTGTGTTTTAACTTATTTATACGAAGTGGTTTTTATTCAAAGATGGGAATGTTTTACATGTTCCGCGTTAGCTATGGTGGGACACAATGATAAGACACAGAATTCTGTATTTTAATGACATTTCTAGACATACCTCATCTACATACCACATAATAGCTGCATTGAGTCAATTTTTAATGTCGATTTGGCTCCTTATTTCGCTTTTACAAATCAACACATGAAGCTCCTTCCGTAAAATATCTCACTCAGAAACATATTACGTCAGCGGTTCTAGGATGATGAGCAGATATTTTCATATCTTTTTATGCGGAAACTTTCGTAGGTGGCGGATACTGGCTTAGTCGAACTTCCTAAGATACTGGATGATTGGTACTTAATAGGGGGGGATTATGCACAGTTGGACAACGGTTCAAATCCTTTTAATGTGGGTATTTTTCGGTCAGCTTGCAATTTTTCAATTCAATAGTCCGAACACTTTACTAGAAAGTATGAAATCAAAGAAGAACTGCTTTTATATACCCAGCGGCAAATTGATATGGAACTCTTTAATCTGCCATTGATTTAAAACATCTCGGCAAAATGATTAAATAAATATTCTTGATGTACTCCAAAGGAGGGCACTGAAGGTCAGCTGTATTCTACCCATAGATATTTTATGGGAGTCAAAATATCTAATACGAGCTGATTTATTTCGGTTTGTCAATTATGGACTAGCAAACATTTTAATGCTTCAACTAATAATGTTTTCATGGCCTTCATTAAGCATTTGGATTTAGCCATTTGCATAGAGGAAAACTTGCAAAGTGTTATTAAACATGTATCTTTCGAAAGATTATCGTTTCTATAAGGAGTCTTTAATTGATAAAAACATTTATTCTATTATTAGTAATTATAATCCATGAATGTGCATGCGGTTGTTTCTACATTGTAAGATTCATTGTAAGATGTATCTTAATCATTCAATTAAAACTCTGCTCATGGCACACAATTGGTAACTGCCTGTTTATTTTTGGTGCATTGTGTAGTGTTTCTGACATAACTAATCATCCTTAATAATACTAAAAATTTTGCATCAACTCTGGGGAAGAAGTACTAAATCAAATCACTCTAATCTCATCCACGGCTTAATGCATTAACTGCCTTCAGTGTACTACTAATTTTAATGGACTATCTTGGAGGAGTAAATGTATGGAGGATAAGGCTTAATTTAGCGGGTCATTTAAGTAGTTTGTATGCAGGAGCATCCTATTTGTGGCTATTCCAATGAGGATGTACACTCGATTCAAGCAAATTAATGTTGGTTTCGCTGTAATTTTACCAGGTTTTGGCATTAGTGGTTTTGCGAAAATAGGTTTGGATTCATATGAACGAGAAAATAGTTGGGGTTTGGTACCAAATGTGGGCTTTTGCTCGCATTAAAAAAATACTACAGAAGCATTCTAGCAAATGCTATCATTAATTAGGCGAGGATTAGCTTAATGTAAAAAGCTTTCTGAACATATTTCCTACAGCCCTTTTCAACACTGACCTGCAAAACATTTTTCCATAGGTCTATTGTAACTTATAAATATTCTAAGTTTATTAGGTTGCTTATAGTTGAAGTGTTACTCTGTGTTAAAAATACTACTTTTTGAAGTAGTTGAATTGAGTCGCGCAGCAAATCCCAGGTCCTCCGGCCGTATATATGATGGGAAACGATATTTTATAAAACTGACTGACTGTAAAAGTTAATGATTAAAGCAAGCGAATGGCGCACTGAGGCACAGTTTAATGGGAATTTCTCCATTCCAACAAAATACTGTTTTAGATAATTTCCTTGTCACTGGAGTTAATAAATATTTAACAAGCCGACCCAAAGCACATAGTTTGACACTGTAGAAGATCAAATCTAGGTGTTATTTACTGAAGAACAGAAGACTATGCTGTTCGACAGGATTGACTTACTCGCATGTTTTCACATTTCAGAATTAGTTTCAGTTCAACAGTTAAATGTAGCGAGGCGTATGGACGAGTGGATCAGAATCAGTAAAAGGATTCAGCCCAGTATCACAAAATAAGCCAACAGTCATGACATGCCCATCTATTGTCTTGACTCGGATTAGTCATCATAACCGTTCAATGTTGAGCTCGGCTGCACATAGAGCATTTATGGTCCTGTGTTCCCAAACAAAGGGCACACGCTTGTTTCTAATATTTTTACTCTAATGTCGACTACTTATCAGAAGACGGAGTGCGTTATAATTGGACAATCACAAGTGGTGAAATGTATAATAACATGGAAATGAAGGTGCAATTCGTCCTTCAATAAATTGCAAATAGTTGGACAATATTTTTTTGTTCATCATTAATGAATATTCATTGTTATTAGGGTGTTATAGTATACGTGATAAAGAAACGCTTTACGTGGCAAATTTCTGAGTGAGTTACTTTTACCCATCCTAGCTTTGCTACTTTTTACTGTTCGTCTTAAAGGATTTGCCTTTCTAAAGTTCGAATGAATAACAAAAAGTACTTTTTGAATTCGGACAAATTTCATTTTCTTTTTACCAAAGAATATAAAGTGCACAAATTTAAGCCATCAAGTCAGTAATTACTTCTGTACTTTAATGGAAAAGATATATTCTCAAATCGAAGCTGGTTAGAATCTATCACGGCATCGGTAGAAGTATTAAATCTCAGAAACAAAACGGCATTATGGATAATGTGCTGATTGTATCATCAGAGTAGAATAATATTTATGCTGTAATAACCCATTCTGGCTTCTCTAAAGCGGCTCTTGATGATGATTTTAAAACCCTAACCAATAAGCGTGGTGCTCTTACGACTTTCATGCGGATTCCGTTTATTCAACACAAAGGCCGTTCCTTCGACTTTGCTATGAATTGTGCACATTTAGACTGCATTTTGCAGACCGCACTCTACACATCACTTTCCATAGTCATTTCACAAATTTTATTGCTGTAAAAGTGTTTTTGCAGCTCGAAGTAGGATTTTGTAGATCATGGAGTAAGTGCAATTAAAAGTATCTATAGTCTTCAAATATCTAAAAGCCAACAATAATTAAGTTGAATAGACTTACTTAAAAAGTGAAATCCTTTTTCTTTCGAATACATGAGTCGAAGACTAAATTGCTCAGTAGCCGGATGCGGCAATTATACTCACCACCGTCATCTTTCCTAAAATCCACTCCTAGAAACATGAATTCGAAATTCTATTGAAATCACTTGTAACAGCAAGCAACATTTACAAGCCATCTAAGCTTTCTAAAATCTTTGCTAGCCTACAAAGTAATGATATCATTGTAGCTTTGGAATTTGTCTAAAAAGTGATTTGTGAATGTTTTGCTAGAGATTAAATTGACCGTGACAGGTCGACTAAACAGGAAGATGCCATATTTTGCGAGACGTTATGCGTAAAGGTAGCCTTCTGTGAAACTTCTTGTTCTAGTGTTAAGGACTCTGAGAAAACAGATATAGTTGAATTCATTTGTGTTCAGGGATACGACAATACCTTTACTGGAAGGATTTCGCAAAATTTTTAGTAAGTGGTCATTAGGGGACTGGAGCGTCATATTTGAGCTTAAGGGTTAGGATAAATTTTACGGTTGAGACAGACAATTTTCGGTAGCTTTTACGAATGCATACTACAGAAAATCAAAGGTCTACACAAAGTAATTCTATTTCGTACATTAGAGAATAATAAAATAACCATTGCGTCTAAGGTGATACTTGGGGAGGCGTGTGAATTGTATGCAATTTTGCGTGGCTGAAACTACTTATAATTATGCAATTACCAAGTTGCTTTGGGTCTAATAATTGTTTTATTATTCAATTTAAATTTATCTGTTTTCGTGAATCTGCTGATTAGTGGAGAGAAGCATTGCATTCTGCATATCATATTTAGTGTGCAGAATTTGAAAAAATTGGATTTTCGGGAGCAAACATTTAAATGAAAAATCCACCTCTATGGATCAATAGCAATAAAAGCCTAAGATTTTCTTTAAGATTCATTTAAACGCAATACATTGCATACATAAATACGTTTTTTCGTGACTACATAGTGTCCCTAAAACTTAAACAAGCAAACTAAATCTAAATTTACAACAAAATATTGATTTCATTGACAATGTTGGGTATGGCCAGTCCATCCACTCCTCTTTTGGTACTAAATCGAAGTAGTCACAAGTCAGTTTCTGGTTCCAATCAACATAGTTCTTTTTCATGCATCAAGGTTAATCTTATCACAGATTGCTTTGGTCGCATATCATTTATACATTATTTGCTAGCAATTATACTCCCTTATTTTACATATTGGCATCTTATCGAGCATATTACACGCATTGCAGTGCATCAAGGTATGGTGATTAAACACAGAAGTTAATAGAAGAATAGCATTTAACAAAAGTAAATGGTTTGATTTGTCAGTTTTGGACTTGAAAGGACTTTTAGTAATTCTTGGCGACTACTGACTAAAACAAGGATTGTGAATTGAAAATTGGAGTTGTGGCAAATTCCTTACCATCCATTTAAACAGCGTAGTGCGATAATTGGACATCAGTGCAAATTATTTATGGAAAAATTCTGATATTACTTTAGTCAGTAAATTCAGCTTGCAAGTAGCACTAGCCAAATGTACAAAATAATTAGCATTTGATGACAAGTTAAAATCGTTGTTATATTTTTATGGAACTAAGTTAAAATTTTCTGGCCTGATAAAATGATGACAGCATTTACTTACGTAAAATCCATACATGTGTTCTCGTTCAGAAATTTTATGTAGTGCTAGGACTAAAACAAAATCATTTGAAGGGATTTTTATAATTAATTGCAAATTTGGCTTCATATAGCGTTTGTCATCCATGTTAAAATCTTAAATATTCTTATAAAATCATGTTATTACCTATTTGTGCCTCCCATATTGTTAGTTAATTATCCAATTACAGCTCCTGGTTATATGATTGCTTAAATGCGATTGAATTAATGTTAAATGCGGTAGTGCTGTTGACTTTAGGGTAAGTAACAAAGTATTTCTGAAAAATTTGGGATTTTACAAATTTTGATGGAAAAAGAGTGCACTTATTTATACAAAGGCTTTCGATAGGTCGCAAGGTTTTATAGCAAAGTAAATAAGACAGGTATACCTAAGCCTTATTGATTCGACAATTTTCTCATTATATTCCCTTGGATGTTAGCTTCGTAGGCATTCAATTCTGTTAACAATCGCCAAATGTTTTTTTTTCAAACAAAATGCACAGCAAGCAAAAACCGAGATTTTAGTTTTTCATTTAATAAAAAAGGAATTCGGAGTTGGGAAGCAGCAATAACAATTAGCCTTTTCTAAAATAATGCAACAAACAGCCAATTTTTTCGTCAGGGGAAGGTGAAAATGAAGCTCATTTGCCAAAAAATTGTAATTACACATAACTGAACTAATGTTGCGCTTGACTGATTAGGTTTCATTTCAATATATGAATTACAATGCTTTCCTATTTGAATAAAACAGAAGGTTAGCGATCATAAGAAACAGGGAGCGAAAATTTTGCTGAAGAAAAGTTTCCTTCAAAACCTTTGTGATCCGTTCACCGAGGAACCCCTAAGTCCATCCAAAGGCAAAGATGTATTAGAGCTATGAAGGTTAACATGGCATTCATAGCAAACTAGTGATGGCAAATGTAAATTAATGAGCTTCAGGATTGTCTTCCAGTGCGATGTCTTTTAATTGTACCTTCAATTGCTAATTGGCAAAGCGAGAAATGCAGCAGAATGAAGACGGTTTTATAAGGCATAGTTGCATGCTAATACGAAATTGTGATGAAACATATTTTGTGCCAACGTTGCTTGACATTACAGGCGATTGTCAGTTGATTTGCAATGCTTTCACATGCGACCACATGTGTCTGTAAAAAAACGACTGCGAAGATGGGCATTTTGTGGCCCACAAGTAGTGAACTTTTATAAAATTTATCCTTTTAGGCTTAAACATGATTGTGTAGAAACTTTTTTAGTTATGTGCGATTCAAATTAATTGATAACACTTTCTGCACTCCAAAAAATTTTATGTTGTTTTTTCGACAACATCTTTGCAGCAAAAATCCAACATCCAATGTTGGCGTTTCGATGAGCTATTGCTAAAACTAGCTTGCTAGGATGGTAGCTTAAGTGAACGCCAATGAACCAAAACAAAAGAACTGAAACTTACGTTGACGTCGTGCTGCCTGTTAAAAGCCATGGTAATTTTTATCAGGTTATAATTTCATTCGATTCTCACCCTGTTTTTGAGTGTTTGTCATTTTATGCACATGACTGTGCTTTACTGCATTCTTATTGCAAAAAAGTTTCAGGGAAAAATATTTACTTTTGTCAGCAAATAATGACATTCAAAGAAGTTTCATTTCATCGAAAGGTTTTTTGGAACGCCTTTTTCCGACTTAAAAATTGGTCGTTTATTCATTCTATATCATTATCCAGACCGTTCCTTTTGTTTCGATGGTAATTAATGGCATAGGTAAGCGAAAAATCAGACTCGACGTTGACCACATTAAGAGATCTTTGGCACAAAATGGTGCCTTCACACATTCAATGTTTGATATCCATGGGATCCTACTCTTCTTCGCGATTCGATAAATTGCACTTGAGTTCACTTGAGCTGAGCCGTATCCGCCACACTGTGCATTATAGACAAAAAATTCAAACATCCAGTAGCAGAAGTAGTAAATTTAAGCTCCTCATCTATTAGTGCATTACTAATGAACCGCTTGCAAATATTTACTTTAAAATTTGAAACATATGAATGCTGTTGGGAAGAAGGAAAAGGCAAATGTTTGAATGGCCACTGTTTAATTTTGTGATATTCCTTGATGAGGAAAATATGATTCTACTTATGTTGCTTTAAATAAGATACCGTCTGGTGGGGGTCAATCCTGACCACCCGCACATTCAGCTGCTTTTGCGGAATAAAGAAATATCGACCTGTTAAGTGATCGTGAATTTAATGTACAGTTGATAGTATGCATGTTACTGAACATGAAAAGAAAATAGTTATAGGTCAGGCACAATGCAAAATCCATTCAATAGACTTATCCATGCTTGTTCATTACTTGTACAGAGAAAGGAGGCACTTCAACTCATCGCAACGCCACTACTTGCAGATTCTCCATTTATAGATGCACGAAAATTCATATCACTTGGGAGCTTCCGAATTACTGTACCGCTACTGCCTTGTGATGTCATGGTTTGAACATTTTCTATCGACTGGGGAGCCTTGAACGCTGGTTGTGGATACTGAGAGATAGGTTGTGTGAGGGCAATGTAATTTGTGGTTGGTGAAGCTTCAGCCCCTTGCGGTAGAGCAATTAACTGAATTGGAGTTCTTCGACGCATTTTTTCAGAGGCAACATCACTACGACGGTCCAGAGAACCTGTACGATAGCCTTCAGATGCTGGACTTGCCGACCGATCGAATGCTGTCATAAGTGGGAAGAAATTTTGTGCACCAGAACCGTACAATCGATTTTGGGCTATGGATTTTATCCCACCTGAGCCATCAGCCGTGTAGAGAGGCTGATAGGAGAAGTGAGCGCAAGGTGTGCCACTGAGTCCGTTGGCAGTTAGTAACTCACAGCCGCTCAAATTACTGGAAATCGCAGTGTTTTGTAAACTGCCAGTGTCACCAAGAACGAGCGCAGTGTTGTTCGGGTATGTCACCGAATCGGAATAAATCACGGGTGAAGCCATCTTGGAGGCGCTATTTAGCGAATTGTACGGGGGCGCACTATGATATGAGGCTTCCATTTTCGGTAGCTTTTTTGGTGACTTGGAGCCAGGTTTTTGATTTCGAAAACAAAGGATAAGTGTCATAATAGCAAGAAGGATGCATAGAAAAGCAGATAAAGCAAAGACAACTCGATATATGATCAATTGAATGTAAAGGCGCCTATTTTCTTGCTTTGCTTCAGCAAGCAGAACTCTGTATTCCATGGATGAATTTGTTGCTGCTAATGAGGAAGATGATACCGTTGGTGTGACTGATTTGACCACGGATTCACAAGTTTTTCGGTAGCAAAGAACACTTTGTGGAAGAATGTAGTTTTTTTCAGAGGGAGGAGGGACAATCTCAATTTTCGGAAGACGTCCAGGTCGCAGCATAGCCAGCATGGTGTACTGTCCTAATCGATCAGCAAGGTAAAAGATTCGGTCTTTAGCAGTTAGAGATGGGGAAGTCTGAATGCCGTTAGTTATTTTGACTGTCTGAAGGAGAGCATCAAGAGTTTCGAGATCAATCAATTGTGCAGTGTAGTCTTTATTTACGCGGTTCAACTCCTCCACAACGTTCACCTTAAAATCTGACTGTGGGCTCCTCGTTTCCCTGGAAGCCTCAATGAAACGTAGTTCCAGACGGCTACAAGCGGAGTAATGAGCATAAATATCCTGATGAGAGCCTTGTGGGATAGCTAGCCAAGCGTAGAGATAGGTGCATCGGCCCAGTTGACGTTTCTCAATGTCCCCGACTACACTGTACGCATCACCAGGGAGAATAGGTGTGAGTTTTTCGGCTGTGACCAAAGCCAATAGGCTAAAAGTAAGGTGCAGAAAGAGCATAATGGAGGAGTAACAACGTCTTTAAGTTTAAAGTGTGGGGTTTAGCAATGCGACATCCGCGTTACGCGCTATCGCACCAGCCTGGTGGCAGCACACTGATGAACTCGCACGCCCTACAATGATGCTGAGTAGTGATTGGTTGACTTAACGGGCCAATCATAGTGGAAGATGAATTCGCTTGTGCATGACTGGGGTAGGGGAATTGCACCTTAAGAGATCATGATGATTGCGCTCCGTCGCATGTAAATTGCGTGCGACATATGAAGTGTGTGCATTGTCACATCTTTTTTATCGCACGATGGTAGCATGTCCAAATGAATTGTAGTGTAGGGCCTTTTTGATTTAATACTCTCGATAAAAGTTTAAATTGAATAAGTGAAATTAACTAACTATTCCACGTACTGACAGTCGCAATGTTGTTATTTCATGTGCTATTGGTCACCTTCCGACAGACTGCCAAGCACTAAAACACCTAAGATTTTTAATGGGGACATTAAAATTTCCATATTTTCTCCAAAACAATGCTTGTTTAAGTGAGAGGTGGGGCATGAATGCATTTACTCTTACCAGTACAAACTCATTATCTCTTCTGCATGGACTAACCGTTCCGAAATCACTAGTATGGTCGTTCTTTATGCGGTTTCTATCACTAGCCTGCACAGAAGTGTAATTAGTCAATGCTAGTAATCACGTTCTGGGTTCTATTACCTAAGCAATCCACATATTTTACCTTTAAACTTTTGAACAAAATTGCGGCTAGCCTTCACTGGTGAAGTTTTATCGAGCTAATTATTTTTTCGTGTTGAATATACCTGTCACGAACAGACACAATACCTCGAGTGCTGTTATTCTGCTAAATGCCATATCATCATTGTTACACTTCAACAGCTTGGTTCCGACCATAATTAGAATGTACTTATTAAACACAAAGCATATACATTAAAGTACTTCTTCCAGCCCCCACTGAAGATGTTACAAGGCATATGACATTAAGAAAAAAACACTGTATATATGCAGAAGGGTTGGCGAGCATCACAACTCGTGCTTAAAATCATTCTGGAGAAGGTTGAGAAATGTGCCTTAGGGCCTCTGCGCAACTTTGATGAGAACGCTACCTTAAATTTTAAAACGATACCATAATCGTACTATGCACATCTGACTGACTTCTTCATTGTTTGTTTTTCACCGTCCGTCATTACTTTATTCGAAGTTCCCGCTACTATTGGGACCATTACCCTAGGGTGCTTATCATTACCATTGTGAACGATGTTCCCCTTTTAATATGCTTAATCAGGTAGTTATTCACATCTATGTAAACGAACTTATAAAACCAAATCATGAAATTTGCGTGAATTTTGGTGACTAACATAAGAGTCAATCTCATTACTTACGCATCCAATCTTCAACCATTTCAACCTATTGGGTTGTGTCGGATCCTGGCTTTCGGGCATAATTAACTTAAGCTTTAACAACTTTGATTAGACCTGTAAACTTTAATTCGCAAAACTTTGGAGAAAGTGAGCTCCGTTTTTAATCATGGTCGGAGTTAGCCATTGTAATACTTTGTTTTTTAGAACCGCCGGTTTTGGTCACTTGGGTAACCATATTGTACTAGCCAGGTGATCGGCCCTCGAGCCGTGCTGATAGCCCCAAATCCCTCTGTTTCCAGAATATATATTCTGTCCAAGTGCTATGCCTTCTTTTACCTTAAAGGAAGTCTCGGGACGCTACAGACATGGCTGTTCCGCCGCCAGAGCGTCTTATGAGCATTTGACTCCCTTTCGACACACTGTAAACCCCATAAGTCTTCAATCTCATAACTTACGCGCAAAGAACTATGTAAGCATTTCATATTTATCGCTCTAATAAAACGTTAATGAATTATAGAAAAATGTATAGCTCTCTGAATCTCACCATACCTAATGCCTCAGACCCAGGAACTTAAATATTATTACATTAAAGAGCTTACGCGTATGGGGCCGGTAAATATCATTATCTTTGTTATCTCAACACAACTAAATTGTTGGTTTTGAAAATAACCAATGACTGCTTTGAAGCTATCATAAATAAAAGACTCCCCTTACATTTCCGTACAAAGCAATAGGCTTGTTTCATATTTAATTGGAAAATGTGTGTACCAATGTACCAATATTTTACTAGTGACCAAAGGTAAGGCTGGTTATAGTTTGCATTCCAATAAGTAAATACAAGCTGTATATACCTGTTAAATATGAAGCAAGTTTCCAATGATAATGATTTGAACAATTTCATTTCAAGGTTTAGTGATATATACAAGCATATGCAGGAGCATTTTTAAAGATTAATCTGTCATCCTTAAGAAGTTTAAATGATGAAGATGTATTGAACGAAGCAGGCGACCACTATTGTAACTTAAGCCACTTAATGATCTCAATGAATAATCAATTCCGAGAAACTCTCTGGAAGATTATGCAGTGATTTAAGAATTGAACTTTGGTACTATTTGTATTTACCTACTCTAAAAAATGCAGAGAAATGACTAAGGTTTACTGATGGTATAAATTCCTATCAAAACTGCATCATGATTCACAAAACACCTGTAGCGTCTCGAGGCTTCCTTCGAGGTAAAAGAAGGCATTGTACTAGGGCCTGCCAACCGGCTAGTACAATATGGCCACCCAAGTGACCGAAACCGGCAGTTCGAACAAACAAAGTGTTATACAGCCCCTCTCTTCTTTCGAGCGTCGTCCCCGACGCTCCCCTTGGTCAGCCTCCCGTGTCAGCCATCACAACGTAATCAGTGCTATGAGAAGCACCCACGAGCTTCACACACAACACATATTGTGATTCCGGGCTTTTTGATGACGTGGAAGAAACGCGAGGTTATCGTAGAACTCTGAGCAAATGGGGCAATCGGGCCTCATGGTAACGGGATGCACTCGATCCAAGTGTGCATAGCATAAAACGATGCCATCGAATGGTGTCCTACACATCCTACATCTGTTGATACGAATTTTGGCGAAGGGAGGCGAGTTGCCCAATAACAGGAGAGGGAGCTTACGGAGGACGCCTGACAACAACGTCGCTGATCCCTCTTGGCAGTTCCACTGGACTTGGAGTTCACGGCTGGTGTCGCTTCAGTTGTTAATAGCTTCCTTGCTTAAAACGAGGACGAGAGAGGTGCCGAAGATGGACGTCGGTCCCAGTCCTTCTGTTATAAGATGTAAGAGATTCTCCCATCCGTAGCACATGCACTTCTTTCACAACGCCAAAGTTTGCCAGAAGCGGTATAGAGCAGGATAAAATCCATCAAAGTTGGGTCTGCTTTCCGCTGCCACCAATGTAGCGTCCCAAGACCCCCTTTAAGGTAAAAGAAGGCATTGTACTAGGGTAGAATATATATTTCGAAAACAAAGGGCTTGGTGGCCGTTGGCACGGCTTGGAGCCCGGCCAACCGGCTAGTACAATATGGCCACCCAAGTCTCGAAAAATGTGCGCTCCATGCATTCAGGCACTGTACATAAATGCTTAGACACCAATTTCCTTTACTTTTAACAAGTGTTCACATTCTGTTCTAATACAAAATGTGTACCACCACACACACACCTCGGGGATTGTACTGTAATACGTGTTTGTCTGGATACGCCATCTAGATTTAAAGAGGTCGACATACGCATACCTGGTGCTTAAGTAGAAGCCATTGCCCTGGAGGGAGGAGGAAACCTCGACTCTCAATAACACTGAGATCTCGTACACATTTACAACACTCACGAAATAAAGGATGCTGCCCCTTGACCAGTCTACTCACTCCAAGGAAGATGGAACTCTAAACAGGTTAAAGTTTATCCACGCTGCTGCACTGCCTTCGGGCCATCACTGTAACAATGTCCTCATCCATCTCCTCTTCCCTGGCACAAGAACTGCTATTTTTCCGCAGCACATTTATTATCTCAGATAAAAAGGGAATAAATTCTGACTTAATGAGGACTAGAAGGGCAGCCACTCTCATCGTCGAGGAAACCGATCTTTTCTCCAAGCACAAGGTTCGAGCTGTACTCCCACCTTTCGCCTAGGTGTATTTAAAGAAACATAAGCGTTACAGTTGTAGTGTCCTCTAGTTTTCTCTGTATGCTAGGAATATATGCTACTCCATAGCACTTTGGCTTGTCACGACACCAAGGAACATTATGAACACTGAGACAGATTAAATCAATAAAATCAGGCTGAGAATTTAGCATCGAGAATGGCTACTCGTTAATCTATCTGTCGTCAGCCTCTTTGCGAACTAAATGTAAAAATGTAGTCCAACCACCAATGACAATAATATTGTGTCCGATGGAAGATGACGCAGAAAAAAACGTGCATTTTAATTCACCCTGACACACAAAGACAAAGCATATATGACGAAGCCTGTCAGTGGAAGTCATTCATCAGTGCAGTTATTCAAACATACACATCAATTCGTTGCAGACAGAAACTATGAGAACTTGCATAAATCTAGCGTGTACCGTTACACAGCTTGCTGTTGCGATCCAATTTTTACAAGTATGTTGTAAATTAATGCCCTCTTTGGTGACCTCTCACTAGAAGTTTATTTGCAATTTTGTGGTTAAGCAAGTTTGTTGCAGATAATTAACGGCAATTATGCCCAGAAGTTGGGAGTGACCCATCTGCTCAATATTCTGGTAAGTATCGCGTTTCGTTCTGCTTTGGAGGTTACAAGGATATCAAATGAGCTGTGATAATTAGGGCTGTTACTACTTTTTAGAATGGTTTAACTAGTGTTGGTGATTCTAATTCGTTTCCTTGCATTTTTCTCCTGTGGTTTGTCCTTGAGGCTGTTCTCTTCGCACTAACGATTGTGCTACCCTCTGAGCATTTTCAACTCCTCCCTGAAAATGGGTTTTCAATTAGTGAATCTCACGATCAAAGTCCATCTGCAAACTGCCCTTTTTTAACACCCAGGTACTATGCGCCGATCTTATCGGTTATGTCGCCAGAATTTTATGATCCTGTTATTGATAAATCTGAAACAAGGAAATCTTTTCATAATTTTTCAGGAGAGTATAACACCGGTGGATCTCAGCAGCATTGCTCGGGATTCTACGCCAACTTTTACAACTTATATTTGCTTGGAATGGCCCTCTGCTTCACTCCATGTATCAGCTCCCGTAATGATTATTTTCCTGCGTAGAATGATTTGTTGTGCATTTCTTGGTGGATTTGCACTTGTCTTTGCTGCCTTGCTTGCTGAGCCAGTTTTGCCTGGATGATTTCAAGACCCATAAATGGAAGATCTCAAATATGTACCAGTCCCTAAGTGGGTGAATTAGTGTTTCATACTTCATTCAATTTGTCTATCAGTGAGGGTTCACAGCTGGTGATGAGTGATTATGCAACCTCCTTCCTGAAAATATTTAGGATATTCTTATTCCAGTGGCGGATTCGGTCTTACTTACTGCCCATTGTTTGGTATGGTTTGTTACGCAACTATCTTTGTGGTGGGTTGTCTTCATTCCTACTCCAAATACTAATGGGTGATTGTGTCTTGCAAAAGTTTGGACCATTTTTTGCCTATATCTGTACTATTTTAAAGATCGCTGTTAGTCCTGGCGGCATATTTCCAATGCCAAATAAGCTTCCCAAAATGTTGTAAATCACCGAGAAAGTGAATCAATGTTCACTTTAGCAAACGATGCTGAAACACCTGGAAATGCCTCCCTGATGCGAGTGTAGCTGAATCCTGAAGTCCGGGCTGGTTGAATCTCATGATTGAGTGTTTAATTCCAAATGCCATTCTCTATTCCCATTTATGCTGTGTATTTCGTTCCAATGATTAGCAGTTAATGTAGCTTGTTTAGCTATCAATTGGTGCCATTAAGTGGTCAGAATTAGGCCCGCATCCCTTTGCAACTTAAAAACTTTAAGGAGTCGTCATCCTCATAGTTCTTTTAATTTGACTTGGGTATCTTTGTAAATTCCGAATTCGTGGCAGCATATATGTGACAAACAAAGTTAGAAGTGGTTCAATGTTTTGGCATACTAACCTCCAAATCTCCCGTATCCTGCCTTATTATTGTTAGGTAACCCTTTGGAATTGTCAGAATAATTCCAAATTTATTTAGGTCAATAAAATTGAATGGAATGGTAGTTACAGCAGATCAAATTGGAACTTTCACGCGTTTATTTCTCCATCTTCACGTATCTTATTCCATTTACTTTATTTCATTCATAAATATCTTTGAAGTTTTGCTTTTATGAAAAAGCATTACACTGCCTCAGTGACTGTTGCTCGTAGCTTCAACAATCTTCGCTGTTACTTTTTATGCTTAATTGTCCTTTTGATGTTTCGTCCAGAAATATCCTCTCCCCTAATGGTTCAAATGAGAACCTCATGAATTTGCTGAAATCGCCTGTCAAGGAAGGTCGGTTCTTTTCTCGCCTTTTGGGTTGCAATATTTTTTTCAAAAGGTAGGTAGTAAGTGGGGGCGCACCCAAATTAAGGTCTCAACGTTTTGCCTAAAAAGTCATGGGCTATGTTTGGCGGCCAGCCACATGGCTGAAGCTGTCCTATATGCCAGTTAATCATGCGCAGATCCATACCTGTAGCAGATACCTCTATGCAGTCACACTACTCTTGGTTTTCGCTAGCTTTTAAAATTTTATAAGGGGTGATTCATGGAACTTTGTATATTATCTCAGCCATCTTGGCCGCCTACATGGGAGAGTTACAAGACGTATCTGCAGTAAGCTTGAAAGCTTGGCGAATTTTTGCACTGCATACAGACTTCTACTACCGAAATGGAGGGACTATCTTGCCTTGTAACTTTCTTGCGACTCCATTTACTGTTGTAACGTTTTCACGTGGGGCAACATTGCTCACGCACAGTCATCCACCATCGGTCCCTTATTCGATAAAATTAAAACGCACTACCTAGCGTCAATGGAGAAAACCTTTATTTTTACAATATTTAAACCGGCCATTCTTGCACGGCACCAAATTTCCACCTTGCCCAACAATTTAGTACAAACCAACGATCGTGTGACCTTAGAATTCTCTAAACGAAGCTACATGTGCTTCATTGTTAAGTTTTCGCTAATATTATTGGAACTACCTAGATCGTGTATTACCAGCACCTTTAGTATTCCGCAAACAAATACCAGTTGTGAAACGTAAGTGGACCTGCCCTACGCTATAGGTCGATCTCGGCTACGTCATAATGATGCCTCGGCAACGCCACCCCCTGCTGTGACCAGAACAATCACCTCTTCAATGGCCATGCGAACCAAGACACCAGTCCCTGACCTACACCACCGCCTGTCAGCACCACCCTTGATGGTATTTTTGCCAAGCCCTACACAATGGTATCGGGAATTCTCATCCGGAGACCCCCGCCCACACCCCCCTTACACGACCAGAAATGGCTAGCTGTGTCGGGACCAGCGAGGCTTATGAGACAACAGGCGCCTGAAGACGACAGCCGAGCATTCAAATCCCCCCTCGAATGTCTCCACTCGCACTGACTTCTTCCCTCGGAACGCAGTTCCCGTATCTGCCTGATGTTTTATTCGCGCTCAATTTCAGAATCAACGATCAGGAGGTGAAGACGCAAACGGCGCTCACCCACAACCACCACACATATGATGACACATGCCGCTCTCCATGGATCGAGACGCAGCACAGCGGGAACGTCTTTTAGTACCTTAACCCTTGCTGCACAGTACTGCTTCCGGTCGAAGCACACCTCTCGACTAAGCCCACGCACTATGCCTCCCTGCTTAGGTAGCACCTGGATGGGAATGAGGAATCTGATATTTCATCCTCAGGTCTGCGCAGCTAACATCTTCAATCCAAAGCGTTTGTAAATTAAAATTCTTAATATTTGATTTATTAAAAACCTTATAACGATATTGTATGGATCCGGTCCTTGGTTTAACGACGTGGCGAACGCGAATCCCGCGATCTAAAATCCAAAGGTGTATGAGACAGTGTCTTGATACTATTTATCGCTTAGAATCGGCACTTACAATTACATCGACGTGATGTCAAGATGTATTCACTATGGCGATGGTCGCAAAAGACGAACGCTGGTGGCATTCGATGAGGATAAGTCGAATCGCTCAACCACTCCAAGTTTGATTATTTAGGGGAACTATGGAACGGTGCTTGTTTTGCCAGTCAAGTTCGACCAGGAGGAATGTTAAGATGATCGGTTTATACGATGATGCCTCACTTCAATTTAGTTCCGCAAGCCAAGTGAAGAAGTCGATTACATAGTACGGAACAGTACCTGGAACGTCGTGACGACCGACGACGGCGGCAATCGTACGCATAGTGGCCTCGCTCACCACACTCGAAGCAGCGATCGTTAGGGTCGAACGGCCTAGTTCGGCGTTCACCGTAACGATCTCCGTCTCGACCTCCGCGAATCCAAGGCTTAGGACGAGTTCTGCCATTACTTAGTTCCACACGGGCACGAACGCCGCAAATAACTCTACAGAGGTAGTGCAAGTAAAAGCCCATACTTACGTTCCATCAAGATCCCTTACGGCGTCTTCGGCGTCCGCCGCGTCTTCAAATTCAATGAAGGCGAAACCCGGTGGATTCCGCGCAACCCACACGTTTCTCACCGTGCCGTAGCGGTCAAAAACACGGGCAAGCTCCTTCTCGGAGGCATCGCGAGGCAAGTCGCCAACGTAAACCTTCGTCACAGAACGGGATCGCGGCATACTTCAAAATGGCGATAACAAAGAGGGCCATTTAAACAAGCACTCGGTTAAGTTGTTTGGAGAAAACAGGAATAACTGTCTTGCCCGAAACCTTTAGCAACGTCAACTAAAATTCTACATATATATTGGAATAACACATTTAAAACGTCTTAATGGCGCAGGGAGATCAGTCATTTTATTTGATTTTATCGATAAAACGGTTAAGTAAACTACTAGATACTATGCGCTCTAGCAAGCATTAGTAGCTTTTCTATTCTACACTTATCCCAAAGCTCCTTCCGAGCATGTTATGGGACAAATAAGCGTATCTTTTGACCATCGTACACCTTGTGAATCTCTTTTAAAGTTTGCGAAAGGCATCCGCGTCATCCATTAGGTCGCTTAATCCACGGCAGCCCTTTTACTACAAAAAAAGACATTGAACTGTGGTTGCAATCATTGGGAGCCTAGACGGCCTCTGCGTACAGCTTAACCATTTTGCCGACACGGAGGGGAAAGAACTTCGGGAGCTGCTGATAAAAAAGCGCAATCATGCTCATGGAAAGGTGTCAAGCTGGAAAGCACAAATAGTGTGAAATAAGAGATAGACATCGACGAAGCTAGACTGACCAGGCAGCCACTCAGACGCATATCAACCCCTCTGCTAGAGGGAGCAAACCGGCCGGCAGACGGGGTCACTGAAGTCACCATGGGTCTCACTGGTTACTCTAGTAGAATGCACCAACGTCCAAGGCTGTGGATCAGCGTTGAGAAGCTGAAAGAAGTAACAAAGAAGGTGTAGCGCCCCAAGACTTCCAGAGGATGGAAAATACACGGCACTCGGGGAAAAACACGTGTTTTCGACTCACAAAAGGGATTGGGGCTGCTGGTATGATCCAAACGTCGCATCCTGAGGAGGCGCAACGGCGAAGTGCCTTATCGATTCATTACCAAAACCACGAGTTAAGCAGACAATTGACGATTACATGGCTCATCTCCTCTTGAGTGTTGTCTCCGGCGCTCTCTTGGTCATCACAGCAAATTAATGCTGAAGGCAAGACACTCACAAACCAATCGTGGCAGTCGTCGAATTCCTATGCAGCTGAGGATGTGTCTTACTGTAACGTCACTGAACCCTCTTGGCGATTCTACTAAATCTGGGGTTTTGTTCTGTAAAGAAACTGGAATGGGAAATGGAGGAATGTGCTGGTCATTACGTGGGTCCATAGCTAGCCGTAGGAACACTAGTCTTAACGTAAAATAGCATAACTTCGCTACTTATGTTCTCTATATGTACTTTGTAGGCAAGAGGCAGGAAGGCAATTTTAACCTAATCGTGGCCGCAGGTGTTTCGCACTTTGGACTCCGCGCAGCCTCTCCGTAAATACTTTGTCTCCACTACCACGCATTTCTCCTGTACTTATAATAAAGACATTTAGAAACATCCACCCTTCTCATAGCAGTATTGGAGGTAGGGAAGAGGAGGATAGGGAAGATTCCTCCGCACCATACAATGGTTTGATGCTTCAAACAGTACCTGTTAGCGAAACAGATCATAGTGGGAACAGACCAAAAGACGCTGACCAGATTAAAAAAATGAAGGAGATCGACCGTTTAGTTGCACGCTGGTATGAGTAGCTGTAATGAAATGACTTTACAGTGCAGTGCAGATCTCTCTCATCAGAAAGGGATAGCGGTATAGTAAGTACGCTAATTTTGAGCAAGCCTACTGGACACCAGTGGAGAAACACGCAAAGTACTGATCCCGACACGGCTCTGATATACGAGAGGCTTTTGACATCCTTGTACAGACCCATTGCGGAAGAGATGAAATCGTCAGTGGAAGATGAAGTTTTATGGTATCAAGAAGACGCCACTTCTCTCAATCGCCTGGTTGTTCCAGGTTCTTTGATACAGACGGTTCTTCAAGGGTTGCAAGAGCAATAGGGTCATGAGGGCGAGAGTTAGTGGTGGATGCCTCGAGCAAGCGATACTGGTGGCCCTATCTTACTCCGGCTGTGCTAGACTTCTGCTGAATCCGCATCACTTGCAGCAATTCCAAAAAGCCTTACTTCACAGCAATCGCACCCCTGCAATCCATGCCTACGGGTTCCCCAGGCGAAAGAGTGGGGATAGACATCATGGACCCCCTGCCACTTACCAAGAGGAGAAACCGACATATTCTGGTTATGGTTGACCACTTCACAAAAGTAGCCGAAGCAGAATCTGTGAAGTCGCGAGGCGCCGAAACGATCGCGTCAACCTTCTTCAATAGTTGGATCTATCAACATGGGGTGCCAGAATCAGTCCATAGCGATCAGGATCCTAATTTTGACAGCCGACTCTTTACTGAGTTATGAAAGACCTTCGAAAATCGCAAAGACGCGCACGACGCATGTGCGCACGAAGGGCAACGAAAAGTGGAAAGAACGAATAGCACCTTGACAGGACTGCTGAAGGCTTTTACTAAAGAGGAAGATTGGGATTTAAACCTGCGACGCGCCCTTCCCGCGTATAGGGCTACTTCCACGTATCAACTGGTGTTTCCCCGTTCAAGACACTCACAGGCCGAAAAATGTGAGTCCCCTCCGATATCTTCCTACCGAGCAAGGAAGTGGCAACCGATAATGTCCTGGAGTACGTACTACGTCTAAAAGAAATGGTGAGAAAGACGTAACAACGGACAAGATCTGACATAGTTCTGTGAGGGCAAGGTTTCGCGTCTATTCCTTTTTTTGTCAATTTTTCTCACTTCGACAATATCCAGCTATTATCTGCCTGGGCCCTATTAAGCTGGTAGAAACGTGGAGGAAGTATCGCGTGTTCACATGATTGATCTTCATACAGGCATGGTAGACGGCTCCATAACGAACCTTTTAAGATGGTTCACGACTGGTGTGGCTTCAGTAGCTGATAGCTTTCTTGTGGACCACGAAAATAAGGTAGACGCCGAAGGTAGGCGCCATTTCCAAACCTTCCGTTAGGTGTCGTCACGTATTCCTCCATCCGCAGTACATGCATTTCTTCCGTCACTCTAGGAACTACTGTCCATCAGTAGAAATAAGGATAGTTGTCACCGATGCAGTGCACTGAGACTTCCCTGATGATTGTTAAAGGCATAATACTAGGAGGAAAAGTGTATTCTCGGCATAAGGAAGGGAATGAGGCTCCTAGCATGTCTACGAGGCCATAATGTTCAGGATAGATGCCATAGAAGGGCCACAAAGTGACCTATCACCAAGACTGAGCGCTAAGCAAAAGATAAGTGCATTATATTACATCGAATTTTGCTATAATTGTTGTCAAAGTAAACCCAACTTCTGAACACGTCCGACCCTACGCACAAGGAGACTAAAAATGTCTATCATCCCGTATTTCCCCGGATAACAATGTTGTGCTTACTGGCAAATGAAGTTTTCCAAGAATTCCATGGTTGCGAATGAAGAGACCCACTCTGTTCTCTGCCTTTATTGGAGGCCTGAGGTATCCGAAGGGCAATGCTTTGACAACTGACCACCCTTTGGACCCCTATACTAATTTGTAACCTAGTTTTAGATGTCAGCTCTCGGACTGCGAACACACCAATTTTCGCCTATCATATTTCCAACCTGCGGTGTGAAATTTGATTTGGATTAATGGACTCCAACCCTTCCTCTGGACTAATAATGTGCTCTACGTTATTTTTGCTTGCTACAACCTCAGGGAAGTCCTGATGCTCTTCAGTTCCGACATTTAAATCCTGAGAAATAGCAACAATGGGGCTGAACATCAATAAAACAGCCAACCCTTCCAAACCAGAATTGTGAAAATGCCGCCACCTTATACGCTCAAATTTTGCAGGGTATCCCGTCCAAAACATTATAGTGAACAAATAAATCCAAGTCCCACCGTGGATTCATAGAATCCATGCAAAGGTAACTATCGTAGTAGTTTCAGACGCTAATCTTTAAGACACATCTGATCTGTCTTGATTGAACCCGTGGTCGCTTCCTATTAATAACGACCTCTCAGCCACGTCGTTTGAAGGCACAGCTGAGGAAAGACATATTAAAGTTCTGAACGTCTAAACAGAAAGAAGCACGTCGTCGCTGACTACGCCCCGGGAAAACAACCACACAAGAACCCGTTTGCAATAATTGGTGAGAAAACAACTCATTTATCCCACTAAAAGACGACCCGGATTCAGTCCATTTCAAAACCGCCTAAACGACCAACGCCAATAAAACTAGGCGACCGCATCGCCCCGGACCATCAGAGAAAAGCCCCATCTGAAGACACCACGAACCCCATCCACTAACTTAATTCCCCGAAGCTCCAAACATTTACCAAACCGCTGGCTACATAAGCGATAGAATGATTAGCGATTACTATGGTCAATAAGGGGAGTTAGAAGCCACCGTCACATTTACCGCTGATTTCATTTTAAATGACATCACAAAACCTATTCCAAAACTTCCACCCAATCCTATGTAACAATTGGCTGATTTACCACAGGCAAACCAATGCGCATGACTTAAGCAAGTCCAGCGTTTTGCACGCCAGACAAATCTCGACAATACAAGCACTGTAACGGCATTGCCAAATGATCCACAACCACCCCACTGAAGTGAGAAAAGGACCTTGTAAAGTTACATATTCAAACCGAATAACGCTACTAGGGAATGCACTGGAGAACGCAAGTAGGCACCTGAGCCGCAGCGAACTCATTGGGTATTCACGTTGAAAAATCGCTAAATAGCTCGAGCCCAAAACGAGGTCTGCGTCGCCCAAACCACTGTATGACAATTCCGATGGTGAAGAAAATCGTGAGAGCCCAACTCATCGATTTTAGACAATGAGAAAATTGTTAAAGAACCGTTTGGACATACAAAACAAAAATGACGCCTATCGTTTGCGCTCCTGTGAGTCCAGGAAACAATTTTAGACACAACAGCTGAGATGGCGAAACAAATACCCAACCGGTTCTACAAATCTGTGAAGTCTACTTCACAAGATCTGGTAGAATCAAGTGCTTGATCGCAGGTAGCAGGCAACAACTATGGCAGCCAGTTGGAAAATCGCCACAACAATTGCGAAGATGAAAAGAACGGTTGAGTACTTCATGAAAGCATCCCCAAGTTTTCCTAGACAGCCCTAAAACATCATCACAGTCATGTAATAAGCCTGTCAATTTTTGACAAATAGCAGTTTTGGTCCAAGAACGCAGGAGCTGATCCATACTGTGTAATAGAGGCGGAAGGTCCGAACTGCTCATCTAAACAAAATTGCTGTGAACAAAAGGATAAGATTTAACGAGAGCCGATGTTCACGTGTTAAGCAAAATTCAGGTGGTGAACAAAATACATTCGAGAGGAAGTGAAAACATGGGAAATTGCAGATGCTATGAATGAACGATTGAAATACCGCTCGGTGTTAGGTGAAATCTCCAAAACAAGTATTTTGTACGTCAATTCGAGTTCTACTTGAAAACCTACCTGTTCATAATTCTCACAACTATAAGGAATGGCTTCTCCGTAATCAGACGGACCTAGAACACCACAGCAAGCTAACTAATACGAGTACTAGAAGGCGACATCACAATATCGCTGTTTGGACATTATCCATCATTGCAGAATTTCCCCATTTGGGTTTTATTAATTCAGTTCGTTGAAAATTCCCGTTCAGAGAGCTAAATATAAAGTGCTGAATGAGGAAGTAAAACAAACCTTATCTTTACATACAAATCCCAAAACGACAAGAACAAGATCAAGAATTAGCAGTAGGGCTATAACAAATGCAAACTAATACCACATATCAGAAGATTCTTTGCAACATACGGCCGTAAGCATGCAAACATTCTTCTTCCAAGCACCGCAGCATCCGAGGAATCCGAGAATACAAATGATGAAGCCTATAGCCAAGAATACAACGACCACACCGTATTCTTGAGGCCTCAAACTGGTAAAATGCTGTTCAAAGTGTAGAGTAAATAACTGGAAAATCCGATGACCGTCAGTCCACATAGCCAGGTTGGAATTAGTGCAGGAATCAGCAAAAGTAAAGGAAACCATAACCGCATCAAGGAAAATACCGAAACTGCACATGCATACACTCAACTGAACTTAATACGATTCCAGGAGCATATTATAAAACGATTCCCAACAGAACAGTTAGCAGACTCCTAAAACGTAGTGGTTCCCCGTGGTTAAAAACCAACAAGGCCCCAAAAAGTTCTAGAGATGCCCATCGTGACAGAGCAATCGTTGCTAGATAGCCCAAGGGTAGCACAGCAGAGGCAAAAACTGGCGCAGGAACATGACCAACTAATCGACGCGTTATCCTGTCATGCTAGAACGATAGGAGGTCCACCTGCATTGGTAGGTTTCCTGCAAGTAAGCTTACAAACACAAAAAGATTGAAAATTATTGCCAGTATACGCAGGCAATTCGACCCTCCCGGCAGAACGACCATAGCAGGAAACGACCCATATTCAGTTAAATGAGGCTGCAGGCAAACTTAGTGATTGAAATAAATCACCCGCAATGATTCTTAGTGCAACTATTAAGGCAAATGCAGAAATGTTTTCTTTTAACTATATAAAGAAAGCAAAATTTCTTGTGCGCAATATTGAGGCGTGGAAATTTTCAAACATAATTTGTTATTTTATGCGGAGCTTAAATTATCGCATTTTTGAAAACGGAACCGAAAATTGTACTAAGGGCAAGCGGACCACATGTTCAATGGAGTTTTATGTGGTTAAACTTGCATCTTGTTTATATCGGTCGGTTGGAAACGCAGTTTGTTCAGGCTAAGTCTCTTCCTGTGTTAATGAGGCCTTTGTACGTCGCAAAATCACTATCGGATCTAGAAAATATGTGTGTACTACGTTTTCCAAACAATTCTCACAGAAAGACAGTTGACTTAGTTCTGCGCCTGTTCGAAGAGGCATCGATGTTGCAGTACAATGATGAAGAAAGAGCATTCATATTCTATGGTAGGGGAATAAACCTCTTTACAGGCATTGAAACTGAGAGCGCTTCCAGCATTTCATGTGAGGTTTGTTTCCTTGCTTTTTATATAATTTTAGCTGAGATCGCAACATGAAAGCGCCAAAGATTCATACAGAAGGCTACGGGAAAGTCTGCGCATTAGATATGAAATGGAGCGGAGAATACTGTCTCTGGATGACCTCCCTGTTTGTAGTGATCCGATAATTAGTGAATCGCCCGGGATGGTATGGTTATTAGCGATTTCAAAACTTTTCCTAAGGAACCAAACCAATTTCCAGGACGTTGGATGCCTCCCATTTGCTTATACGATGCGATCGCTAAAGGGAAAAATGTTTTTCTAATTGATGTGCGATCCAAAACAGAGTACTCAAGGAAGAAAATTGCAAAAATACCTCAAATTAATCTTGGTGTTCAAATTATCTATGGGTAGTTTCCTCACATGTTTTTATATGCATTCTGGTCAATTATTCTTCCTTGAAAAGAGGTTTATTTACCCTTTTGATGTTAGCATAATTTGCTCTTTTCCCCACCACTTGGTTGTTACTATTTACTATTTTAGCCAAACAATAAATGTGCTGGAAAAAAGAATGGGTGATGCACAACGCAATCAATGGAAATTACATAAATCGGCGAAGGTGATCGTTCTTTTGGACAGAAACTCAGGTGGTGAGCTGATTGAAGAACCAGATGACGCTGAGAACTATTCACTGCATACGAAACATCCCTTAAAGATAATGTATGATGCACTAGTAACCGTAAGTCCTATAGTGTTTAGTGTGGACATCTACTAAATGCTCATGCATAGATTCGAGTTACTTGATCTAATGGCTTTTTGATTAGACGTCACTACACATTCTGCAGTTAAGCTAATTAAGGTATGTTCCCAAGACAGAGGTGCAGTTTTTTCCTATCAACATAGAGGTTGAATCGTATCGCGATCGTGTGCCACCAATGCCTTGTTGAGAACTGAATGTTTCTGCACTCTGTAAGAAATGGTATAATGCCGAGAGAAAACGATAGCTAATTGTGGGGTCTTTTGGATGTGGTCGGTTACAAGCAGGTAATTTTCAGGTTCAACTCGCGCTTGTGTTCTGTGGACTGTTGGCCTCAGACGTTGTGCCTCAGTACCGTTGATTGATTGTGGTCATTTGCCCACGCAAAGTTCCCCTCCCAACTCACCGTTTAATTGATTGCACTAGATATGCGCTAATCGATTAGCCTACCGGATTCTATGAGGTTTCAATAGATAGCGCTAGTGAGGCACTGGACACTTGAACAGGTATTACTGGTTGTATGGGAATATTCGACCCAGGAATGTGTGCCGGACATTCGTGGTGGTCTGAGAGGTTTCATTTTCGTCTTTTTCGCACACAAGTAATACTGGGTGTATTGTTGTGGACCAACTGTACGTTGCAAAAGTAGGCAGGTGGAAGGTAGACTGTAACGAGACTTCAGTTTCTGATGTCAGTGTGAATCGCGTGGTGAAACTCATCCAACCAGTCTATCCACTGTGCGAAATCGTTGCAAGTGGTTTGCCATATTGAATTTACTGAGGTTGTTCGTACCAGCCCTAGTTTAGGTCTCCTACGCAACCAATTGCGGCGACTAGCTCCACCGCCTGGGGTCTAGTTGGTCAAATCATCATATCGGTATTTTGCGAGTTAAATAGCTATACCGACCACGCTACATTGATTGCATGAGGCAACTCGTGCAAAAGTAAGTTTTAATATCATAATTTTGATACCAGAAGCACTGCCTCGTAGGTAGATCTACAAATGCTTTATGTTTGAAAGTATGGAGGTATGCAATCAGAATAAAGGTCCTAGAGCGGATAAATTGTCATCTTGTTGGTACTGATCCCTAGTTTATGCTCCTTTGGGATCCAGTTTAATACATTTGTATGAAAATTAACTTAAAATGCGTGTTATTCAGTACAATGCCGAGAAGATGGCTCTTCCACCCACTGTATTCTTGTCAGGAGGCTTTGAAGAATTTGAAAAACGTTATCCTTCTTTCGTTTCTTCTACACCACCTTCCTCTCATTTATCAATGGCATCCAAACCATCTGGTAAACATTTTGTTGAATTTTTTATAGCTTTTTATTAAGTGCGGAGTTCCGCTGTTATTAACAGCGAGCCTACTGCCAAAATAATGTAATTCAACCTATCCACTTTAAACTCACTTGTGCTCTTGACTGTTTTTCAATCAACTGAGTTGCTTTTTTTCAAGATCCAATAGGCTACCCCACTGTCTCGGACACTTCTGGATGCATGTCATCGACGGAACTGTCAAGTTATGGGGACAGTTATCTGGAGCCTAGAGACCCAATAGGAAGCACTAAAACTCTCTCTTACTACGAATTGACAAAAATGCTCAAGGCTAACGAGTCCCTCGCGGTTTCTAAGTTATCTTTCAACGAGCCAAGTTCCAAACCATTGAAAAACTGTGCTAGTGAAACATCGCATGAACCTGTGGTAAGATTAGTGTCCTCGTTGTAGTTGTAATCAGTTATCGCCCTTCTGCGTTAATTAAACTTGTTCATGGTCTGTGAATTATTTCATGAAGGAGTGCTATTTCTCAGAATCGTTTAACAAATAATCACTAGTTTTTACGTTTCACAAAGCCCACTTTCAAGCAGGTAATTTTTAAGGGTGCAGTCTGCAGTAGCGGATAAAGGAGTAATTAAATTAAGTTCTAGCCTCTTTAGACTCGTGTGTGCACCTTTAACCTTTTCTCAAAATGACTTGTCCAAATTTTGATTGTATTTTGATTACGCTCCACTGTATCGGGCAATGTAGCTAATTACTTTAATTGCTCTACTTGATCAAGGGTATCTAGTTATATTTCTATTTTCCCTAAACGAATCGCTTAATTGTTTTAGATTGATCGGTCGACGAAGCCGCAACTAGATGTTTCGACTGCATCTCCAAATGGGCGGCTGGCGTATGCAGTTTATTCAAATATTTGTGGTCCATTTTTGATTGAACGCAGATACTTCTAGATGGTTCTGATCCTTTCACAGTAGCTCTTCATATTGCCTATTTGTACGATCATTCGTCAATTTTTATCCTATTGTTAGATTTCCGGGAAATTTGGTCGGACGGAAAGCACATATCTTATTTGGTGTCTAGAACTGAGACCTTTTTTGTTAACACGAATCATTTGGGCCATATTTGAAGCCTTACAAATCGCTTCCTTCCGTATAGATTTTGTGTAATGAACTTTCTGTTTTATTCCTTCCCTTTATTAATGCGGCGTAATTACCTCCTCATTCCCAAGCTTTTGCTTAATTTGATATTTAGGGTTGAAGACGGAAAAAAAGGGAGAAATAACATCTTGGAGGTAAGTCATTGTTCAATCTCTACTCTTCACGTAATTATGTTCAGATTAATCGTTCGAAGAAGGTCCAAGCTGCAGCACAAATTGACAAGTAAGGGCTTTGTTTTCTCCAGCCCCTTATCTAACAAAAAAATTAAGCACTATGGTTTTTTTTAGATCGAGGATTATTAGTGCTTGTTTATCAAAGCCGAATGGTACATCATCCATGCTATTTTTTAACTATTCTTATAATTTGCTTTATTAATTACATGGGTACTAGTTAAAATCGTGTGTGTACGCGGCGGTTTGGGACCTGTCTTTCCGCTTTTTATATCAGTGCCGGTTATCCCATCGAGTGCTCTCCGAAGAGGTCTGAAAAATATGGGAAATACCTGTTACATGAACAGTACCCTGCAATGTCTGCTGCATACGCCTCACCTATGGTACTTTTTCGTGACACGACAACCTTTTCGAGGTCATCTAGCACAATCGTTCGCCGAGTTCGTTTGCAAAATGACTGATCCTCCGTCAACTGAGGCTTATCTTCCAAAAATGCTTAAGGTGAGCATTTATTGATGACTGGGCATGCGGTGCCAGTAACAGTACAGAGCATTGCTAAAAATCCAGCGCCATATTTTTTGTATTATTGTAATTTTATCATACTTTCGAACCCTTCTGATCTGGCGGCTGAATTACTGCCTTAACACGGTATTGTGATACACATCGGCTCACCCCTGGCTTTCATTGCTTAAATGAAATGTTTAATATAGTCATGAACTCTCAGTATCTTTCATTTTTGAAATTTAGGAAAGTTTCGACAGGTCACATTCAATGTTTGCTGACGGTCAACAACAAGACAGTCATGAATTCCTAATGATTCTGTTGGACTCCCTACACGAAGAATTAAACAGATCTGAGGTACCGGGTATTACTTCATTACTCCTTTACGCGCACAAACAATTGTATTATGCAGTTCTCATTGGTTTAGGCTTATTTTCTTGTCTTACCAGCGATACTTCTGTAGGTTTCATTCTCTTTTGGTTTCACATTTATTTCTAGAAGGGAGGGTCTGGTGAAAGCCATGTCAAATCAGAGGGTGTTTCTGCAGCTTACTTAGCAGATCTTTCGTGGAGTAGAAGCCGTGGAAGGGACGACTCCGTAATATTGGATTGGTTTAATGTATGTTCCATATACTCTCGACGATACACGTTATTTTGGCCGTAGTTACACCTAATTTAGACCTAACTTTTGTGCCACTTTTTTTGTCTAAGAATAGCAAACAGATCTATTTAAGTTATCGCGACTGATTATAGGGTCAAAAGCAAAGCCAACTTTTTGTCTGTGTAATGGTTATTTAATGAATGCAGGAATCATCTCTGTGGGTTTTTTTATCGCGCTCTAGAACTTGAAGACTGTGTATTACACAAAAAAGCTGGTCTTGAAAAAACTGCAAAAGCAATTCTTATGGAAATTCAAGTTGATTAAAAGTTCAAAACATGAGTTTCAGAGTGCACTATGCATTGCTTTTGTAATGTAGGGACAATTGCTATCAACCGTTCAATGCCTTACCTGCAATAGATGTTCTCATGCGTTCGATGAGTTCATGTACCTCTCGGTGTCGATTCAAGGGTTGGATTCCACAGATTTGGTAACAGTTCATCTTCCTCTTCTTTCCATTTCGCTAAAATTGTGCAAATTTTTAAAATGCGCACCACTTTGACCTTGGTTGCAGTCAGATTTCCAGGAACTTGCAGATTTGAATTCTGGATGCCTCATTTCTTCCCGTTTTTGCAATAACCTAGGAATCTTAACATTAGTTTGATCGATTATCCTAAGTAGTGGGCGTATTTTCCGAGCTTTAAACCGAATGACGTAGAATCGTACATTCGAACATTTTTGGTGGTATTTATTCCGACCTACTGTCAATTCGTACCACTTGGTTGATAATTACGCCTCCACTTGTTCGGATGGTGAGTATTGCACCTCGATGCCTGTGGCTAATCTGTTGCATTGTTTGGAATTTTTTTGCAGATGAAGTGTATCGAAGAGTTTTTCGAATCAGAAGCACTGTCTGGTGAAAATCTTTGGTTGTGCCCCCAATGCAAAATCCCTTGTGAGGCTGTGAAAACTTTCGGCATTTGGCGCCTCCCTGAATATCTCATAATCCACTTAAAACGGTAAGATGAAGTCTGATAAAAATGTGGATTTATCAGGATTTTCTAGAGGATTAAAATCAGGAGATGTTATTTTTTTCAGTTCATTGATTATCGTTCATGTGCCTTTAATTGCAACATTCTTTTGCTAGATCAGTTGAATTAAATTTGGTACCCTTTCAGCTTTCGCTCTTACATCACTTGTGAAAAGATTGACTCTTATGTATATTTCCCTCTTACTGGTCTCAATTTATCGGATTTTACGAAGAATATAGCTGTCTCTGACTGCATATACGACCTCTACGGTGTCATTGTAAGCATACATTCGCTTCCAATAATATGCTTTTTGAAAAGATCTAACTTTGGTCTGTTTCATAGAACCATCACGGATCTGTGCAGTCTGGTCATTGTAAGTGCAAAATATACATCGGTTTGTTTTATCTCGGTCAAATGATTTTGCATTTTAATGGTCCGTAATTTGCAGATACTGCCTTTTGTTTCGATTCGGCTGATCATCAGTGGCGAAATTTCGATGATTCACGTGTGACTGAATTATCAGAGGCTGAAATTCGGGTAAGCTACTAGTTCTACATCGTTTAAGCAGTAATTCAACTTGACGATATTTTTTTTATTTTTTAGACCCGTGCAGCCTACGTCCTCTTCTACAAGCGATCAAGAGTGTCTACGAAAACTGCATGATTAATTCGACTTATTAATAGTAGCTTTTTTAGACCCTTCCTGTTGTTCAGGTTCCTTTATTTGACATTTGTATTTGCTGTTACGCATTTGAGATACCTCCTACGCAATGAATTCACTCGGTTTCGTTTTTTTTTCAACCTACTTAAAATGTCCACTTTTGCTCATTCGAGATGGACGTAGTTCCGGTTCAATGTCTCGGAAGGATCATTCGACAAAGTATTTGGTTGAGCCGTGGGACAGTTAGTTTTTTTTTCAAATTCTATTGAGAACACAAATTCTCATTTGACTAGAAACTCATCCACATTTGAGGTATAGCAAGAACGTGAGGCCTTTTAATTTGCGGTAACGCATTGGTTACAAACGTCTTAACTATAACTAGGAGCTAGCTAAACGACGCCTTTACATGCGACCACGCCTTCTACATACGGATAGCAGGGTGTGAAGTGCTTTAATAGGAGGTTTAGACCTTCATAACTCGAACCCCTTGGTCCGCGTCAGGGAGGTCAGTAAATCTTGACTGAGAATTGGTTTTTTACTCTGCTGCAGACTTTTCAGATCCCGAAAGGGAGGAGGATTGCCCTGTGTTGGGTCCATTTTTGTGCTGTGTGTAATGGCGTTAGACACTATACTACCCCATATCGAAGAAAGAGTAGCGCTGGTCATCTAGTCCACCCCAAGTTCCTGGTAGTGTTCACGTTGTTAAGTCACTTATTCTACTTAATGGTCAAATAACTCACAAGGCTTTCCAACGGAAACAAGGTACGGCTGGATCTATCAATCGAAAGTGTTAAGGGCATTTTTGATGAAGTAGGCAATCTGTAGAACATAACGTGTCTTAAGAAAACAAAAGTAAAAGTCGTTATTGAGACAGTCAGTCTTACCATCCTCCTCTGCAGCATCCTGCTTATAGCAAGACAAATGTAGCTACTCAGTTTTTTACTTCTCTTACTTTCTTTCCCTACTCAATTTGTCAAACAAAATGTGCGAGCTTATGAGATTTTTAAGACTTGCCTTTGGAAAATATCTCTTACTAATTTGCCATAAAGTAGCAACGTGACATTTCGGGAAAATCTAGCAAATAGCAACTCAAAATGAACATACCAATTGTTAAATGGGCGTAAGAATGAAAAACAGCAAAACTTGCCTGTCTAGTGGTATTCGTACATCAGAATCCCTCGTATTTTTTACATTCTGAAATGCGTGTTAGCATTTTCCTTGCCTTATGAGAATTGTATGGATAAAGACTTAAAATTGAAATCTAGAGACCAAAAGCTGATGGATGTTTGTCTGAAATAAGTATAAAAGTGGCAGAACGTTCCGCACCATCTGTCTTGAGGCCTGTAACTGCCTGTGGGCGTAAATAATGGAAGTCACAGCGTGCTCCCGCCTTATCGATGAGGCTGTTAAGGTCAATGGCCCAGGTTGCATAATTGAAATCAGGGGTAAATCCCTGGATTCGCAAAAGCAGCAACGTCGAAATTATTTCTAAGCATAACTGCCATGCTTTGATTAGTCATAAGTGCTGGAAACGAGCAAAGGATTGTAAGAAAGTCCATACAATTGCTCAATAAGTCTTATTAACATAAGTTAATTAATTTTTATGTAGTATGGTGTATACACTCTCGCCCAAACATATGGAATAGAGTGCAGTCAAAACGCTATCTATCTTGCTAATTCTATTTTTCTCAACGAGATGGAGTATTTTATGCCAAACGCATTTTTACTAGAACGCTTTCGGTCCTTTTTCGAGTAACATGGCGCAGTTACTTTGCCTCATCACCATTAAATCTATAAACATGACAGTACTTTTGACTTTTTGCTATAATGTCGCACTTTGAATTCGACCTGCCAAATGTATGTTTTGAATAACTCAATGAATAGCATAAACAACACACTGAACCACTATTTATAGTTCTTACGCGCAAAAAATGTTTCTCATTTCGTGAAATTACGCTCCCATGCATAGAGTTAAATTAAGGCAGGATCGAAAGCAATACGCTTCACAATTTGATCAGCCTACGCGCATACAATAGAGGGATTGCACCAGCAGTAAATCCACGGTCGCACTGGTCATATTGATTGGCTGGTGCTTCTGCAGAAGAGGGACTATAAACCTGCAATCGCTCATCGATCGGGTGGTCACAGTCGGCTGCTCCGATTGGTTGAAAGTGTGCGCATCTGTACGACCACATTAACGGCGCATCAGTACACAAAATTCCCAGCAAATCAGTGTTGCTCCACAGCACACACGAAGACTACGGGCCACATCCTTTCCCAAACATCTGATCCTCTCCTAAATTTTAACTTTTTTTTGCTAATCTTCAAACATGGATTCCATCAAAAAGAAGATGATGGCGATGAAGCTGGAGAAGGAAAATGCATTGGAAAAGTAAGTCGATTTTATTAGTTTAGTTTGATTTGACTTCTATATGCGCCAGTGGACGCTAAGGCATCATAATGGTACCATCCTGAAGCTAGCAAAATTCGGTGAAAGATTGCGACCGACTGAGTATGTAAAGGGGAACACACTTTACAATTTCGAGAAAAGCGTGACGGCTCACAAACTGGTCGGCTTGGGAAGGCTTCTTTAAAATGATCCCGTTTAAGCTTTCGGTTAAGTGTCTAAGTAATGATTGCGCAAATAGGTGTTGGACTACTTTTAGAGGCGAAAACGGGTCTCATCAGAAGGCATAGAATCCAGTAAACGTTGCATATATGGTTTTGCTTGATGATATTTTAAATTGGGTGGCTCAGTTACGGCATTTGTGGTAATTTTTGCGGCGGGCATCTTGATAGATCCTAATAATCTACCAAGAAACTAAAACTAATCAAGAAAATACGTTACTAGAAAGCCATAATTGCTTAACAATTCATGAAATTAAACGAGCGAATTTCAAGGCACACAAATTTGATTGGTTTTAGCGTAAATCCACAAATCTAGGACAAGATAAGCATACTAGTACACGATGGCTCTTGAAGTAATAAGAATATACGACTTTGAGAGATGCACTTGACAAGTGGTTTGTGCAGTGCCCGAAGACCTCCATAGAGAGTCTAGAGTATTAAGTGAACAAAGTATTCACAAGAGCTTACCGAATTGATACAGGCAATAATGCTGGATTTACTTTTTTGAAGGGCCATAAACCTCGAAAATCAGCTGAAGGAGAAGGCCAAAGATTTTGAGAAAAAGGAAGAAGAAATGAACGAATGGCTTTCTAAAGTGAAGAACATTCAGACAGAAGTCGACACTGTACAAGAGTCTCTCCAGGAAGCGATTAGCAAGCTCGAGGAAACCGAAAAGCGTGCGACAAATGTGAGTTGATTGCTTCTGGAATAACGGCGTACAAGCAATACGAATGTCTACCTGCAAAGCCAGGTTACAGACTGATGGGAATAAGTGATTTTACTTTCCTTGAAGTATTATAGGTCTACTTTAATGAACTCTGTTGATGAAACATAGCAAGTAGCTAAATTATTATGGCTTCTATTTGGAAAGTGTTGTCTTAGGTAAAGATTTAAAAGTCTCCATTACGCTTAAAGTTGACGATTGCTTATAAAGCATAAGAATCAAAGTTCTTCCTAAACAAGCAATAGAAGTGTAATGCTCTAGTGGGAGAAATATACAAGAGGCGTAAATGTCCGGTCGTTGTCAGAAAAGGCTTGGTTCCCCGTCCCTAACGCTTGTTTTAGACTCAAGTTCACAGTCTATGTAAATCTGAAAAGAGTGATCTGATGCAAAGTAAAAACAAAACAAATTAAAATTAGTTTGTTTAAGCTAGCAATCTGGTTACTGCGTAAAACAGTCTAGCAATGGAGGTGTCTGTGGGCGTTGATGCGGTCAAAAGCAGGATATCCGCGATGATTCATAGGAAAGAACATTTGGAAAGGGAGATAGCGCTCAAAATTGACGCGATTGATATTGAATGCCACAAAAAGGAGGCTGTAATTTGGCATAGTAGCTGTCCATTAGATGGTTTTTCTTACTACAGAATGTTTAATACCTTTGTCATTTCTTTGGTGGTTTTCGCGTGAAATACATTCTTTTCTGTATCGTAATAAAGTTTGCTTGACTTTGTGTTTTCGGTAGGCTGAAGCTGAAGTCGCCGCTATGACTCGTCGCATTCGACTTCTGGAGGAAGATTTTGAGCAGTCCAGCGGTCGTCTTACTGAAACGTCTACAAAACTTGACGATGCCAGCAAAGCCGCAGAGGAGAGTGAAAGGTAATGATCGTGCGGTTGAACGCCTCGTACCATAAGCTGCTGCACACCTGCATGTTTCGTATGTTATCTGCATGTATTTAGTGCACGTTGGCGTTTAAATAATCAACAAGGTGTCGATGAGATGAAAATCAGTGAATTAGAGCGCTCTATTGAGGCTGCATCCGTGGCCACTCAGGAGTCGACGTGGAAGTATGAGGAGGTATTTTGAGCCCCTAGCATCTTGCTTATCATTAAGTTGCAGTCTGCCTGTGGAATAAAAGAATATTTAGCAGTTTAATTTGAAGTAAAAACGTTGCTTAATTTAAATCTGATCGCGCGTGCAGGAACCGAAAAACCCTTGAGACCAGGTCTATTTCTGATGATGAACGAATGGCCCAACTGGAAGAACAGGTAAAGGAGGCGAAGTACATCGCTGAGGATGCTGAACGTAAATACGATGAAGTAAGCGCGGTTATTTTTCTCATTTCTTATAGTTAATTTGTACGGATCCATTCTTAGTTGTGTAGTCATTCCTTTTACAAGCCTTTTCGATTTTGATGCCCGGTTCTGCTAATCCACTTACCATATTGCCGAAATACTGTTTTTAGGCTGCTCGTCGCCTGGCTGTGACCGAGGTCGATTTGGAGCGAGCGGAGGCTCGTTTAGAAACATCGGAGAGGTAACCAAGAAGGCAACGCAACTCATATGACTGGCTTTTAACTCGTCTCCTGCACGCGCATCGGTTTTTTTTTGTTATGGTTGAGCACATTGCACGAGCCTTAATAGCATGCCTATCATCCTTCCCCTTACTCTTTGGCATTGAAGACAATGAGGAGGATTGTTGCTGCTCGGCAAACTTTAGCTACCGCGGAGGAAAAGGCACAATCAATTGAGGTGTAAGTCGCTAAAAATTTTGGTATAGATTAATTTAAGACTCGGTTTTGATGCATTTACTCACTTTTCACGTTTCATACTGAAAAAGCTGATGTAGTAACCCCTGATTTAGTAATTAACTTAAAGAACAGTCTTATCATCGAATACATGAAAAATGTGAATGAGTTTGTCTTCTTACTTAAAATTTAGTACTTTTGATTTTAGTTATGCCAAAATCTTGGAGGACCAGCTGTCCGCCATTGCTGCAAAGTTGAAAGCCAAAGAAATTGCACGCGACAAGGTGATGCATGCTTGTCTTTGCTTTCCTTATATCTGCCTCGACTTGCATGGGTAGCAAATCGTCCTCAACCTTAGTTCGCACGAAATTCAAGTAACAATCATGACTTTCAGCAAAATTGTTGAACTTGAGGAAGAACTGCGCATTGTTGGTAACAACATGAAATCTCTCGAAGTCTCCGAGCAAGAGGTAATAGTTGAATTAGTGGCTGGTGTTAAGGAAGTGGAAGCGCTTATTCATGGCAAAATTATTCATAGACTGACGATTTGCATACATTGTTAGGATTCGTGCTATGTGCTTGTTTGAAAAGCTCATCTTAGTGAGTATTGCGCGATATTTCTAATGTCATAATTTTGAATTGAATTATGTTTTCGCTGTACTTAGCGTGTCATGATAAATCGCGATATCTGGTTGCTCTAAGATTACGTTATTGTATTTTGGTCGGGATCGTAAATAGGGGAGCCCAAACCATGTTGCGAGTTCTCACTTGTTGCAGTGGTAACTATCGTTTTTGGGTTACTTTCGGTTTGCGTCTCCTTTGCGAATCGTAGTCTCTCCAGCGCGAGGAAAGTTACGAAGAAACCATTCGAGACTTGACAGAGCGCTTGAAGACGGTAAGACCGCTGTCGCTCCATAAAGAATACGATGGCTTGTCCACTCCTTTTGGATGGCTGGTGCATAATTCTGGTTTTATTTGCTTCTGACAGTGGATGTTTTTTATCTTTTGCATGACCGCATGTGCACGTTAACAATGGCTTTGACACACCGCGTAGACTGCCGAACTGGAAGAGATGTATTTGAAACACCTTAGTGTCTTACGGGACCAAGTGAGGGAAGTGAGTTGTTTAACAATTTTGTTCAATTATGGCCAGACTGTTGAAACTACACTGGGAGGAATTTGATGATGGGTTTTAGGGCCAAGAGGTCGTGATGTAGTTAAGGCTTCCCTCCTTTGAATGTTTGCTTCGAAATATGTGCCTTGGCCAGCTTTCAATATGATGTGTATTTTGCACGCAAGATTCGCATTTATCGCCTTAGGGTTGTTGACAGCCTCTTGAACACATCCACACTGTGGCATGCGCTCTCAGTATTTGTACATTAAGCATTAGAACTCTGATCAGTTTTAATCATCACTAATATAGGCAGAGCAGCGTGCTGCCGAAGCTGAACGCCAAGTTTCCAAGCTCCAAAATGAAGTCGATCGCCTTGAAGGTTTGTGTTTGGTTACCGTCTGCTAACATGTTTGTTTTTCCTCTGCTTGCCCGCCTGCGCACGTATCGTTCGCCTCGCATGTTTCCCTAAGGCCAAATCCAGAGCCGAAGGCGCAGAAGCTGTTTCCAAGCGGTACGAACAGGAAGTACAACGTGTTAAAGGTTGGTTTTATTGTGCCTCTTCCAAAATATTGAATCAGGGGTGGTAATTGTGTATGCGTGTAGATTCTTTATTTTGGTTGATATCCGCTTTTACACACTCAGAGCAATGGATTCATTAAGTTTGAAAATGAAACCCGTGTGGGAAAAATGAGCATTGATCGTTAATTCATGTTGAAACCTATTTTTCGTAGATACCCTTTTCTCGGAGAACAAGAACTTTACACTTCTTCGCAAGGAAATCGATTCTGCACTGGACGAGTACCACTCGATTTAGTGGACTTGTTGAGCCAGTGCTCCTCTAACTACTTCTGATGTCGCATGGTTCTCCATTTCTTTATGTAGCCCGCTCTGCATCCAGCATGGGCTACTTAGACTTCTTGCTTTGCATTTCCTTTTTGTGTCGCTAGTTATCACTTTCATTATGACTTTGGATGTTACTTATTTTAAACCATAATTTCATGCCTGCTTCTGTTTTGTACCTTGTCATTGTTTAATACCCGCATGATTCCTTGGCACGCATGCTGATTTCTCATTTAGTTCAACGAAGGGGCTTTGGCTTATCCCATTATACAATTGGATGAAATCGTGATATATTGCACTTGGTCATGGAAAGACAAATTTAATGCGGTTTCGAATTAGACTCAATTCTGTGATTGTAAACAGGCACGTTTGACCCTCCATCAGTTCCTGTATGGTTGGTCATGGTGGCGCTTACAATGTGGCATCAAGTCAAGGGGAAAGGGGAAGGAGGGGGCGACTGTCTATCAGCCATATAAGCGGTTAGTTGTCAGTATTCCCCGTTTGAGTAAGCATAGAAGGGTGCTGCTACGCAGCTGCTTTACGTTTCTTAATACTTGGCGAATCAGCTTGCTCCAAGCCTGCCGTGTTTCGGGAGTTTTCGATCTCGCTTGTGTAAGAATGAGGGCTGGAGTGAGATCCGCATGAAATCTATATTTCAGGCATGGACTTCTAAGGCTATGCTGCATTTGGCTCACTACTTAAGGATTAAATATGCCTTTTTCCCCCAGATGAGCTGTTATCCGAGAAGGAACGTTACCGAGCCATCAGTGGTGAACTGGATACTACCTTCGCGGAGCTTACATCCTTCTAGGAAATCTGGTGCTCTGGGACCTTGCTCATGCACCACTAGGGTCATATTCTTTCCTTCTTCTTCGTATTAGACTTCGATATTATTTTCTTTTTCTGGGATGCAAATGTAAGATCATCTCCTTCGTTTACTGACTACTTTCGAACAAATTTACAAGACCCTAGACCTTGGAATTATTTATGGGGGAGGGGGTTCCACTCGGGAGGTTGGTGTGAAATAACGTATTGTCCCTTCAAGCCGCCTAGAGTACTACGAAATTGAACTCCAATTTGAGTGCCACTTGTATCGGGAATGTGAAATTTCAAAAGTGAGATAGATTGCAAGAGGGGGTGCTGAGTGCTCCAGTTCGTTTGGGTTCAAAACTGTGCCCCTTTGTTCGAGAGCGCTACCATAATAAAAATGATCCGAATGTTTTGATATGGCCTCCGTATGACTGCAGCCGCTTACTTTGCCACTTTTATGGTTTCTGCAGGAGAAAGTTGTTGGTTAGAGGCGAGTTTTATTAAATCGGTGCATGAGTGAAGAAACGCCTTAAACTCAGGTAACAAATGTACCCAGTCACGTGTCCTGCAAGTGTTATTAACATTGGAAGCGACACTAGCCCTGAATCATCTGGAAAAGTTTCTTTTCGGAGTTTCCTTACCATATCTGCATAAAGACGTCGACACTGTGAACACACGCCAAACCATATCCAAGAAACCGTGTTGGATCTCGTGCTTCCTTTCGCAAATCTGCTTTTGGGTCGGTGTTCCAATGTCTAGCTATGGGCACGCATGATGATCAGCACAATTCTTTTTCCCCGAATCCAATTCTCAAACCGGACAAAACTCCATATCCAGTAGAATTGCCAGGAAGAATCAGTGACGTTGCGGTCAAGTGTTCCCTCAATGGGATAGAAATTGGATGACTGGCGCGGTTGGTTTGTGGGTGTTGTCTCTCACCGCTGATTACGTTATGATGGCTGACGCGGGGGGTCAACCAAGGGGAGCGCCGGGGACGACGCTCAAAAGAAGAATGGAGATATGCAATATGTTTTTTGTTTGTTCAACTCTTGGTTTCAGTGAAGGTGTACTTGATTGACCATTGTAACTTGGCTGGGTGGGCTGGCCTTTGGGCCGCGCCTGTAGTCCCAAATCCTTCCGTATGTTGAGCATATATATATTCTACCTGGGTATTATATGATTTTTCATCCTCAAGGAAGCTTCAAGGGGCTACAATACGTTAGAAGGAACATAGACTCATTGGCAATTACTTCGACATTACTGATTTCGGTTGCCTACTGAGAAATCTCTCAGTGGGCACAAATCGTTCCGAACTTTCATCCGTTGTTGACATAATCTGGGAACCATGTGTATGCATATTGATAAGAGCATTAATATGGGTCATGTGTGAACTAATGAATTAATAAAACCTTTTTCCTCAAATTAGACAATAATGTTGCAAATGTCATCTATAAAAGCTTAAAGAAGACTGTGGAGTGCAGCGTTATTTAATGGTGAATACTCATAGAAAATACCTGATAGCCCAATAACCTCTGAAACATAACGTTAGCTGGAAAAAGGGTCCAAGGGAACTATAAATTACAAGAAACCTAGCAACTTCGCCTATAATTCACATTAATTGTCGTAAATTGGCCAGAACTCACCTGGTCGAAAATCGCGAGTCAACCCTGGTCATGGCAGCGGTTGGCAACTTATTAAAAAGGCAGCACCAATAATTTGGGTTCATTGAAAAGCATTGCGCTAAATCAATGTGCGACATTAAAGGCAGTACCACCACTCCCAACTTTAAGAGTTCCCCGTTTCTGTTCCCTTTCGTTTATTTAGACACGCAGCTGAACTACCTACCAAGAAGTATTAACATCTCAACATCTTGTAAGCTGTAATACATGCTTCATATTTTTTTGTGATCCACTGTCCAATCCCTGAAAGCAATTTTCCGCTGGTCGAATAGACGATCGAACCCGAGAGCCTTCGAGATAAGTCGTGGTAACACACCGTCTCGGTTTCTGCACGTGAGAAACGCTTCATCACGCACACCTAAGATGAGGTCGAACCTCTGTCCTAACACAACGAACAAAACTCACCCGCCTCCCTTATTTGGCAATCGTCGCTTCAAGGACTTCGCGTCTCAAGATGACGCCACAAAATGGCGCCCCCTCACTAATGGTAACACGGGTACGACCCTAACAACGGGCAGAAGCCCCAGCCTACCATTAAAATCCCCAATCACCCCTGTAGCGGGAAAACGTGCTATGCCTCGGCCTGACGATCCGAGAGCCAAAGCAGAAACCCGATTGGTCCAGGTGACCACAGAAACGAGAACCGCGCAGTACTAACAAATTTTCCTACCTTGAGAAATTAGCCAATGAAAGAGGAGGAAAAAACGGAATGGAGACGAAATACCCAAGGACAAATGTCAATAATACAGGCGTATAATTAGTAGGAAGGAAAGTGCATTCATCCTCATAGTATTCTTTAAGTGATATTTGGGAGCCAAACCCGATCGGAAGCTGGTGTCTAGAACTGGTCCTTCTTGTAAATCCTTCTAAATAAAGCTAAATGGAACAAAATAAGCATTTGGAAAAAAAATTTCCAGAGATCTAAAAAATAAAAGTAATTTGTTTGAATTCTCACATGCTTACGCTGAGAATAAAGATACCTCTTTTAGACTAATACAATCATAATTAAAAACAAAAGCAAATAATAAAGAGCTTAATTGCAGTCACCACCTATATTAAAATAAATATCTTTGGATGAACCTCGAATCTGAAATAATTTCTCAAACAAACGGTTATCGGTCGTTCACGTATTAATGAAGGATAATGGACCAGGAATAAAAAGCACAACCTTATTTAACAATTTGCTTTCAATGGAAAAAAAGGTCATCCGAGGTTAAAATAATCAATTATTGCTCAAAATGCATTAAAATCGTCAAAAAACTTACGATTTATAGAACAAGAAATTTGAAAAACCCTTATGGCACGAGACTAATCTTAGAGATCTTGATTTTGGTTCAAAGGTGGGTTCGGCTTCTCGACTGACTGGGACCTCCACTCAGAAGTGGACCGGTCTCTTTTTGAAGCATTCTTATGATCCACCGGGTCTTTGGACGATTCATTGCATGTGTCCAAAGGTAGAGAAATGGAGGAGCCAGTAGCAGCAGCACCAAAACCATGGGCCTCAATATGATGGCCACAATATGTGCAAGGCGATTTGACCCCAGGATGGGAAGCTGGTGACTCAGCGAGAGAAGCATTAGTAGGGGTCTTGGAAGTGGTGGCAAAGGGTGTTTTGACGGAGATGCTGAGAGGGGATGACGGCACAGTGGAGTTCCATGAATGGCGTTGCCGATGTCCATCAACCGACTTCAATGCATTTCGACCGAAATTGGTGGATTGATTTTCACCATTCTCCTTCATACTTTGTAAAAAATGCTCTTTCACAGAAGCATCGGGCGATTGCACCATTGTCTGGCGCATATCCACCTATTTTTAGGATAAAGTAAACATAGTAAATGAAATCAGAGTAGTATGGATCAATACATTCAGTAATCTAACATAACTGTAAGTTCTTCAGACGAGAAATCGTCATGTATCGAGTACGCGCAGCTGTGACAAGTATTAATAATCAAGGCATTTATTAAGCCGCTAAACCCAAACACACGGAAAAAGGAGATTAAATGGACCGCAGAAAATGGGACACGAACAGAGTAGGTAAAGCGTACGAATCACTAGACACTATTGGACTCAAAATAAAGAACATTAGTTTTGGTAAAACTAACCCACCTGGAAGAACTTTTCGAGGCGAACGGTGTACTCATGGAAGAGTTCAATGTTATTGTGATCGGCCCCATCAACCCAGAGGGGCTCAAGAGGATTTGGTAGACGTGCATACAATTCCTTTCCGTGATGCAAACCAATCACGTGATCATCTGTTCCGTGAATTACAAGGGTTGGCGATTGAACGTGCTCAACTTTGTCTATGCTAAAATACAATCAAAACATCATGAATGGTGCAGGCAGTGGAGCACATGCTGCCATATTCATGGTATGGCGACCAGCGGATCGGAGCCGAAAAGTGGTCGCCGCATCGAGAAAAATAAGACTACATAGGAGGATGGTAGTGAGTTCAAGTCATATCGATCAAAATTTGCACAAAATTCACCAACAGCGTTTACACAACAAGCATTGATGGGTTGTCCATTTGCCTATGACAGAAAGGTTCCGAAGGAAATTTATTTATCCAAAAAAGCAGCGGATGAATACTTAATATGGGATATTACATCACATCCCACTTGCGCAAATCAAGATGGGGGTTTTGCAACACAACCACTTTTATTTTTGACATTAGACAAATGATTCTGAAACTTAAGATCATGGCAGACAAAAACCTTTAAACCTTTAAGAGATGTGAACAGAGGCGCGTGTCAAGTTAGCAAGTTTTCATTACTTCCTGGATAAAATTCCTAGCTGATGCAAAAAAAATTCGATAACATTAGCAGTATTTTCATTTATTGGAAAGGAAAGTCAAAAACACTTTAGGTAGAGATCATGAGCTGATCACTTTTGGAGTTTTCTCCAAAGCAGTGCTTGTGGTACCAAGAGTATGACATTAAAACTTACTTTTGCACGAGTTGCCTCATGCAATCAATGTAGCGTGGTCGGTATAGCTATTTAACTCGCAAAATACCGATATGATGATTTGACCAACTAGACCCCAGGCGGTGGAGCTAGTCGCCGCAATTGGTTGCGTAGGAGACCTAAACTAGGGCTGGTACGAACAACCTCAGTAAATTCAATATGACAAACCACTTGCAACGATTTCGCACAGTGGATAGACTGGTTGGATGAGTTTCACCACGCGATTCACACTGACATCAGAAACTGAAGTCTCGTTACAGTCTACCTTCCACCTGCCTACTTTTGCAACGTACAGTTGGTCCACAACAATACACCCAGTATTACTTGTGTGCGAAAAAGACGAAAATGAAACCTCTCAGACCACCACGAATGTCCGGCACACATTCCTGGGTCGAATATTCCCATACAACCAGTAATACCTGTTCAAGTGTCCAGTGCCTCACTAGCGCTATCTATTGAAACCTCATAGAATCCGGTAGGCTAATCGATTAGCGCATATCTAGTGCAATCAATTAAACGGTGAGTTGGGAGGGGAACTTTGCGTGGGCAAATGACCACAATCAATCAACGGTACTGAGGCACAACGTCTGAGGCCAACAGTCCACAGAACACAAGCGCGAGTTTTCTCTCGGCATTATACCATTTCTTACAGAGTGCAGAAACATTCAGTTCTCAACAAAGCATTGGTAGCACACGATCGCGATACGATTCAACCTCTACCTTGGGAGCATACCTTGATTAGTTTAGCTATGAGAGTTTAATGCTTAGCCAAACAAGCATTCATTTCGAGGCATGCGATCGTTACCTAGCATTTAAAATAGTGAGTCGAATCAAAGACTGTAAAAATTTAAAAAGTTCTGCATATAACTTAAACGAAATCTCGCTTCTTTCAATAGCAATGATTCCCCAAAACTGTCCGAGTTTAAATACTTTATTTCAGGGGATAATTTTGAATAGGGCTAGGGCCAACAAATATATCTAATTTGAGGCTTCTAATAAAGCTACACTGAACAAAACTTTGCAATAGTACACTAGTTCACGAAAGTCTTATAAACCATACGGACGCAAGTCAACGTACACCTTTACTCGACAGCAAATATTCACTTTAATAATACCGCCATACAAAAACACCCAAGTGATTTAATAAGACCCTAATTTCAGAGCTCCAAAAACCCAACATTAGGGTGGAAGTGATCCTATGGCACGCAAATCTATGACTTCGCGAATTTAGGTAGGCTGAAATGAAACAATCAACAGATATCATCTTAGAAGTCACAATCTTGAATGGTTCACATTTTAAAGAACACATGAAGTGAGTTAACGCATTTTATCACATTATGCGAAACACAAGTTAACAAAAGTTCTGCCGACATTGCTTTTTAAATCATTTTTAAAGTACCGTTAAGGCAAATCGGAGATAAAGTAATGCGTTGTCAAAACTTAAATCAAATGCTTTACAAGTTCGACGCACTCAAGACCTCATGCATGAAAGCATTGACAAGCATAAATAGTACTCTTATCAATGGAAAATACAGGAGGACATATTCACAAATTGTGCATTAATTGAAGCAGAAGGGAAGAACATTGAATCCAGGACAGATCCACCTCACACGAAAACAGACTTCCTAGTACTCTTGATATGAGGAGTACGAATCAAAGCATTGTAGATAAGACTACATGGGATACGGTCAGTATGTTCGGGCCAAAACTCGGGACAAGAGCGAGTACTTTACCATTAGTTAATAATGTCACCCAATTTTGCACCTTTCAATGCATAAAATGGACTGATGGACAGAGAAAAATTAACCCACCAATGCTCGTGACCGAAATCTTAGTATGCATGTAGTATCGGAGTAATGCTTGCGTCTACGCAACAGCAAAGCACGAGATACTGCATGAAGCAGTGTGAATTCTCGGATTTTAGAATGAAATAAAGACCATTGGCCAAGATGCTCAAAGTACATAAATCAGTAATTGTTTGATACATCGTGCGAGGTTAAATCCATGGTTCAAAAGCAAAGTAGTTTAGTCTTGAAAATCATACCAAAGCTCTTTGAAAAGTACAACTCACTCAGAATATTAAAGGCAAGTGGTAAAAGGAAGTTCAAAGGTAAGACCAATATAAATATTGTCAGAAAATGAAGCTTGCCTGTTAAATGGGTCAAAGCAAAATCGACGAGTAGTTCCGGGACAAACGACTCGGAGACCAGACATCAAGGCCGAATGCAAGACAACACCAGCGACCTATAACAATATTTAAGCACTACCCACAAATTGAAATCCATTGAACGCGTGGGTTCGAAAAACTAACTACACCGTACAGAGTGGTTTACCAAAAAAAGCATATCTAACCATACACATACATCTGCATTAAAACGACACGATATTCTATTTAGACAATAAAAGAACGCTAAATATGAAGCTTTATTACCTAATGCCTATGCTCATAGCCCTGAGTGCATCAAAATGGGTATTCAATGTGGGAATTATGCAATAGAGGCAGAAAATAAACTTAATTAAGTGATATTGTCATATCGTAAAACATGGTTTGGATCGACTTATCGGAATAGCGCTTTGGACTGAAATCGACATCCTTGATTGAAGGATCACAAATACTCACCAAAAACTACTGAAAACGAGGCTTCGTATAAAAACTAGCAAACAATATCGAATAATTAGGGTGTGGGTGTCGAAGGATTTACCTAGCCAAGGAGGATGGTTCAAATTTATGACTAGATAATACATAAGCGAAAAAAATTAACTTGAAATTGCCTGAAAACAACAGTTGAGACTACAACCGCTTTCAAAATGTTTCTGATAATGAAATAAAGACAAAGGCAAGCTTGCAAATATTACCCTCACCAACTGAATATTCAAAAAAACTATTAGAATAAATCAAATTGCAAATACAAAGGGAGATTGCTAAGCCAAATATACCGCATAGTGGGTAGCCAACTCAACGGTAGGTGCGGTCCCAATACTCTGACCATAGAGAACAATACGATTTAGAGGGCATAGATATCGTTCCCTCAGTTCCACTAGAGCCGCCTCTCCATCGGCATAGAGGTTCGCCTCCAGCGTTTGTCCTGTGCTTGCTCCATAACCTGAGTAGTCATATACCAGAACGTTCACTCCGAATCGTTGAGACAACGAAAACAGGAAACCAGCCATCTAAAAAGAGAAGCGACGTTAAACAATGCACCCAATCAAAGACAACTGCACCTTAGTGGGTTACAGGGAAGTGACATGTGAGGCAAATTTATGCTTTGTTTAGATTTCCGCGAAAATAAATGCTAGCCACAAATTACTAGCAATAAAAGGCGAAAGCACTTAACGTCTTAAGAAATAGTACCATGGAGCCCGAGTCAGAATGTTGTTACTTCAAGGCAATAAAAATAAGCAATTGATATACACAGGATTTACTTGACCGATATCAACAGCGTTCCCATGACTAAAAAGTATGGTAATACGGCTTGCTGGATCACTACCACTCGCAGATGTCGAAAGAGAGTGACGAGGCCCAGTTGCATCATAATGAATATAAAGACAAGCTATCCTCGATTTGCGCTTTGTCATCGTGTAAAATACCTACAAGAATAAGACTGAGAAGAGGGCCCAAAATCATTACCAAATGCTACGTGCCTTAAAATACCCACTTCCACAAATAAAACCACTTAACTTAGAATCTCTCCGCTGTGTTCGTCAAATAAAAGTTTCAATTAGTAGGTGCACAACCGAAGGATGAGACTTAGAGCAAACAATTAAACGAAACCAAAACAAAATGTCACCGAGACACCACTGAATAGAAAATACCTCCATTCGTGACTTAGCGTAATCGCTAATAAGGCCGACTTCTGGTTTAAAAATTATTTGCCACTCGCTTCCACCAGGTGATTGAACTATCGTGTAAGTTGGGATGGGAGGCAGGAACGCGAATTTTGCGACAATGTGGGACGGTCTAGGCGGACAGCAAAAAATATGGCAAATTTCTCCGAATAAACTGCCCATCGCGGAGAAATCCACTCTCGAAATACGAAGGCCCACGGGAGGTGAATATTATGGCTAAATGGAACAACACACCAAAACTCGGTCCTGATTGGAATAAACTCCATGCAACTTAACCAATTGAGAGACCGACATGGTTGCGTAAAATATAAGGCAATAATCTCCATAAAAGTAATCATTATGATGAGCAATATAGTTGAGCGTTCCTAAAATATCACATTAGGCTGATAAAGATAAACTGAAATAACACAATCAGGTCTTCTGCACTTATAAAGGGTATGTAAGGCGTTAAATAATTCTCATCAATAGAGGGTGTACAATCATTACTTGGAGTTGTAAGTATGGATCAAGATTACAAATGAGCGCATTTGCTGCGCCAAGGTTTCGAAAGCACTTACAATCCGGAGACACGATAAAGTGACTTGATAGGGTAAGACGATTCACAAGAAATGCACATTTTCACCATGTGACAGATAACGGTGCAAATTATCAAGAAAGTAACTGTAATACTTTGTTTGTTCGAACTGCCGGTTATGGTCACTTGGGTGGCCATATTGTAATAGCTGGTTGGCCATCCTCCGGGCCGTGCCAACAGCCCCCAAACCCTCTGCTTCCGGAATACATATTCTGCCCTAGTACTATGCCTTCTTTTACCTTAAAGGAAGTCTCGGGACGATTTCAGTTGTCAGAATGCAACAATAAAGACGCTCTTGTATCGTCCCGAGGCTCCCTTTAAGGAAAAAGAAGGCATAGTACTAGAGGAGAATATATATTCTGGAAACAGAGGGCATGGGGACTGTTGGCACGGCCCGGAGGCTGGCCAACCGGCTAGTACAATATGGCCAACTGGGTCCGCGAAACCGGCAGTTCGAACAAATAAAGTATTACAGCTCTAAATATTTGCCAATAATTTCTTTGATAGTGTAAGTGCGAAATAGGAATTATCAAGACTTTTTTGTTAAAAATAAAGCCTGCCATCAGTGCGCGTGAATTACGGTATCTGGTGCATCTGGATAGTATCGCTGCATCAATACGTGTAGCTCCCATTGCACGTGTGGTTAATTATAGCCTGCTTTGAAACCACTTTACAACCCTGAGTTATTTGATTTTCTAAGTTCCTAGCAAGCTAGCTAACTTGATCAAACCGATAAATATTGCCATGTTTGGATGATTAAGCAGACAAACAAGGTAAGCCTAACGTGATTGCATCGTTGTTTAAAACCACTGTATCATTTGAACGGACTTTGAGATCGCATATCTGCAAGCTGTCTGGTTTGGCGTGTCCTATTAGGTCGTTCAAATGAGTGATTGGGGTTTGGTTAAGTTTTTCTAGCGATTACGATGCGTCATTACAGATGCTGATGATAAACCCAATAATGTTACCAAGTCATGGGATGATGGAGATGAAGTCCCAGTACGTAGATTATTTTATGTTAACTTTTCCTAGGATTCGTGGGATGCAGACGAAAAGCCGCTCTGTAGAAAGCCCAAGTTATTCGCTCCGCCCAAAATGACCGCGAAGGAGAAAATCGCAATGAAGACTGAGAAGAAGAATAAGGTGGTTGCGGAGTTGCAGAGGAAGCAAAAAGACGATGAAACTAGACAGCTTACTGAACTGGAGCGTGAAGAACTAAGCAAACAGCAGGAGCGTCATCTTATAATGGATTCTTTTGGTGTTTCAGACGCCGTACCAGGACAGATGACTGAGCTAGATTTTAGTAAGGTATCAACTAAGCAGGACTTCATTGACTTGTCAAGCAAACTGGTCGAGAGGTTTAAAAAGCTCGAGGTAGCCTTTTTTTAGACATAATTTTAAGGCCTCTCCTCACTACTCGGACTTTGCTGAAGGTTTCATCCGGCAGATTTCACTTCAAAGTAATTTTACACTCTTCTTAACACTATTTTTAGTGGACCTGGATAACTTGAAGGAACTATCCTTATCAATCAATGCTCTGGTGACTGAAAAACAGAAGCTTACCAGGGTAAGTAGTTCTCATGGACTTTGTTCATTTAAATGAAGTGAATCAATCTAATGGTTCAAATGGGCCGCGCCTTCTGTCTTTTAGCTCATAGTGTGGCATATCGGTTTGCTTTCGCAACCCTAACATTTCTTACTCCATGACGAGCTCGTATTCTCCACATTTTTACATATAGAGTAAAACCAAAAAGAAGGGGGCGAGAACGAAGCTTATTGTGGAGCGGAGTATGAACGACTACGATTATGATGATGGAAACGGTGATGACTATGACGACTTTCTTTGATTGGCAACCTGACTAGCCCATGTATAGGAAGACAACAGAAATCTACCACTTCTTATGTCTTTACTTTCATTCCCAACTTTCCTTGGGTCCTAATGAGCAAAAGTCCAAGCTTCTCAAATATATTAAATAGTCGGGAAATATTGTACCATTGGTTGTTTTGACAGCGGTTCCGACTGAACGCTGGGGGATACAAAATCTAACTTTAAGTATTTAGAGAATGGTTGCAAGGTTTTGGTAGACAGGTGCAATAGTAGTTGAGCACACTTTCGCAGCTTTAATACTGAAAGGGTTGCCTATCCAGTCGATTTGTTGGAGTGAGAGCTGATATCCAGGGTCTTTTATCGTGATGAGCTGGTACCTGAGGCGACGTCGTAGTTACTATGGTGTGGTCCTGCATAATTGTGAACGGTGGTTCTCGCGCGCGTTTTTTCCTACGGTAGAGTGAGGCGGGTATAAGTGCATGAAATCTATGGTGATGGGGTGATTCGATTTCAAATAGGTCGGTATTGGTGCAAGTAAGTGTTCTGTTGGCTGGGTATTTGTTGGATAACTCAAGATAACGTAACCGATAGGCGTTGTTTACCGATGCAAAATTGGAACGTAGAGCAGCTACTAAAGTGCTATGCCTTCCAACTGGGGTATTGCCTTTTTTCATGCTACGAATGAAAATGTGCGGTGAAATTTGACTGCTCTCATGCAATCAGGGTAACGCAGGTGCAAAGGCATCAATATGCAGTTGCACTCGTGATAACGATTCCACTTTAGTGTTTATGAGGTCGTTTTCGCAGGGTCAGTCATTTCTAGGCCAGTTTTAATGATACCCTGTGTGACTAATGGAAGTCATTGGTAAAAGCGCCTAGTGGTGCGGCCTAGAGAATGGAGTAGAATGCACCGGCCCAATCGATGCCATAAATCTGATCGCAAAACGGTGGGAGAGAGGAGGCAATACATGTAATATTTTGTTTATTCGAACCTCCGGTTTCGGTCACTTGGGTGGACATATTGTACTAGCCGGTTGGCCGGCCTCCGGGCCGTGCCAACAGCTCCCAATCCATCTGTTTTCAGAATGTATATTTTGTCCAAGTACTATATCTTCGTTTACCTTAGAGGAAGTGAAAAGCAGACCCGATTTTATTGGATTTTATCCTGATCCACACCACTTGTCGCAAGCTTTAGCGGTGTGAAAGAAGTGCATGTGCTACGGATGGGAGAATCTCTTACATCTTATAACAGAAGGACTGGGACCGACGTCCATCTTCGGCACCTCTCTCGTCCTCGTTTTAAGCAAGGAAGCTATTAACAACTGAAGCGACACCAGCCGTGAACTCCAAGTCCAGTGGAACTGCCAAGAGGGATCAGCGACGTTGTTGTCAGGCGTCCTCCGTAAGCTCCCTCTCCTGTTATTGGGCAACTCGCCTCCCTTCGCCAAAATTCGTATCAACAGATGTAGGATGTGTAGGACACCATTCGATGGCATCGTTTTATGCTATGCACACTTGGATCGAGTGCATCCCGTTACCATGAGGCCCGATTGCCCCATTTGCTCAGAGTTCTACGATAACCTCGCGTTTCTTCCACGTCATCAAAAAGCCCGGAATCACAATATGTGTTGTGTGTGTCTCACCCATTCACAAACTTGGATTCGTACCCCCATCTTTCATAAGGACACATTATCGTGAGAGGAGGACCAAGGAATACGCATTTGCTGCACCGAGTGTTACTCGGAACTGATGGTACTGCAAGAACACATGCGCTCAAATCTCGATGACTGGCACGGTTAGCTCGTGGATGCTTCTCACAGCACTGATTCCGGTTTCGGTCACTTGGGTGGCCATATTGTACTAGCCGGTTGGCAGGCCTTCGGGCCGTGCCAACAGTCCCCAAGCCCTCTGTTTCCAGAATACATATTCTACCCTAGTACAATGCCTTTTACCTAAAAGGAAGTCTCAAGACGCTACATATATACCCGAAGTTCTCCAAGAGGTCCTTAAGGTTCAAGATTTTCAAAGCTTGAAGGCTACCCTGACCCAAACAGCTCTATTAACACCCGCCGTGCCATTTGAAGTAACGGAATCAATGTCTAACTACACTACTCGAACAGAAAAGCGAGCAGCAGTGAACTTTTTAGAGCTGCATTAAAACTAGTATCTTATAACTTTTTTTTAGGAAAAGTATACAATGTGTCATATGAATAGGAAAGAAATAAAGATGATAATACTGTACACCATTTTAAATGTTCTATTACGTAAGTAGTACTTCAGGACTTAATTTTTTGTTTGAGAAATTGAAGCGTTTTATTGCTCTGTCGGTCGCATTGTCTTCAAATTCTGTCCAGAGGTGCGTCCATCGGTGTCCATTTCCACCGAAGAAGCGGGATTGGGGGCCAGAAGGCTCACTTTTGAGGATCCGAACGCTCTCGAAGTTTTAAAGATGGAGTTCCGGTGATGCAATTGTCTTTTAAATTTCGATGTCTCGCACAGGCATTGAAGTGTAAAAGAATAACTGGGTAGCAGCCGAAGTAATTCGCAAACACATCTATTTAAACTTTTAAACTGAATACAATGTGAATTGGCTCAGAAAGGTAGTGCAGGTATAGTTGTCTCTAAACAATTATTCATTTTTAAGTTCATTCGTATTGTTCAGCAGACCATTAACCATGGTCACTTTGCGATTTACGCGCCCCGTCTGTGGGCTTTTATTCGTTTCTTGCCATCTGACTTTCCTCGTATGAGACGTCCGATTTGTTCTTGAAGTTTGAGTCGATGCCTCAGGTGTAAGCCCCGCAATACAGAAAAAAACTCAACTTTCTCCTAACAGTTAACACATTCGCAACAGTGAATACTCTGACCAAACAGGAAAAGTCTGATAGAAAAATACACTGTTTTGAAGTCAGGAATTGTAAAAACTAGAAGATAATACAGCAGGGATATGCTCTACGGCTCCATGCTGCCTGCGGCACCTATCTTTATACGCGTCGTCTTCAGTGTTCCCCTTATGGGTGGTCTCTGCATATGTCAGTTGTGGTGATCGTTCTCCCGTTAGTGCGCTAGACTTCTCCTCCATATCCTACCGGAGGTGTACCATTGTGCTGAACATTGGTTGGTTGAGTACGGGGTACGGTAGTTTTTTGTTAAGGCAATTTTCACCAGGCGGAATGTTTACTTGATCCAAGGAGAACAGAACTTGTAATGTGCTTCAGGTGACAAAATCGGTCCCCATAACTGTACTAGGTCTTCTCCTCAGTAGATATTGTTCTGTGTTTATCGCAAAATTTATTCTGGCTGACATACGGCACGCGTACTTCTTCCAATTGCAGTGTGTGCTTTGGGACATTGCGACTTGCTTCTTTTTCGATTGGTAACAAATTTCGGTTGGCAACCACTTTTTACCAAGTGTGGGAATCTTGGTCGATGAGATGTTGGTTGATATTTAGACTGTATGAAAGTAGGCAATGTTAAAGGCTTAAGTTTCTGTCATTCAAGCGTACACCCTTATTATACGTCTTGAGTGGTACAGTCAAAGTGCATTTGGTTCTTCCCACCTGTACATCAACTTGCAGATATCTAGGTGACGTGTGTGTCCTGGACATCCTGTATGTCATGTATGCTTCAGTAATAAGTCAGCTTTCGAATTCGGTGCCCTGATAGCTATGAACCGTTTTGGACACTCTGGATTGTTAAGTCCTTCGATTGACGAAAATTGAAACGGTGGTTCTAGGTCTTTTGTCTTCATGGATTCGGCCTCGGCTGCTTTTGTGAAGTAGTCTAGCAATCTGAATCTATCAATTTCCATTCTTAGTTGGCCATAGAGAATCATGATGCCAATAATAGTTCTTTTCTTCAAAGATTCTGTAGGTCTGGGTTGAAGCTGTGTATTCGCCTTGAGGTAAGCTCTTTGAACCAGCTGCAAGCAACGCAGGTCCAGCGAAATTCAGGTACGTCAGAGGTGAACGCAGGCCACCAGTGCTTGACACTTGATGCGTTTGTTATCCTCTTTTCACAACATGACCCAATTGCCAGTGAGCCTAGGACTATAAAGCGCTTAGGATACCCATCACCTTAGTACGACAAAACATCCTCTAAAAAATGGTTTTGACCAGACCTGCCATATTCGTCCAGGTGCTTTGCTCGGCAAGGGCGTTTCTTTCTCTGTTGGTTTATAAGAGGGTGCAGGGAACCATTCTTATAGAATAGCCATGTAAAGATTGATAAATTGCACAGTTCTCTCCTGGAATTTAGTGGATGCGCTGGAATCGGTGTGTAAGACAAGACGTCTGCGTAATATGTGCATAATCCTTTTTGTACTGCACTGCGACATCGTACTATTGCTGCTCCCCCCTACAAACGTGTGACCAAACTGTCTGTCTCCTTCATAGATCACCCTAGCTATTAGGTAATGTCTGAAATGTCTAACCATTGCAAAGGTGGAGAACAGTCCATATTGTATATAAATTGTCAGCCTTATTTATGTTGAGCTTAGTACTTAGTTAAGCGATGAAATGTTTCCCTCCTTCTTTGTCTGTTTGTGGGAGTACACAGACCGCGACTGCAGAACTGGCATCAGTAATTTGCATGAACCTTTATTACTCTTTCTCCTATTCAAAAATTTCAGTCTATTAACGCATCAGGCTTGCAAAATCAGTAGAAATTTTTGAAAAACACCTGTAGAATTCTGCTCAGCATGGAATACTGCGTATCTCCGCCTAATCAGTTGGCGCTGGTCTGATTCTTGCTTTTTACGGCCTTCGGTAAATGATATCCCATCTAAAGAGACAGCTTGTCTCAAAAGGTTGACCACGTATTACAGGAATCAGCAAATTTTGGGTTTGGATTCAAACCTAAGGAACGGCCCTATGGTCTTTGATATCTCTCACGACAAACGATCTAATCAGAGCAGTTCGACCTGTGCAGGGAGTCGAACAAGTAGATTGTGTGAGGTAGCATCATTATGCATTACGTTAATTGTTTAGTTTTCGGTATCAGTAAGGCCTCACTTAGTGCCACCCTCCATTATATCATGTTAGAAGCCTCATTCCCTTCCTTATGCCGAGAATACACTTTCCCTCCTAGTATTATGCTTTTATCAATCATCAGGGAAGTCTCAGTACGCTGTATCGGTGAAAACTGACTGCGAAACTTAGCTTAAAGGACAACTTTTCTTATTTCTACTGATGGGTCGTAAGTCTTAGAGTGACGAAAGAACTGTATGTACTGCGGATGGAATAATAACTGACGACACCTAACAGAAGGTTTAGAAATGGCGAATACCTTCAGCGTCTACCTTATTTTCGTGATCCGCAAGAAAGCTATCAGCTACTGGAGCCACACTAGTCGTGAACCATCTTAAAAGGTTCGTTATGGAGTCGTCTACCATGCCTGTATGAAGATCAATCATGTGAACAAGTGATACCTCCTCCACGGAGCGAGAAAAATTGACAAAATAGGATTAGACGCAAAGCCTTAACCTGACGAGACCATGTCAAATCCTTTCCGTTATTACACTACGTTGCGACTAGTGTTCCTACGGCTAACTATGGACCCACGTAATGACCAGCACATTCCTCCATTTCCCATTCCAGTTTCTTTACAGAACAAAACCCCAGATTTAGCAGAATCGCCAAGAGGGTTCAGTGACGTTACAGTAAGACACATCCTCAGCTGCATAGGAATTCGACGACTGCCACGATTGGTTTGTGAGTGTCTTGCCTTCAGCATTAATTTGCTGTGATGACCAAGAGAGCGCCGGAGACAACACTCAAGAGGAGATGAGCCATGTAATCGTCAATTGTCTGCTTAACTCGTGGTTTTGGTAATGAATCGATAAGGCACTTCGCCGTTGCGCCTCCTCAGGATGCGACGTTTGGATCATACCAGCAGCCCCAATCCCTTTTGTGAGTCGAAAACACGTGTTTTTCCCCGAGTGCCGTGTATTTTTTCATCCTCTTGGAAACGTTCGACTCTGCAGTGCATTTCGTTTGATGCATATTTATTAATAATTTTGCTTTTACGCAAAGTACGTTTTAAGGCTGTTAAACATATTCATTTTTTAAGCATTAAATTTCACTTAACTGTCTTTTAATAGGCTAATCTGTCCTTTGACATTATTTAGGCTTGACTCTTGGATTTTATTGGTCGATGGCGGCTGTTGCCAATGTTCGAGGTTCCGCCGTCAAGGCTCTTCAGAAGGAATTTAAGGAACTCGTCGAAACTCCAGTTGAAGGTTTTAAAGTTACCCTAGCTGACGAATCAAACCTGTTTGTTTGGGATGTAGCAATTTTCGGCCCTCCGCAGACTCTCTACGAAGGCGGTTATTTCAAGGTATTTGACGCTGTTTTTTGCCTAGCACTAGGCTCGTTTGTCCTTTCCTCCGGATTATCCCTATCATCCCCCCTCAATGCGCTTTATAAACCCTATGTTTCACCCGAACATTTTCGAGAATGGGAATGTCTGCATATCTATTCTGCACTCCCCCGGAGAAGATTTATTTAGTGACGAACATCCTTCTGAGCAATGGAATCCAACTCAAAATGTTAGGTATCTGGTGTATATTGCTGTTACTGCTAGAACGATACTCTTGAGTGTTATCTCTTTACTAAATGAACCTAATATTCACTCGGCTGCGCACGTGGATGCATCTGTTGCGTACAGAAAATGGATTGAATCAAAGGGGAACGAAAAGGCGTATGAGCAGCGAGTCAGGTAAATGTGAAAGCACTACCTTATGCTAATGTATGTGCTTGCTGTTCGAACCTTTAGTTTCTTGTGTCGTCAGTTTGAAGTTGTGGCGCCACCTGTGAAAGAACGTTGCTGGAGCCGGGGTTTATTGTGTCTTTCATAAATATGGATGCCTTTTTACTTGTTAGCTTTCTGTGTGTAGTTGTAGCGTTTCGTATTAGGGCATTTTCTTGGCTTAATTTGTTTTGATAATTTGTAGTGATTCCCTGCCGCTTGACCCAGATTTATGAGCAGATATGTCAGTTTGATATTTCGTCTTGATATTTTGAATATCCTTCGAGTGAGTTTTCCATCCTCTCTTTGAAATCGCCTACGGTACTTGGCTAAAAGTGTTTTTTCACTGAAATTTCACATCCGCATGTTCTGCTGTATACTTGCCATGAGTGATTCTATTAGCCGTGTAATTTTAGGGAGCTCGTAGAACGTACGAAGCTTGATGCAAAGTGGGATGGGGTGATCGTACCCACCACCCTCGAAGAATATTGCTTCGCTTCTCGGCAGCAACAATCTGCGGCAAAGTCACGACAAGAAAGCGAAGAGGCGATGGTTCTGGACGAAGATGACTACTGCTTCTGTGGCGATGATGATGAGGATTTGGACGAATTCGATGAAATTTACGGAGAGGCAAAGAATCTCGATGAAGTTGTCGAGTGCGACGATAAGATAGTCGCTTGTCACCGTGTATCTGACAAATCCCTCCCGTCGAAAAGTGGTATTCCTAGCCCTTCTGTTAAATCCTCGGTGGAACCGAATTCGCCCTCCACATCTTTTAAAAGCTAAGTGCTTGAACGAAAAGCTGTGATATTATACCCGAATTCAAGGTATAACTTTTCATGGTGAGGTTGTGTGTGTACATAGCTTGATAATTCCGTTCGCCCACGTGCGGTTGTGATTCCTGCACGTGTTTAATCGGCTATCCCACTGTAATCTGAAGGTCTGAGCGTGCCAATAAATGGGTTAACGTAGCGCTTTGTTTTGGCGGTGACAGGGTGGCTGTGGGTGCGCACACTACACTATGTGATCTTCGTCTTAGGTGTGCACGGGTGTTGGGGTGACGCATGCTGGCAAACTCGGCGGGGGTGCCTTAGCGGTGGGCCTTGAGTTTCAAGCACGTTGCGCCAGCACTTGGAGGAGGCACCGCTCCGGCCGTTAAAGTGGTCTTGCTGTGTAATCGCTTAACCTGTTATAGTAGTTTGAAACATTACAGGAGTTGGCTGAAGATTCCTGGGAGTTTTTTATGACGACATTAAGGCTATTTTAACGACGCCGAAATTCAACTGTAATGCTGGATTGAACGTTGTTCTCTTTGGTGAATCACTTCATGTTCCAACCATTTTTAAGTTTTCGGAATGTGAATCCGCTCAATTACTCCCGTAGGTAGCGAGTACTTTAAAAGTAATCTTGGTAACTGATAAACACTCAAATCAAGGCTTCATAATTTTAATTGACAAACTCATACTTCGAACTGAGGGTGTTTCTTCTACATGTCGGTACTCGTGTCGCAAAGGCCACAACAGCAGTGTTAAATATTATCAAAGGCATCATGAAGTAGAAGGACCCCATGACGACTCTTGCGTTTGTTCCAGACAACGCCTTTAATCAAGCTACCTAGAAGTTGAATTGTTCGAAGTTCTTGGTGGTGACAGTTGTGCATGCTTCCACTATTTGGACACTTGTGTCGATCCCCTAGTGCAATGTTGAATTGTGTAAAATTCCGAGTTTCATTATCGAAAAACGCCCCCATCTTGGTCCACCTTTCAGCCGTTCTCTGCCGTTCAAAAATGGAACGCAGCCTGAATACTCGGTGCGTACGAATTTGCCGAGTCCGTGGACGGTTGTGACCAACTTTATTCCCTGCTCCAATAGAGGGATTTGCCTCATGCATTACCATGGTGGATTATGCGTTCGACTGTCAGGGTGCTTAGAAAGACGGCTAGGAATCACCACGGCCTGAATCATTACTGACGCAGTCGTCTTTACGGTTTTCTTGGGAACAATTGTGCCATTCAAATCATCGTACCGTATACATGTACGAACAGATATCCACAGGTTCGAGTCTTGTGTCTTAGTTCACAGGATCCTTATTTAGTCATCAAGTTTATGCAACCAAACTCTGTTTCTTGCCCTTCCGGTTAGGGGTGTCTGACCTGGACCTGCTCATTTACGGCGCCTATCGTCTGCTGGAAGCTAAGATACACAGTAACACGCCTACACACACATCTTTGTAAAAGGTGAAATCCCGATCTAACCTATGTTGCTGTGTTTTTATCTGTAGAGACATTGCGCGAGGCTGTAACAAGCTTCTATTGCAATAATTTTTTCTTTCATCGCCCCGTTCTCATACACCAGCACTAAAGATGAAGTGATTACAACAAAGAAGGGGCATTTAAACAAACACTCGGGTAAGTAGTTTAGAGAAAACAGGAGAGACTATCGTACCCACAACCTTTGGCAACGTCAACTAAAATCTTTAATATATGTCGGACTAGTATATTTAAAACGTCCTGATGGCGTAAGAAGACCAATTCTTTTTAAAACAAGCACTCTCATTTTGCTATTTGAGTTTATTGATCAAACAGCTAAGTAAACTACTGGATACTATGCGCTCCAACAAGCAGTAGTTATATCCACAGGGAGAGTAGACAGCCTCTGAGCACAGCTTAGCCACTTTGCCGACACGGAGGGGAAAGAACTTCGGGAGCTGCTGATAAAAAAGCGCAATCATGCTCATGGAAAGGTGTCAAGCTGGAAAGCACAAATAGTGTGAAATAAGAGATAGACATCGACGAAGCTAGACTGACCAGGCAGCCACTCAGACGCATATCAACCCCTCTGCTAGAGGGAGCAAACCGGCCGGCAGACGGGGTCACTGAAGTCACCATGGGTCTCACTGGTTACTCTAGTAGAATGCACCAACGTCCAAGGCTGTGGATCAGCGTTGAGAAGCTGAAAGAAGTAGCAAAGAAGGTGTAGCGCCCCAAGACTTCCAGAGGATGGAAAATACACGGCACTCGGGGAAAAACACGTGTTTTCGACTCACAAAAGGGATTGGGGCTGCTGGTATGATCCAAACGTCGCATCCTGAGGAGGCGCAACGGCGAAGTGCCTTATCGATTCATTACCAAAACCACGAGTTAAGCAGACAATTGACGATTACATGGCTCATCTCCTCTTGAGTGTTGTCTCCGGCGCTCTCTTGGTCATCACAGCAAATTAATGCTGAAGGCAAGACACTCACAAACCAATCGTGGCAGTCGTCGAATTCCTATGCAGCTGAGGATGTGTCTTACTGTAACGTCACTGAACCCTCTTGGCGATTCTGCTAAATCTGGGGTTTTGTTCTGTAAAGAAACTGGAATGGGAAATGGAGGAATGTGCTGGTCATTACGTGGGTCCATAGTTAGCCGTAGGAACACTAGTCTTAACGTAAAGTAGGATAAAATTGCACAGGATTTAGGATAGGGACTGCTAGCTTTTAAAGTATCGACTTTGAGTAAATTATCTTTTAAAAATTGGGGAAGCGCTTAAGTGATGAGGAAATCGAACACCTCTGCAAGTATCGACTGTTTGTCTTACAAAAAAGGATCGTTTTGTAATCCAGGGCAAACACTCTTCGATAGAAACAGGATCGAAGAAATGGGATGTTAAAGAATACCTATTATGTTGGTTAGAAACAAGTGTCTAGGGCCATAGTATATCTAAACAGCGATCGATTTCAAAGATTGCAAGATTAATAGCTAAATTATGCATACCACCAACAATTAAGCAAGGGCTAGGCGAAGATAAAATGGGCGCCGCGAAGGGTAAGCAAAACACGGGTATGTTAATTTTCAAATATTCGGTTATTAGGATGAAAAGGGCGAGAAAAAATTTACTCGTGGCAGATACTCTTTCACGTGAATTGAATTCACAAAAACGTTTTTTAACGAGGATACGTCAATGGCACCTTTAACTGCAATCAACTCTTATTCACACTTTTTCAATCCGTCACTGCAACAAACCAAACAAGGTGTTAAATCAGCCAGTCCTCTAAGCAGACGTCACTTTTTTACTGTGATACGTCAAAAACGCTCTTGCCCGCACCCCACAATTGTCCAAATTTGTCCTCTGTCACTACAATACATTCAGCAAGGTGTCAAAACAATCAGTCATCACAGTGGTTGTTACATTTTCACACTGAAATGTCAGTGTCACTCATGCCTGCGTCCTACGCGGTTCCGTACTTTACCACCCCGTAAATGCAATGCACTGAGCAAGGTATCAAAGTAATCAGTCGTCTCGTCGGACGTTTTTTCGCACCGACATGTTGTTGATAATATTGCCTGCATTCTACAGTTTTTCACACATTAGCACTCTATCAATGCAATTTACTTAACAGGGTGTCGAAACAATCAGTCAGCTCACTAGACGTCTCTCCACACTGATATGTAAATGACACCTTTTTAAATACTTTGTTTGTTCGAGCTGCCAGTCTCGGACCTGGGTGGCCATATTGTACTAGTCGGTTGGCAGGCCTTCAGGCCGTACCAGCAGCCCCCACTCCCTCTGTTTTCAGAATATATATTCTGTCCAAGTACTATGCCTTCTTTTACCTTAACAAAAGTCTCAAAACGCTGCGCTCTTAACTGCATTCTACACTTATTCACACTTTTCTACTTAGTCACTGCAGTGCACTTGGCTTGATAGAATTCGATTAAAGTAAACAAAAATAATTTAACTTTTACTACTTCAACTGCAGCTGCATGATCTTTCTCGCTTTAATAAGGCAAAATTTTGTAATGCCTACTTCAACTGCAACCACATGATCAAAATCGATTAAATAAGGCAATATTAGTCTCTCTCTTTATACTTAAATTGGACTCGAAAATAGGAAAAGCTTTCCATTCTACAAACTCTAACTGCAGTCACATAATCAAAGTCAATTCAATAAGGCAAAGTCCTCTTCCCTCTCTTTACTTCAACTGCAGCCACATGATCGAAATCTATTTAATAGGGCGAAATTGTCCTCACTCTCTCTACTTCAACTTTAGTCACATGCTCAGATTCGATACAATAAGGATAAATTCGCCTCTCCCTAACAACTTTATTTGCATTCACAAAAATTTCAGTTCAGCAACGCCAAATTCTGCTCTCACTCCCTACTTGAAATGCGGTCATATCATCAATTTCAAAACAATTAGGCGAAATTTGCCTTTTTCTTTCAACACCAACTGCAGCCATATTATGAAAATCGATTAAAATATTGGAAATGCTCCCCTCTCTCTCTCTCTACTTCAACTGCAGCCGCAATATCAATATCGATTCAATAAGAGGAAATTTTCCTCACACTCCCTAATTAAATTTCAGTCACTTGATCAACTTTTATTCAACAAGACGAAGTTCTCCTACCTCCTTCAGCTTTAACTGCAGTGATTTGATCAAAATCGATTAAATATGGCGAAATTTCCCTTCCTCTTTCTGCTTCAACTGCAGCCTAACCTTAACTGCAGCCATACGATACCTCCTCTCTGTTTCTACTTCAACTGCAGTCACATAATCAAAATCAATTCATTAGGGCGAAATTTGCCCCTCGTTTTATTCTTCATCTGAATTATTATCATACATGATACATGCTGATACATGAGCAAACTCAATTTAATATGGCGTAAGTCTTCTTCTCTCTACTTCACCCGCAGCCACATGATCAAACTCGAATCGAAAAGGCGAAAATCTACTCTCTCTTCACTTAAACTGCATTCACATGATCAACATCTTTTTCATTACACCCAAATTCTAGTCTCTCTCTCCACCCTCACTCCAGTCACATGATCAATTTTGCCAAATACTGCGCTGAACATGGTTAAGATCGACCTAACATAGCTGAAATCTCCTCTCTCTCTACTTCCTCTGCAATCACACGGTTAAAATTCTCTCTCTAATTCCTCTACAGTCACCTGATGAAAGTCGATTCAATCTTGCATTAATCAGTCAACCCAACATCAACCTCATAATGAATATCGATCCAATCAGGCAACATTCTCATATCCCTTACTTGAAATAAAGTCACATGATGAGCGAACCAAACACGTAACACCCTTCTCTCACTCCACTTCTATTTCAGTCTCATTGGGAAAATCGATTCAATCTTGCAACATTTACTCTCCTGCATTTTAGCTGAAGTCGCATAAATAAAATCAATAAAATCCATTCAATGATACATGTTCCTTCTCTCCCTCCACTTAATTTATAGTCACATTATGAAAATCGGTCCAAACATGCAACAATTTCATCTCTCAAGTCCTCAAATTCAATCGCATGATGAAAATCGATTCCATAACGCATCATTTAAAACTCACTCCACTTCAATTGCAGTCTCATAGTGAAATTCGCTCTAATTACGCGACATTTCTTCTACCTCCAATTCAACTGCATTCATTTAATTATTGCTGACACAATCACATAAAATTCACCTCTCCCTACACTACAAGAAAAATTCATTTAATCCGCTTAATTATTCAACTGCATAAACAAAAACGAAACAATTACCCATCCCTATTTTTTCCTTTCAATGAAACTGCAGTCTCATGATGAATATGGCTTTCGTCTCGCAACATTAATCTCTACTAATTTAACAGCAGGCACGTCATGGAGATAAACTCAACCGTGCAACATTCTCATATTTATCCACACAATAAAAATCTATCCAAACACGCAATACTCTCATTTCCCAGCCAGTAGTGGTGAAGTAAGGGTGGATAATTTGCTCGACAAGCATCGATGTTACTTAGGTGACTGCAGTAGTGGTGGAGAAAGAGTAAAATTTTGCATGAGGCATTGTTACAACTTAGGTGAATTCAGTGTGAGCGATTGCAAAGTGAGTTTTTAATACTGGTTAACAGGCATCGATATGACCTCAAAAGAGTTGGTGGTAGTGGTGGTGGTAGAGTGAATGTAAACTACTACTTAGTGACTCGGGTGGTCGCAGCTGTAAGCTGTGTGCAAATTTTACTTGCTGGGCCTTGTAGAACATAGTGTCTTTGGTGGTCGTAGAGGTGAATTGAGGGTACAAAATTTGCTTGTTAGGACTTAACAAAACTTAGCGACTTTAGTGGTCGTTGACTTAGGTTAAGCGGGTAAATTTTGCTAGTCCGTTTGTATAGAACTTGGTTACCTCAGTGTTCTTAGTAGCAAATTCAGTATGCAAAATTTTGCTTGCCAGGCCTTTATGAGATGCACTGACTTGGTCTTCGTTTTGCGTGATATGCAGATTATGTTTGGTAAGCATTAATACAACTTAGCGGCTTTGGTGGTTAGGAAATTGGTTTGAGTGCAACTCAGTGACTTCAGTAGTCGTCAAGATGGAATGAGTGTGTTAATTTTGCTGGCAGGCAACCGTACGACTTAGTGACCTCAGTGGTCGTAATGGTGGATTGTACGCAAAACCTGCCCAAAAGACCCTTTTAAGAAGCAGAGTTTATAAAGGTTGGAATGGAAAGTTCATTGTGACAAAATCAAACGCAGATATTCCGTTAACAAAGCTGTGGATTGAGTGGACAAATATTAAAGGCAAGATATAAGGGAAAAATAAAAAAAAATTAGTGAAGGTGAAAGAGAATTCTGTGAAAAGTGATCTGTCAAAAACACTAAAAAGTGGATTGATTAACAGATATAAAAAAGCAAATATTAAAATTAAAGGCATCAAAAAAAACCAAAAACAGAGAAGTGGCAATGCCAGGAAGTCAAAAATAAGAAGACGTCTAAATGATATGGCAGGTGATATCAACAAGGCAACACAAGTCGCAGAGGCACTCACTTGTCAATGTGAGGAGGAGAGGTCATGTCACATGAATCAATGACTAAAAAGGCGAGAGGAACTGGGCAAGATATGCCGCAGAGGCACTCAATTGTAAATGTGAGGATGTGAGATCATGTCACACGCCTGAAAGACAGACAGCATGACAGCTTGACAAGTGAGTGACACTCTGATATGTG
>MIEF01000685.1:0-22156 GCA_001870725.1 Taenia solium
GCGGAGCATCGATGAGGAGGGGTGGTGCGAGGTGGGTGGTGGCGGTCTGGTGCTAAATTGATCTACCCTGATGAATAAAATTTCAGTTTAGCCTGAAGTACTTCTGGTTACTCATTTCCTGTTTATTAAAGACCCTTATGAAAACGGGGAGACCTCTGATTTTAATTTGATCAGACCTCCTGGCAATCACCGCTACAATTTTCTCAACCTTACCCTCCAGCTCTGCATAGCCGCGTCAATTATTTCCACACTTATGAATATGTCCTTCGTACCTGTGCTAAATCATACTACTAAACTAATGACCATGGGGTCATTAACTGGTGGTGGGGTTTAACTTCACTTAGGGGCTAAAAATAACCCAGTAGTGGAATAGCCATGAGTGATGGCACCTTCTGTCGCGTGTGTGAAGAGCGTTGGCGACCGGATAATTGATATGTCCCACCCCAAACTCCCTTTGTGTTGGTAATTAACTAAGTGGTGATGAGGACACACACCCCTGTCCGATGGGATGGCAACCTTGGCTTTATAATGATAGGCACTGTCGGAGACATTCTCTGTCAGAATTGCTGATATATAGGTACGGAATTTTTTTTTCTTCTCTGCTATTTGTCGGCATTTCAGCCTCTAAGGCTGTCTGGCAATACAACTTTTATGGTGTGAACACCACTGACGTTAATATTTCTGACCGCGGATTTATTGAGGCGCGTGACGACTTCGTAGGTGGTCCGTCACCACTTTCTCCTTCCCCTTTCTCGACCTTTTTGACCTCCAGTCGTTTAAAGTGTCTGTTTTTAATGACTTGGGTCAAGTGGCTGTTGGATCATACTACTTACAAAGTGACAAACTGCAATTGAGATTGGAAAGCACCCAAATTCACACAAATTGGACCAAAAAAATCACTCCTGCTTCAAGATGGAAGATGTCCCGAAATGGAACAAATTTAGCTGGAATATTATTCCATCTGTAGCGCCTGGCTACTTCTCTGAAGAAGAATGAAGGTATAATACTCGGAAGAGAATATGAATTGCAAAACTACTGAAGGGCCTGTTGGAGTTACTGTTTTGGCTCAGAGGTATCTAAGTTATCCGTAACCAAAACCTTGCTGGAAATTTCTACTTACATTAATGAATTACTGTGAAATGATTTAAAATAAACTAATGTAAATCCGTCACTGGTGACCTCTTTACACTTCCGTTTGCCTTCGAGGGGGTTGATTTGAACCCTAGGGGATGGACAGTTGAACTTTGGGTGGCCAGGCGGTCAACCCTTTTCCCACTTTTCATCCTCCCAGTTTATAGGTCAAAAACCGACCCGTTTCCCCCCTATCACCATAGCGACTCGATCTACAGCCATCCAGCTTGAGGTTAGGTAAATGGTTATTTAAGAAGTTGATTGAAAAGTTTTGTCAGACGGTCTCTCAGATCGTCGAATTCATCAGGAGTGATTTTATCACAGAAAATCAAGCGCTACACCGGAGTTTGGCAGTGCCGAAGTCCTCCCTGCTATGGAGTGCATTGAGGTGGTGGAACTTGCCTTTTGGTATGAATAAAAGGGTTGGAGGAATAGCAGTGTAAATGACAACTTGAATGACATTCTACTGAGATTCCAACCCAAACCTGAGGTGGTTGGAGGGCCTATGTCATTAAATGTCTGGAGTACACAGCCTTCCGGTGGTTACTTTTCGGCTTCGCTACTCATCCGAAGTCTAGAAACGAGAAATGGAGGAAGAGATTTAGCTCCAGCTTCAGAGATGTACCGTCAATTCTGATAGATCCAGGCCTTCGTCCTAGCCACTCCTGGTGGATCAAATATGAGGACCTGCTTAAGGTTGGATATCCATTCCTTTCCGCCAATGCGCCCTCATTTCAGGGCGATCAAGCACTGTGTAAGCTTTCTATAGTGCAAAAGTACAGGATGAGTATCTCCTTTCTTCACGTAGACAACTCTAAAAGTGACCTTTCGAGATCACTTGAATCTGGTTGCTAATTATATCGTAACAAACATGGTCTCATGTCATTTCTGTGAATGGCTCATCAGTCATACACTGAAGTTCTTACCATTCTACAACACTTGAAGCTTGAGGATCCGATCACTTTTTTTAAAATGACCTCTGTAAGAGAGCTCGGTGGCTTTAAAAATCGAAAGAACCTCCGAGAGCGGCAAATATCTGACATTTTAAAAGATAAAAGCTTAAGCTGAAATCGGTCAGAATCCTTAAGTGGGCTTCCTCAAAGACCTCGAGGGTCCAATCCGTCACTTTGTAGGTGATTAGCCCAACCATTCGTACTTGCTGGAGTAGAACTAAAAAATGCAGCTCCACACAGAGTCGCACGCACCGAACTGATTGATGTTGGTGTGGGTATACCGAATGGCAAAGCAACCAGTCTACAGAGGAAGAGAAAAAAATCGGCTCTCCTCGTCGTCCACGTGTGCTCTCTCCCCCTCCCCTCCAGCGAGGTCTAAAAGACGCCGCGACACGCAGAACAGAACGAAAAAAAGCACCGAAAACGCGCTCACATCTAAGCTCTCATAGCAGCACCGGGGCAAGCAGAGAAGGAATGGGAGCATTTTTTGCTCAGAATTCTTTTAAAGGAGATAAACGGGTCGGACGGTGGATTTAATCATTTTACACTAGAGCAGCTTTGGTCTAAGCGGTAATGCGAGCTTTTCCAACATCAGATGAGCAAGCTAACGATAGATACAGTTACCTTTCAACTCTTTCTTGCAGTGGATGTAAAGCTATATGGAGACATTAGCTTACCTAATGGAGTTTTTGTGGGAAAGTGGATGGTATCTCATTGCAACTCTTCCCATGAATTGTTTAGCACTACAGCTCTCATCAGCCCTTGTCCTCTTTGGATAAGAAACGCTTTCTTTTTCGAATTCCTTTACCTACATTATTTCCTCCGCTTGGTTGATTTGAAGTGATGAGGCAAAATCTGGCTGTGTAGTATTTGCCCTTCGAAGTAAACAACTTTCACTTCTATCTCACTCTGTGTTCCCACGAGTTAATTCCACTTCGTCAAAAGTAGCAGAATGATTTATGAATGCTAGAGCCAAGTGAATGTGAAAGTAGGCCTTGTTTGACCAATTTTACAAGCTTTCTTAAATACCTCTCCGTACACAATCGTTTGACCTTTAGGGAGCCAGCGACCCCACATGCAGCCGATCACAAACTTTCTTGGCATAGCCCTGTAGAGGTGAAAGGTTGCGCCACTAAATTTATTTCTCATTCTGTTTGTAGGTGGACTTTGTCCCCTTTGGTCTAGCAACCATCTTGGTTGCCACGATCTTTAAAGTTTGATGTAAATGTTGACTAGTTGATGCAATGCGCAATACCTTCCTATCTCCTATATCAGATTATTTCAACTGACGGTGGGTTTCAGAAGAGGGGAGAAGAGCGAAGACATGGCTAACGCATTCGAAAAGTGTCTACACATTGGAACTAGCCGCTGGACCTGGCCGTTTGATAGATTGCTCAAAGCCGCCTTTTCGCCAGATGCTACGCTTTGTCAGTTCTTCTGCTGTCATCAAGAAAAGATGATTTGTTTTGGCTAATCAAGAATAGCAGGTGGTGGAGATTTCAACTACCAGTCTTGTAAGCCTCTTCCGTTGCTTGACCGTTTGAGTCACCCTCCTGTACTCAATCTTCTGCTTCAACCTACTTCTGTTGGGAAGTTAAACTATCCCTAGCAGACCAAGTCTAAAGCTTGGTCTCATCAACGTAGCTGTCAGGCGCCAACTGTTATTATCTATAAAGCTTATTCCGGGGCTTTTATAATTATGCGTTTGGCCCACCTACGATGGAATGGCTGTGCCGTTAATGAGGAGACGTAAATCGAGTCTGTGATAAGGCATTTCCCATAGCAAGTGTATGCCTTGCAGGAAGCAAGTAAAGTCTTCCGCCATCCCGCCTCTCTTACATTCCCTTTCTAGTACCAGTTAATGAAGCATCGATTCTTGACACGATGACATTAAAGAGGGACAAGGTGAGGGATAGCTGATTTGAATTAGTGACGGCTGCGTTGACAACTAAGCCGGTCCACCAACTGTCGGGGCGAGGGAAAAGGGGGATTGAAAGTGAATTGATTGTCACAGGTGTGGGTAGGTGACACATCTTTCAGGTGTCTTCGGCATAGCCACATTGACTGTTAAAAGGGCCTTCTGCTCACAAAATTTATCAATTAAGATATCCCTCCTCTCTACACTTTGTCCACACTAATGCGTTTGCCTCCCCTTTTCTTTTTCCGAATTATTAAACACTGGGTTTCCTTGAATAGTGTCACCAATATTCTTCCATTTCTAAAGAAACAATTTTTTGGGTTGATAAGTTGCATCAAAGATTTTGTGACCTTTGAACTAATCCGAGGGTCATAATAAGATTGAGGTTTTAAGCGTCTACAAAGCTTAGCATTACAGGCAAGTTTGCTTGAGAGGCATGAAATTGACATCAAGCCAGAGAAATGTTTATTTTTACTTAAAAGTACATCAAAACATTTTTTTCTTTCACTTTAAATCCATGTCATTCAAAACACAGCCTCCGCGTCTAGACACTCCGCTTACACCACCCCATTCAAATCGGACACTGGCACAGGGACTTTTTCCTGTCCACACAAAGGAAATCAAGCCACCGCCTGTTTATAGAAGAGTGTTCCCTAGATTATAAGCGGAATTAACCACCACCACCACCACGACAACCATCCCACCCTCCTCGTTCTTCCCCTTCCCCGCTTTGGGATGCTTTTTTTCCAAGTCTGGGAAGCCGCACAAATGCGGTACCTTTCACACTCAACAACGATGGAGACAAGATCACAAATGACAAGGAAGCAGGTAGAAATGTCATAGATCCGAGTGTCAGAGGGAATAAAAGTTCTAAGTTGAAACTGAAGTGCTAAGTCTAGAATTTCTAGGTAGAGCTAGAGTCTGACAAGCCAGCTCGGAAAGTACCTCAGAAAGGAAGTGTGGTACTTGGTGAGGGTGTACCAAAATTTCTTCAGTTTTCAATGATCACGCAGCTGAGGGCGTGTAGAGGGCATGATTTTCCATCCCTAAGAGTTATATCGCTAAAGTTTTACCACATAGGAGAAGAAAAGACCATCATAGCTCAATAGAAGTACCCACTGTTATTGCATAACTAATTGGTGCAGGACAGCTCAGCGATACGTCAGTTGATGAGGCCCCATCACCCTCTTCCATTCCACTTCACCTTCACTTTTAGGCGTTTCAGCATCTAAGCGCTTTATGCACACCTTCAATCCGGCAATTATGGTAGCGAGGAGCATCGAACTGCAGCAGCTATTCACCGTTGTGTGAAGAACACCCACCATGTCAACCGGACACGCACCCGCTTACCTACATAAATCCAGTAAGGGTGCAGATTTTATGTCATACCAGCCACGACTACTGACGTACACGATGACGACAACGTGGTGAACGTGGAGGACAAGGCGAGTGAAGGGGCGGGGAGAATGCGGAGGGGCAAAAAGTGCCACACCAGTGTTCGAGTTCAGTCGGGCGTTTGAAGTGGCGAGTGCGCAGTTTTTGCCACGTTGTTTAGTGGTACGGCATAGCAAAAAAAAAAGGACTGGGACTGATTTGTGCTTTAGTTAGGATGGTGTAGAATGGCGGTGGTGGTGGTGGTGGTGATGAAATAGCATGGCGTGGGGTGGAGTGAAATGGGACGGTGGCGTCCCTTTCATCCGAAATGTGCTTAGTGATCTAGTGGATTAAATGGATGATTTAGAGTGAAAGGACCACTTCAAAGCGGTAGTGGATCATGACAAAGTGGGAAATGAGGTGCCGCGGGGCTTATACAAATTCCTTTCCGTAGTCCCGAGCTAGTGCCCAACCACGAGGGCACTGCCAGATTATATTGTACCACTCACATCCCCAAGATGTGTAAAATAACAAAATCCACACCATTTTACCCTTAAACCTCATATTTCATTGCCACGGGTTGCTTTGCGAAAGCAATTCCGCCTCACAAGCATCAGTTGCCTGTTCGGCAATAAAATGGTTTGATTTAGGTACGGTAGTAAACGATTTTTATTTACCCCTTTCCAAAAGCATGCAACTTTTCGAGACTCCTGTGTCGTGTCTAGGCGAGATTGTTGCTCTCTCCACAGAATCCACCATACTAACGGTGCAGAAGCAAATATGCCATGACCTTCTTGGAAAAAAGGAAAAAAATTATCAGAGAGTGTTGAAGTGATAGACAGCAGTGACAGGATATGTGGACTAGCTATTAGTGGGTTCTACGTCCCGTGGAGGTGTCGGATGTGATTTGGTGGTTTTTCAAGTGACCGAAACCGGCAGTTCGAACAAACAAAGTATTACAGTGTTTCTGAGGATGACATATATGGCGGAGGCTGTAACTTTCATTCCTTCGCGGATCTATCTTCATCCAAGATTCACAGAGATCCACCATCAATCTCTCAGTCCTCGTATACCTTTGTAAAACAACAATCTAAGGGTAATAGCTAATAACTTCATTAAGCGATGCATTCATGTCAGTGCCAGTTGCACTGGCTAGATGCCACGGAAGGAAGGCGTCTACTGAAGATGGTTGGATCCGCGACGATGCAATCCCAAGGGGCCTGAAAAACCGTTCAACACTGATTTTAAAACCATTCCCCTAATAAACTACTTACATTACTGTTTTGGATGACGTATCGACGTAGTCGGCTAGACCACTAATTTGCGAAGCATTCCAACCACCACAATCGCTGCATAAAGCTCAGTTTGATCAAAACCAGTCCCAACATCTATCATGTCAACAGAAGCGCTTTGTCAGACGTAGTTGCTATGGTCTCTTCACCAACCAGCCAACCTGAAAGGGAGAGCGTCTCATCACTTGCTACACCAACATGAAACGGACAATGAATGCGCACATTGACGTCCGCATGGCCTGTCAACCGTCACTTTAGAGCCACACACAGAGAGAAGAAAAAGGGAAAGCCAATGAAGTGACAATAGAGAGGAAAGAGGAAGGGTGGATAAGTAATCATCACACCATGCAAAGGCCTTTTGACAAGCCGAAGTAAAAAAAAGTAAAAGAACGACCCTTTGTCTAACCCTCACTTACCCGGGTTGACGCACTTGAGGAGCCCTCTTCGCACTAGTTATTTAACTTAAAAGGCCGATGAACTACCCTGAATGAATGTTCGAGGTACACATCAATTCACCTTCGGGCTACATAATTAGATCAGGTACTGATAGCAGTGCTGTCCCATTGTTCGATCTTATCTTAAATCGAGAAGGCTGGTCAGGCGAAGACAAATTGCATTGTGACGATGGAAGGCTTGAGGAATAGTCAAGAATTAGTGGAGGGATCCGTGGTTTACCTCTTCCTGCTCCTCCTGCTGCTGCGGCTGCTCCTCCTCCTCCTCCTCATCCTCCTCCTCCTGTCGTTACCTATCTAGTAACAGGAGTTCACTAATCAGCGATTTTAAGCGGTCCAGTTCGGTGGAAGAGCAAGGAGAGCACTGTCGCCAAGGCAACCTAAATGGAGTCTTCTGTACGCTCCTCCTAAAATAAACTCCAATTTGTCAGATTTTTCAATGCCCTGAGATCCAACTTTGTATCACAATGCCCTAAACGTCTTCACTTTGTTTGGATACACTACTTTGGTGACCAGCAATCGGGTTGAAATGGCCTCACGGCCGAGGGGATGTCACGAAACCTGATCCCATGAGCCGCCTTAGCAATCCGCAAGCCTTCGCCATACTACCTGTGGTTCTCGGCTAAGGGATTCAAATTCGGTGCTGAGATCAAATAAAGAATTAAAATATTGCGCTTGTTCCACCTTTTTAGGTAATAAGCTAGCATTTTGGATAAGTCTTCCAGCTGGTAAGGTTGCATCTATCCTCTAACTCTCCCAAAAGGAGGAGGAAGAGAAGGAGGGAAAGAGGATAAACTAAAAGTTTCCCATAAAAAATTAAGCTTTCATACAAATCCAGTTCACCACAGTGTCACAATTCTTCCTCAAACCAGTCTCCTCTATCTAAGAATTGGTTACTGGCCGTGGATTGGGAAAACACAGCCCTGTAATTTCGGGAGAGTAGATCCGTCAAAGCAATTTGTACATCCGCCCTCCACTTTTACCCTCCACAAATAGTCTCCTCCCATTAGAGGTCCTACAAAGAATTCACAGAGCCAACTGCTTCCTAATTTCAAGTTACCAGGAAAGCTTTTACGTGGAGGTTAACGAAATCCCGACAATCGAGAGGGTAACATATTTATTATAGACCACCCAATTGGAAGGACTGACAAGATGCTTAACTCTACGACGATTCATTGCTAAGAAAGTTTAAACGACGTATTTCTCCTGGCCACTCTTAAAACCCTCACGTATCTTTACGTTCTGTCTACGATCTGGTCCATGCTTTTAATACCTGCGTTGTTAGGAAGGTAGAGTCATGTTAAAGGCGCCTTCTAAGCATCGTCGTTTTGATTCTTCGCAATAAATATTTTCAATCTGCAGATGAAATTATGGAAGGAAGGCTTCTATGCAGAGGGCTCACTGTTGACAGCTACTTCCAAGTGAAGTTTGGAGTTGCAATCGAGAACGGAGTGATCCTCCTATTGACCGATTTTTAACTGTTCATAGAGAGGTCTGAAGAATAGTCTGAGTGGATAGCAAGGTAGCAGTGTTGTGGGGGTGGTTTCGTTTCTGTACGGTTTGGTCTTCATGGAGGTAGCAAAACACCACCTCCCTCCATCTCCAGATACGTAACCTCAATAAGGGCTATCTGAAGTATATTATCAGGTATTTCCAAGCTTAGTATTTGAAGTCCTTTTTCAGTGGCAAGGGACAGTTCGCTTAGCCAAAACCTAGAGCACAGAAAATTTTAGCCGCCTTGTCACTGCATGACAGTAACATGAAGAGGAAGGAAGCAATTGGTGAGCTGGTTAGTTAGGTGGTCAACTAGCCAGGTATGAAGCCTCGGAGACCCCTTAAAACCCACTTAAATGGGGGAGGGTGGGGGGGGAAGGAATTTGATGCTAATGAATTCTGACAGGTTTGCATAAACACCAGTAGATTTGGCATACAGCCAAGAAACTAAGCTAGACAAGAAATCAGGCAAACCAGTCACCTAGTCTGGTAATAATTTTCTACTTCATCTTCGGTATATATCCACGATTTAGGCTCCATTCAATCCGTTTGGTGTCAACCTGAGATTCTATCGAGGCCCTCCACATCCTGACTGAACGTTAAAGAAGCCCACTTCAAGTAACCATGGCAACTAGGTCGATTCCTCCAATATGGTAAAAAAATTTGGATTCCTTTTTTCTAAAGTAAAAAAGACTCTTATTGGGAGGAAAAAAGGTAGTTGAAGTGCCCAGCACCCTCGAAGGTCACATGAGGTCATTGTATTTCTACAAAGCCAGTCAACTTATTTTCGAGTTATGTGGAGATAAATCTACCTTAAGGAATTTGACTTCCACATCTATACTTCTCCCCTCTATAACTCCCAGATCGGAGATTGGAGAACCCGAGCACACTGAAGCAAATTGTGCCATCTTGTGCAATTTCCCTGGAACGAGACCATCTGATGGAACTCCTTTGTAGTGACCTACTACGCCTTAAAATTGTCTTCCCTGCTAGAACGGTCTTTTGTTTCACCAGACCACTGGGTTTACTTTTAGATTAAAGCAACTGCAAAGGAGAGATCAAAGAGACGCTACTTTCCCATTCCACTCCACCCTATCCCAGCTGAAGCACAAATCAGTTCCAGCCGCTACTTTTTTCGCCACGCCATATCACCACAAAATGCGATAAAAACTGCACCCGCATCAGCTTCAAACGTATCTGTTCCGCCCGACTAAACTCGAGCACTGCAGTGAAACTTTTTTGCTCCTCTGCATTCGCTCCGCCTGCCTCGCCCTCTTAGCCCTCCACGTCTTCGACATCGGCGTCATCGTGCGCATCAGGGAAAGTGGCTGACACACTGTAAGACTGCGAGCACTTTGTTAAGAAATTCTCCATAATGCCGATGATAGAACGAAAAGAGGAAAGAATTACAAAATTCCAATAGTGTCATAAGTTCTCCATCCTATGGAATCGACATTTTGGTGTGCCTTGTGGAATGAGTGGCGCAGGTCGGCCTTCTCTCCCCTTCCGCTCTTGCCTTCGTTGTTCTCTTGAAGGGAGTTTCATGTTGCCACTGTTCTTCCAGTGAAGTTCTGCGGATGACTTAATCAAAGTGAGTGATTCTGGGGCTTACTCTTTCACCTACCATCATATGACCTCCGATTAGTAGACCGATGAACAAGAGTGATGCCCCTTGGAGAGGAATCTCATCAACTTTCCTATGCGAAAAGCTCTGTTGATATAATTTGATTTTGTAATGGGAAATTAGATTTGCAATGGATTGCTTCCCCTGTGAGGAGGTGGAGCTAAATAGAGAGCATTCAGACTTGTAGGCTTTCTTTACACGCGATGACGGAGTGTTCCCGCCTCAAATCCAACTAGAAAAGCATCATGCGTTAATTCCATGCTTGTCGAATTTCCTCTGAGCTCTGTGCTGCTGTCAGGGCAACAACAACAACGATGACGACGACCACAACTCAGTGACAGATGTTTAGCCAAGTGAATTCGGACGTGCGCTTGGCGATGCAGCCCCACTGATCACACCTTGCTTCTACTACCTTGTAAATAATTTAGCACACCTTGCCTCTCATATCCTCTCTTCCATGTGACACAATGGTCATCTTTGTTTTAACTCTTTTTCTTCTCTTTATTGTTATCGGTATTGGTTCCGCTAATAGAATTGGCCGACATGTTGATAACTCTTCTCCACAGCGGAGGCATGGGAGAAGAAATTAGCCTCCTTCAATTATGGCAGTGTCCCTCAAAGTGAAGAAGTTAGGCAGCTTTTTTATAAAGTGGGGGTACAGAAAAAAACTAGCATCCACGTCCAACCTATTTGGGCGTACGGGTGGATATGATCGTCTAGACGGGAATGCTTTTTTTCTCTCAGGCCTCTAAAAACGTATTTTGGCGTGCTCTTTGATCTAAGCCGCCTGGCGGATACAAGACGGGAGTAAAAAACACTGTGTATAATGAGGTGTAGTTAAGTAGTTGGTCAACTTTACCTGGCTTGACAATCAGCCGATGGATTATTGATGCTTAGGGGCCACAGAAGTGAAAATCGGTCCTTAAGTGGCAATTTTGTAGGTGGCTGAATATTTTGCTTGCAAAAAGGTGGCGTCAGTGTTGTTTTGCCGCTCCTTTTCCCCTTTTGTTTGAATCAGTTCTGTCGTCGTTACTGGGTCTCGTTCAAAGGACCGCCGTCGCCTCCATTGTTGACACCGACGGACACTGACTTAGGTGATATTGCTGTTGCCACCGTTTTCCTGTAAAACTGGCTGTTCACCTGATTATTCACTAGAGACACGGCGCGGTTGCTTATTTAAATTGCATATTGGCCTGGTTCCATGTCCTGCCCTCGTCGCTGCCGCATCGGGACCCGAATAATTTTACTGGTCAACAGCACGATGATAATAATCCACGCTTCTTTGGTATTTTAATTCCCATTACAGCAATTTGGAATGACGAATGAGTTGCTCACTTTATGGAAACTTTGACTTCTTTGAGCGGATATTTTCTGTGAAGACTCTGACCTCGGATCACCACTTCCTTCCCAACGCATTGCCATCCACGGAGACAAAGCAAGATCGACAGCCTTAGGCTCGAGGCTAAAGGCCTTCCGACCTACAGAGCTTTGAGGTTTACTACAATTCATTAAGCTGAGATTTTTTTCCTACCCAATAAAGTCGAATTTAGGTCAAACCTTCATTTATCGAAATAACTCAACCGAAACGCCTCAATTCTGCAACCTGTTTGTCGATTCCTGGATCCGTCAACCACCCTGACGTGTATGTCCTGTTCGCCAAACAAAGCTGTGCATCTAGTGTTTGTGTCAGGTGTTCTCCAAACTCACCCTCTAACCACTGGGACACAATTGACAACTGAGCACCTCTCTCGATGGAGTTACAACTTGAAAGCAGAGGCGGTATTGGAGACCCTGTTTCTCAAAATCGGGTCACACGCACACACATATATACAAACACACAGATAGGCACGCAGGCCGCGGATATTTTAGTCCCCATCTCTGACGCGGCACTTTGAAGTTGTACCGCCGGACAAAGCGAAGGGGAAGAGAAAGGCAAGGTAGGGCAGTGGGGGGCTGGGGGGTGACACGTGATTGCGGTACACGTGCACGGACACTCGACGCTGACCTGGATTTAGGGGGAGGAGGGGAGGGCTCCCTTGGAGCACCCCATCCCCCTCAACTCTCAAAATGCCAACTCTCCTAGGCGCATAAGTTCGCGAGACACCACAGAGATGGAAGGATACATGGTGGAAAAATTTACGATGTTTGTGGATGACTTCTAGTTGAGAAAGAAGCCCAAGAAAGCCATAAATCTCAGTGGAGGAAGTGACCTAATGCGAGTGCAATTATATAGATTAAAAGAACCATTTAAGAATATCCATGGCACTTCCTAAAAATACAGCGAATTTTGCTTGTTTAAATTATCTTACAAACTTAAAAAATTTCAAGAACACATTTACTAGCGTATAAAGCTACCTTTCTTGCGTCGTACAAGTTTCTTACCCATTTGAAAGAATTTTCTTACAACTGCATCTATCTCCATCTTCGAGGTATTCAACCAACTTTCTCTACTATTTTGGGCCATTAAATGTGGGCTAATTTAAAGACAGACGAGACACCGTAGAAGGACTTCCAGCCGTCCAATGCCTTTACTTGCTTCCAGCAAAACCCGGTTGGGGGAAGAATCGGTAGAGTTTGCCATAATTGATGGCTACAAAAGGCTTCATGGCGAATTAACGATGTTTTTGATGCACAAAACGGTAAAGCCTACGACTGTAATGAAAGTGAAGTCGATGAAGGTCAGTCGCTTACTACCACGTCAAGCCGACTTCTAAAGTGTCAAAGCCAGAACAGGACAGTGAAAGCTGCTGTTGAATTTTACAGTCTGTTCACCACGACTGGTATTTCCTAGTGCTCGCAAAGCTACCTTGTCAGCATCTCTTTTACCCATGATAAATGACACCGGTCAGTTATCAATCAATTCCTATTCTTTCACTTGCCGGTCCGTTACGTGCCTAGCAAGTAATTCTCACGCTAGCATCTATACCGACGGCAGTACTTTAAAACGCCAAGAGGAAAGGAAAACGAATAAAACTCTAACTTTCTTACATTTTCCTCCCATCTGCCTCACTCCCCTGCCCTGCATTCGCCCAACTTTGCCTTCAATGAATGTTTGACCCGAAAGTGGGATGAGAAAATCGAGAAGCTTCCTCCTCCACCTCCGTCTCCTCTTCGTTTTGTCTCCCCTTTGCAGTACACTTTAGGCGCAGCCTTGTAAGTCCGTGGGAACAGGCTGCTCTGTCAGTGTTGAATGGCGGTCGCTTCTTGTTGCCGTTTCCCTTCAATGCTGCCGACGACAATTTAATCCATCTAGCTGATGATGAGAAGGGGAAAATACTCAGCCCTGCTAGACAGCAAGTAACTCCTCCTGTTTAGTCTCTGTCTTCCTGGATCAAGGAGAAGATCCGCCTTTAGAGTAGTGTGATGCTACGGATACCTCAGGAAACGTAACTGTGCAAACGCCTTTGTAAGGCTGTCCGTGCTATTCGGAGGCGCAATTCACGGAGATTGGGATGTAAGGCCTCCAGAACCTTTCCAAAGTGACAAAGTGAAGGCGCATTGGGGTATTAAGGGACTGAGAGGTCCGGAAATTTTGCCCAACGTAAATTTAGCCCAGACAAAAATGTGTGCACTGAAGTTACGAAACGTCTGTCGTATGAATGTACAGTAGGAGGGAAGACTTTTGGTGGCGTAGATGTTGAAATCCCTGCACAACGAGAGTTAGGTGAAAGCCCGAACAATCCTTAGTGGTACAGACAAGGAGGTTGGACAAAATAAACTCCTTCCCTCTTTACAGATCGTTAAATCATTAGACTATAAGATCGCAGGAAAGGTTACCCTTTGTCTCAGTGTCTGCAAGCAAAACAATGACCTTTGTTATAGTCGTACCAAAGGACCACAAAGAGCCTAGATACCAGGTGGATGGTCGAAGCGTAGCATACAGGAAAGTACGAAGCCCACACACCACCACTTTCCCTTCCGTTCTCTCTAATTTATCTTCCACAAATGTCTTGGCACAAAAATAGCCCAGTTTGACGATTCAGTTGGTTTGTCTGCAATAAAATTTATTTGCATGGATACCAGGGCGACCGAATATAGACTCTGACTCTAAAATTCTCCTCTTTTGACAGTCGACGTGTCACACGGAAGGAAGTGGATTGTTACCCCCACAAGGGTACACTTACAGCCACGGATAAGTCAAAACTGTCAGCTTAGTGGGAGAGGCCGCCTGAGCGGAAGGGGAAGAGGCGGAGGAAGGCGCATAAATTGACATCGACAGCAATTTATTACTCCTTCCTGCCTTGAAGTGATAAGTAAGTAATAAGGAATTCTATGTTTCGGCAGGAAAAGTACCTTCAAAGTCGGTCATGTCTATCTGGCATTGTTTACAATCTCTTCTCTTTACTTTACTTAGCTACTAACTCATTGACTGGCCGGTAAATGGTGGCTAAACTGAGAGAATTTCTGCCATCCTGTAAAGAGGTTTCTCCATGATTGCTTGAAGAGATCATGGGCTGTCTATGGGAAGCTTCAGGACCCGTGCAAACTCGACCATAGCAAGGTCAAGTGGGCTGTTGGAAAGGTTAATTTCGTGATTATGGTACTGGTGGCTTCCGTGCATCCCACCAACAACAATGAAACTCCTCTTAGGGGTAAGTGGACGCTGGAGACCCACATCACGTCTTATGGGTCAGCAGATAGGAAATCACTGGGACTGGGGGAGATCGTGGAATTTCCCGCCAGTGTTGAATACATTTAAGAGGAGGTGTGAATGCGAAAACTATTTTAACGAGCTCTGCAGTTCTCATCATTCCTGCCACTGTCAAAAAACCCTTTTCCAATGTTAGCCTCCCTGTTATGACTTCAAGATTGCCTTAGCGGAAGGTGGCGCGACTGAATTGTTTGAAGTTATCCATGGGACAGGTAATGAGATGAAGAAATGTGATAGGTCTTCCCCACGGGAGGCAGTTACATATCAAACTAATTACTTGCCGAAGGATCTCGGGATTGTCAACTTACTCTCACATGACCTATAAGTAAGAAAATTCTTCTGTCAATGTAATGGTATTGAAGTCCACCTATCCAAAAGGACATGCTTATTTTGACAGCTTGAAAGCACCGCCCTGACAACCGATGACATGTGGAGTTGCAAGTTGGCAGTTGAAAGCGTTCCCACGGTCCCTTGTGTAAACAGAGTCCTAAGGAGCGTGGGAATGCGAGCAGAACGGGAGGAAGGAGCAAGAAGGAGGAAGGCAAGAGTGACGATATTTTATTCGCTTCGGGGGAAGGGCAGGCGCAGCGCTGCACAGCGAGTGGAGGCAAACAAGGCGCTTTGTTTGGAATCGGGTGGTGGACGTCCAATTGTTCTCATTCGCTTAAAATGCAATTTTTTTTCGGCATGCAGGAATGACGGTTTTGTTCTCGCTTTTGAAGGTGAAGGCCTGAAAGAAAAGGAGTAAAACACAGGCATTGTGAATAAGGTTTTTTTATGGCCTGTTACACATTTACCTTTCAGGCATTCAGGACGGTGTTGTGGTGCTTTGCCTATACAAATCTCGTGAACGCCCTTTGGGGCAACTGAGGCGGCGGTGCATCAGCCTGTCTGTTTTTATCAGCAATTAAAGGAACCCTTTTTCCTAAATGGATCGGCAGATTTGACTGGGTTATGGAGCTCCATAGAGGCTGGCTAGGAGATGAGGGAAATCCGAACGGAACCAAAAGGAACTAGTTCATCTAAGAAACTGCCGGTGAATCGTGTGCGGTAAGAGATGAGCCCAAAAGTTTTGGAGGCTCACTTTGTAGTCTCACCTCCCATCTTGCAGCTGGTTTAATGACCGACGCAGGGAGGCACCGAGAAGAGCTGAGACCAAGCTCATAATTGGATGAGAGCTGGATACATTATACGAGTTCCATCCACCTTCGTTGCTGAACTGTAGATTATAAGTGAGGAGAAGAAAACAGTGCAGGTTTGTTTATTTTAGCAAGCGCAATTAGATAATCTAAACAACGAAGACCCGGTGGAATCCCAAAGCTGTTTATTCATATGTTATCTGTGTGATAGGGACGGGATGGGGAGACACTTGACCTCATTTCCATTCAAAAATTGGCCACCCGCTTTGTATAAACAAATTAGATTGGATATATTTACCGAGAAAATAAACTAGGGAAGACAGGAAGCAGATGCCTACCCCCTTACACATCCATCAAACGTGGAGAAGAACGGAAGCCACTCTCACGCCTCATTGGTTTGTCGATTGAAGCGTAAATACTCCCGGAAATAACTACCCTGATGAAAGAAATGATGCAAATCTTGTAGAAATAGGCTATCACCACAAATTTAACGTCATTTTTCACCAAAATTTGAACAACCACAACTGGAGGCTTTTCTTTACAAACTCTGGCGGCACCGGTTAAACCATTGGCTGGACTCGAACTGCCGATCGCATCAAAAGGGCCGCCTTGACTCATTCATCTGCCATGGCCTCTTCATCAGTCTGTCGATTTGAAAGAGATCGCCTTATCAATTACCACGTTAGTAGGGAATGGACAATGGTTGTACCCAGTGACGCCCGCATTGCCTGCCATCCATCAATTTCCAGTCACGCACACGGAGAGAAGAAAAAGCAAAAGCCGACTGGACCGGCAGACAAACATCAAGGAGGGCGTACAAATGGGGTGGGTTAGAAATGCAAACGCATGATAAAGCCTCTAAACAAGCAGGAGGGTAAAAGTAGGTTTGTTAGACGCTCCTCCGCTCATATTAGCAGATTAGCGCATTTGAGGTGTTAGGGCACTTTAGGTACAGAAGCAATTTTAGGGCAATAAGGACGCATATTTTGAATGCCTTCGGGATAGAAGATGAATGATCTCCTCTTCGAGAGGTAAGAATTCATATTTGGACTTCATTAATCGCCTTCAATAACCACTCGGTTGAAGTCCTGACCCTTATTGAAAGTACAATTTGCCAATGAAGTCGCTGATCTGGAATTAAGAAGCATAGAGGGCTCTATGTTTATTAATGACTGCGTTTTTATTTTTAATTTAGCAGGTTGTTAGTCGACCAGATTTGACCACCTTTGTTAATAAACAGGGTGACCAATCGCGGCATATTTTTGCCAGAAGTGGAAATACTTTTTCTCTGCTGTTTTATGGTTCCACTTAACAGGTTCCATTTCAAACACTTCAGTCCAATCGTTTAAGACAATTGCTACATCATTTTGAACGTAAAACGTGGTCGCTGATAGCCAGTTCAGTAGTATGTGAGGACACCTTTGGCTAATTAGCACTTCACTAAAGATAGCGGTTTCATAATGGAAAAAATGCATGGCGATCAGAAACAGTCAATATTTTTGTCAATATGGCTTATGTTACCGAATTTTATACCACCTTTGTCGGTATTTGGAGTGTGGTCAGCCCGTTGCTTGTGGTAAATAAGGCTTTCATCACCTCATTTTCCAACGCTCACGCCTGCAAACCACGTGAGACGTGTGTTATGCGTGATTAAGACTAGCAGAATTGCCCACCAAAACTGAATTTTGGGCCCAAATCAGCCTAGTCACACCACACATCAGTTTGTGGACATAATCTAGTTTACCAAAATATAATTCCCTCCAGTGGACAAAAAATGCCCTATCGAGGGCTGAAGAGCTTTTCGACCAAAGTCACAATGAGCGATCGCTTTGTCGGCAGCATTCAGGGCGCAGAAGCCAAATTGGAAGACAAATTCGCCATATTACGTTGCCGGGATTGGAGTGGAAGGGGGGAGGGTGGGCAGACCGGGGTAGACGATGAGAGACTGGTTTGTTGGAAAGCTGTCGGACCCAAAAGTATGGAAAAAACTCCAACCAGCGAGCAGCGACACAGGAGGCGAAGTGGAGAGGAGGGAATGGGTGGGGGGGAAAAGAGGAGAGGAGGCGGGGCTAAGCGCCACAGAACAGAGGCCGTTTGTGTTCAGGCATCGCTCTCCTACCCCGTGTGTGTAGCGTGTAGTTAGGAGGAGGCACTTTTTTCTTGCCTGTGAAGTACGCTTTTTTTCCGCCCTTCAAAGGCCCCGTCTTCAAAGGATTTGCAAAAGTGAGAGATGTCTACGTGGTTTGAGATTTTTGGGGATAGGAAATGCCAAGACCTCCTCAGCCAATTGCTTACTGATTAACTCTCCCCAATGAGTTCTGCCCTGCCAAAAATCCGTCCCACAGTCGACGTACTGCATAAATTCCTTCCATCTTCACTGACATAAAGAATCTGTGTGACAGCTGAGGACATTAGACTCGGAAGAGCTAATAGACTAATAGAGTAGGTCTCAAACCACCGTCTTGGGGAATTACAACTTGTCTAATTGGATCCGTGTTTAACGGCAAAGGTCATTGATCCAAATGATCCATTTGATCAATTTGATTTTGCCTTACTCAGAAAAGAAAATTTATTCTTTTACTTCTCCTCCAGCACCCTAGGGCTCAAAAATACTTGCCATCACCTTCGCCTCCCTTTTCTGTCGCTCGGATTGTAGCCTCCAAAACCCATGATTTTATCGGGGGGGGGGGGGGGGGAAACATTTTTCTCCCAACGCGGTGTCGGAAATGTGCATGTGTAGCGCGAGGAGTTTTTTCTCCCTCCGCCTCCTCCTCTGCATCGACGACTACGGCAACGACGACTACTCGCAGTGAGGAGGATGCCGCTACTTTTTCCCTCAGGGAGGTGAGGTGAAACAGAAAAAAAATCTTCTCTCCCAACTTCCAATGAAAACAACCAACCACGAGAGTAGAGGAACAAAAAGTGTGTTCAAGTGGAATGGCATGAAAAGTGACTGGTAAGTTACTTGGTAGGTGTGGTTGCCAAAATTCACGCAGAAGTTGTCAAGATATCAAGTCTATGTATGCCTTTCAATTAGCTTCCGAAGAAGATCTGATGAGTGTATTTCGGTACGCATAAAGGAGATTTACCTTAGACGAAAGTGTTGGTTGCAAGAGTTTCAATTTTCCTCCCCCACAGAGGTGTGATGCTGCTATTCGACTCTTGAAATAGCAACCGTTAGGAATTGGGAGGGTGAATACAATACAGCACCACTGGGCAGTGACTGTGGATGAGGACGTTGGACAACTAGTCGACTCGCCAAACAGATAAGTTGGGCGTTATTCGTCGCCTTCCTTAAAATTCTTTCATCTCTCACTAGTCAAGGGGCAATATCTTGAGTCCTCTCCCTTTCACCAGTGGGAGAATAGGTTAATTCGTAATAAGTTATGCCAGATGAATGTCAGGAGAGATGAAAAACTCACCCTTATACCCTCCAGCAGGTCAAACCCGTCTTTTCAACTCTTTTAAGCACTATTCAATTCAAAGTGGATACATTATGGCTCAAAAATAGTGGTTGTGAGGGGATTCGACTCCCATTTATGGTACATCTTTTACAAGGTTGCCAAGCGGCTGAGAGGAGGCAGATCTCTCAAGGGTAGGGTCGAGGACTAGAGGAGGGGATAAATTATAAACGAATTACTGCCAACTAAACTTCGAGATAAAGTTAATTAGCATACTTCAAAAGCAGAATGATACTTGTCAAGCCCGTCACTGACTGCCAGTCTGTGAGTGCAAATGCATGCACACAACATCCAATCCAAATGGAGGAAACTCTTAAAATTTCTTGATCTGCCAAGGAAATGGTCAGTCACGCCATCTCTTGTTAACTTAGTCATGTGGATACCCTTCATCAAGTTCTATGCGGTGAGATACGACACTTAAGTGTCAGAGGAGGGCTAAAAACGGCAACTTGCTTCCCATTGGCCGTTTGAATCAGTTTCCAGTCAGGTGAGAAGCTAAGAATACTGCCAAGACGTTGTTTTTGTTCCCAAACGGTCATATTAGTAATACCTATCCCATATCATGCCTCTCTTATCTTTACACTAGGAAGAATTCAAGTTTCTGTCGTCTCACATGTCAGGACTCTGATTGAGCAGAAAAAATCACGATAAGGCGAGATGCGATGGGAGAGGGTGGGCTAAGAGGAGACGAGAAGAGACGAGATGTGGAGAGGAGCAGAGAAGAACAGAGAAGTCGATGAGTCATGTTATTCAATTGTGCTGCAACTTTGATGACCCCTTCCACCTCGGTAATCTCATTTTATGCATGGATTATGCAAATCACATCAACTCTACAGCCATGAGGTCACCCACCTCTCAAAGTCCAGAGTACTTACTTGACAAACCAACGTCAACACCTACGCTTTGGTTAAGCCACCCCTCCCAACGCCATGTGCAATGCACAATTGACAGGCGCCAATTACTATCAGGTAAGGCAAGAGCACACGTCACAGATTGAATTTAACTTCGAGCTAAGAGAGAAACACAGAGAACTTACGTATGTGGTGTTGGTGGTCCAAGGGGATGGCTCTGTCCTCACGAGGCAAGAGACAGTAGACGAGAGGTGGAGGTAATCGAGGCGTTCGAAGGTGCGGACAATTGTTGTCCTCTTCTCGAGATACCAGACAATTCTCTATCTCACCAAATGAGGAGAACGTTCCTCTTGCCTCCATTTTTGCCACTGCCACCGACAAAAAAACGAAGAGCAGAAACGGAGGAGACTCCTCCGAATTCCACTTCCTTTGCACCCTCTCTTTCATTTTTCGCCTCCGTTCCACTTTGTCGAATAAAGTAGCTTCACGTCGAGTCTCATCTGTTCGTGACTCGTCCAGTCATCTTATTTCGCTATTTCACTTTCCAGCATTCCCCTACTTGCATACCAAACCTATGATTGAATGCAGTCGGGGCATTGAACCTCGTGTGATTTCGATCCGACCACCAAGTGGATGGTTGTAGCAGGAAAATTTGTTATTAACCGCACACAGGTAGAGCCAATGGGTTCAGACAGACTGGACAAGACAAGTTCTGTTCCAACAGTCTAGCCAATCCCAACGCTAAGTACACAAATTCCTTTAGAACACAAAGGGCCAGCCACCCTCTTAACCACCCACAAACCGCTACCCAGTAGTCAGTGTTCCTGTGTGTTGGATCGTCTCCATAATGAATGTGGAAGAGTAGCGCTGACCTCACATCGAATGATGAACTTCAACTGCCTTTTACGTCAAACGCGGTTCCACGTAGTTAACCCTCTATATGTGCTCTCAGCCACCATCAATTGTGAGCGCAATGAATGATAGAAAGACTGCCTCAATCATGTCCGGAACTTCCCCCCATTCAATGGAGTCAAGACCTATAGAAGAAGGGCCGAAAGCGGATCGGTCTCATCTCATCACCAACTCATTCTCCAATGCACACAATAGACACAAGTCCGCTCTCGCGATCGGTCTCATCTCATCACCAACTCATTCTCCAATGCACACAATAGACACAAGTCCGCTCTCGCCACATAAGCCACTCGTCGCATGGAGAGCATCGGGTCCATCCACCCACCTTCCCATTGTCACTACGTCGATTGTGGACTCGCCCACTCTTCCCAACACTGCACACACTTGTTCGACCCTCCGTGACTGACTTCAATGTCATTTAATAGGCACACCTCCTCCCCACACACCACAACGTCCACAACGCCCACCATTCACAAGTCCACATTTTGACGTGGAATTCCTCCACCCACTGAGTGGCACCACCCTCCCCAATGCTCACTGTTTACAGATTGCTTGTCAATCAGTGTGGCAAAAGCACGGCAACCAAGTGACATCGCATCGTTTGTGGAAGTGGAAAGTGGAGGCTACCTCGACAACCCATATACGCCTCACGACATGCATCAGTTGTCACGATGGTGTGTGCGTGACTGCCAGCCTACCCACAAACACCTACGCTGGTTGTGACAATTTCCGGTCATCTTAGAACAGGCTTCCAGGAGGAGCGCACAAACACCTGTTGTTAAGGTATTTTGGGAAGGGTCCAAGGAGGGGTCTGCTTCACTTCAAATGCCAAGTCATAATGACATCCTTCACCTTCACTCCCTCGTCTGCTAACCGGACTTCAGTAGCCACCACCACCACCACC